>LR738711.1:238345750-238383036 GCA_902687465.1 Secale cereale | reverse complement strand
CCCCCCCACTGCCCAGTTGACCTCCCCCTCTCTCACTGACCTGCGGGCCCCGCCCGGCTAATTATTCCAGTTAGTGTTAATTAACTATTTTGGTTAATTAGATTAGCCATTGACATGTGGGCCCTGCCCTGCTGACTTTCTGTTAGGATTAGTTTAGTGTTAATTAACTCAGTTAATTAACTTAGTCACTGACCAGTGGACCCCACTGTCAGGTTTGACTCTGGACCAGCCCTTTGACCTGCTGACGTCATGCTTGGGTCATGCTGACGCAGTATTCCAATTCTGGTATTTAAATAAATCTTAAATGATTTATTAATTTCAGAAATTGGTTTAAACTTCAAAAAATCACAAAAATTCAACCGTAGCTCAGAATGAAATAATTTATATATGAAAAATGATCGAAAAAATATAAGGAATCTGTTTATGGCATTTTCATGCATGTTTAACCAACTTATACTTGCTGTATAGGTGAAAACACATAAATGGCACTTTTAAATGTTAATTTTGGAATTGCATTTGAACCCTTGGTTCAAATGGACTTGTTTCAAATAGAATGCTATTGCATTAACTCAAATAACATCACATCTTCATGCCATATTCATGCATCATATTGTTGCATATGCTTGTGTTTGATTGTCGGCACCGTTCTTCTCGATAGGTCCAGCTCCGGAGACCGATCCAGAGTACCTGTCAGAGGAGCAGTGCTCTGCACGTTGTTTTATCAGGCAAGCAAACCCCCTTGTTCATTCTGATACAACCCCTCTCTCGTTCCTGCTCCCTGTTATTGCATTAGGACAACAACGACTTCAACTGCTACTTTATGCTGCGGTAGTTGAACCCATTCCTCTGCATGACCTTTCATTCCAGAGTAAATAGCTGAAACCCACTAGCATGTGTAGGAGTTGATTGAAGCCATGTTGTGATCTTACCATGCCTTGCTTGCTATTGCTTAGAGTGTGTCAGGTCTGATTCATCGGGAATGAATTGGAGTGCAATGATATGTTCTGTTGCTGAGAGTTAAGTGTGTGAATACGATTTGGTAAAGGTAGTGGTGAGAGGCCATGTAGGAGTACATGGTGGGTTGTCTCACTGGAACCGTCCCTAAGAACTGAGTTCTGTGTATGTTGTCCAATGACCAGCTACTACCACGCATTGGAATGCTTAAGTGCCCCTCTCGACTTATTAACCGACTTGGTCTCTGTCCAGGAGTTGCAATTAGTTTCTGGTGTTTGTAGGTAGTGTTAGTAGTCTACCAAGTGGCACTCGGCCAGTGGGCTTGGGACAGACTAGGCACCATGGCACGGTGTACCAAGCGTAGATCCACTTGGCGAGGTGGGCTTGGGAACCCTGCGCACATCATTTGGGGCCGTGAGCGACACCCCGGCCAGATCTCCTTACGGATGGAACCCGAATAGGCGATAAACCTGGACTAGAGTCTTGTGTGGTTAGTCAGGTCGTGGCCGACACCCTCGTCAGGCTTCCGCTTGAAGGTTGCCGAGATACATGAGATGTACATGGCGGTAAGTGGCGAGAGCGTGTGTGAAGAAGTACACCCCTGCAGGGTTAACATGATCTATTCGAATAGCCGGGTCCACGGTTATGGACTTCTTGGATGCTTACGTGGTACATAGACAACTTGAAGTGGATACTCTAAAATACTCAAGACAAGTGTGAGTGCTATGGATGGCCTTCTCGTAGGGAGACGGGGATGAATCCATAGTGGTGTATTGTGTGGTGCTTAGTGGACTCGTGTGCGCCACCTCAAAAGAGTTACCAGCAATCGTAGAATAGGATAGCCACTGAGTCAAAGCTGGCTTGCTGCAACTAAACCCCACTCTGCCATCTTGATACAAGTGCATGTATGATAGGATCTGATGTAAGTCTTGCTGAGTACCTTTGTACTCATGTTTGCTTAATTTATGTTTTGCAGATGAGATTGATGTCTCACTAGTAGTTCCGCTTGGACTTCGACAAGTAGCTTGTACCTCAGCTACGTTCTTGGACGAGTGTTGTAGTTAGTCAGGCTCTTCAGCCTTTTTCATTTGTAGATGTCTGTACTCAGACATGTTGTGCTTCCGCTTGTTGCTTGTATGCTCTGAATGTTGGGTCATGAGATGTAATGCCCCGGATGTAATACTTTCCCTTTTGGGCATATAATATATCTCCGGCTTCATCTATTTCCATTCCGGGTTCTTTGTCTTTCGGGTTTTCGTCGTTTTGTTGTGTGCGTGTGTGGCATTCATTCATATCATGTAGACATGTGCATCGCATTGCATTCGTGTTGTCGGTTGCATCCGGTTCCACGCGTTCCTTCCCGTTGTCTGTTTCGCGTTCCGGAGCTCCCTCACGTGTCCGTGGCGTCCCGTAGGCCAACTTTGGTGTTTGGCCGTGTAACGTTACCGGTGTGGCGCGAGACTTGTCGTGTGTTGTTGCTTTGGTGTGTGAAACCCGCCTGTCAAATCTCGTCGCGTTTGGACTCCGTTTGCTATCCCAACAGTTATTCGTGTGGGTCCAAAGTGCCTCCACTTTGTGGCCAGAACACCCTCTCCAACAGCCCACTTCTTCCCCTAGGCCCATCTTAACTCCCCTCGCGATCGGATCCGTCGGATCGCGATCGGAGGGCTCCAAAAACCCTAACCCTAGCAAATCTGCTATTTATACACCCCCTATGTTCATTTTTTTGGCAGCCTAATCCCCCTCCACCTACCTCTAGCTTCCTTCCCCTAATTTTCGGATCCACCAGACCTCCCCTGCCACTTGGATCCCGCATCCATCGAAACCATCAGCCGAGCCGCCGCTCCTGGGATCGATCGCCCGATCCATCCGATCGGTCGACGCCCAGGTCAACGCATCGAGCCAGCCGCGCTCGCCCTCGAGGCCCTCGGCCACTCCGCCTTCCCGCTCACCCCGTGGAAGGGGCCACTTCGCCGCTCCTCTCGGCCCGTACGTCCCTCCGCTTCGATCCCAGGCCGCCAGGCGCCAGGAGCTCCAAGGCCCGCTCGCACAGGCGCCGTCGAAGGCCAGGGTGACCCGCCTCCCCGCCATCTCCGCCTGGGCCTCCGCAGCACTCCGTCGGCCCGTTCCTCTGCATCGCCTCCCTGCCTCGCCTCCCGCCGGCCCAAGGGATCGCCCGAGGCTCTCCTCCGCCTCCACTCGGCCGGGCCGGCCTCTCCCTCGCCACCGCGCCAGCCACCCCGGCCCATCCAGCAGGCCACCGTGGGCCGCCACCACTCCGCCCGCGCGCCGCCAGATCTCCGCGCCCTCCCTCCGTCCGCAGGCCTCCAGGCCCCAGCGCCCCGGCTGGGCCCTCCACTCCAGCTAGGCCGAAGCCCTCCGCAGCCGCCTGGGCCCTCCGCCAGGCCGGACCCGAGCCAGATCGGGCCGATCCACTCCTCGGCCCGTTTGTTTTTTTCAGATCTGAGAGGTTGACCTCTTTTCCTCCTAAGCCCAGTTTTTCCTTGTCTGATGCATTTTTCAAACTGCTATAACTTTTAGTGTGGTGCTCCGTTTTGCGCAAATAGCATGTCCAGACGTTCGTGGTGATTAGCACTACGTTTTATCTTTGTGCCATGCATGTTAGAGGTCATCTAGATGCTTGTTTTCCCGTTGCAAGAGTGCATCCCGATAAAACTGCTGCTATGTGATGTTTTTATGCCATCTTTGCTATGTGATATCTTTTATCTCGTTTATCCGATTGATGCAAATGACATGTCCACGTGTTCGTCTTGCCATCCTCTACATGTTGTTTGTGTTAGGTTGCATGATAGATTTATTCTTGCCATGTATATCTTCGTTGCAAAGTGCCATGTGGCTGTGATGTTGTTTCACTTGTTATGAAATGCCATCTTGTTGAGCTCGTTGCTATCGTTATGTTTATCTCCATGATGCATGCTTGTGTGTTTCGGAATCACCATCATGTGTACTTTAATGAGGTGCTTACCACTTGCCATGTTTAGTTTCGAGGTGACTTAAACTTGCTCGTTTAGATGCCATGATGAAACTGTTGTTTTAGGACTTAGTGGTTTTTCACTAAGTCTGAAATTTGTAACGTTCCGATGCCATGTTTGCTTGCTGCTCTAGGACAAACCATGATAGTTTTGGAGTGGATCTTGATTGTTCCTTGTAGTATATATTGTTGGCTTTCCATTCATGTTCTCACATGCTTATTTAAGTGGCTGTAGCATGTTTATCTTTTGCTCCAAAGTTTCAATAAAATTCTGCTGCCAGAATTTTATTGTCAAGTTCAATATGTCCAAGCTTGTTGCTATTGATCCGTGGCTCCTTTGGGGGTGCACCTTTGGACTTATTTGCTGTAGGATATGTCTAGTTTATGTTCATGCTCTTTTCCATGTTGTTTGAGTGTTGTAGCTTATTTTTCTAGTGCTACGAAGTTGCTATGTTGCTGTAATTTTCAGCTTTCGCTCATTTCTTGTTTCGGGCATAACTTTTAGCCCGTAGCTCCGATTTCAGCGAGTCTTATATGAAACTTGATTGATTTTCCGTGTAGATTCATAATCTCCTGTTGTTATCATGTTTTGAGGTGTTTTGCTTGAGTGCTATTTTCCGTGCTCCGTGTGCTCCCTTAGTGCATCCATCATGCATCCATCATTTTGAGTGCGCATTGCATCTTGTTGATTCGTGCCTTGTGTGATTGTATTGTTTAGAGCCGGAAGCTGAGACCGAGTACGAGTACGAGCACGAGGTTACCAACGAGGTTGAGCACGAGGACCCTTCTTACGATCCGAACGACTTCTCTTCAGGCAAGATGACCGAACCCCGATAACATTACTATCTTTGCCTATTGCTAGTAGTTCCGCTCTATAGTTTTGCCTCGATGCCCATGCTCTTCCTGTCAGCCTCCTACTTGTAACCATTGCCATGTTTAACCACCCTACCAATGCAAACCGTTGCTTGGCTAAGTACGCTTCGCTCAGCCCTTCTTATAGCATTGCTAGTTGCAGGTGAAGATCGAAGATGCTTGCTTCATGTTGAAGTTTGGTTGGGTTATATCACACTATATAAATGCTTATAAATGAAATCATCTATATATTGGCAAGGGTGAAAGGCTAAGCCTTTTGCTTGGTGATTTGTTCCACTCATGCCGTTAGGAACCGTATAAACCGGTGTTATGTTCCTTGATTATGCGTTCCTAACACGGTTGGGGTGTATGGGACCCCCTCGATAAACCGCTAAGTGCTAAGTCTTTTCCAGCAAGTCCCAACATTGGTACTATTTGCCTAATAACAAACTAAACTTGCATAGGGAGTAATTAACCCTCTTTCTTAATCAACAACCCCGGGCCAGTGCTCCACATGAGTGTTGGTCCGAACTGGGGGTTCTGCAGGGCCGCCTTGGGGCAACCCGAGGTATCTGGTATACACCTGTAGAATCGCCCATCCGGTTGTGTCCTGAGACTTAGATACGCGCGGCTACTATCAGGGTGTCGACACGCCAGGAAGATTTGCTGGATTAGCCTTACCTTAGTTCGGAGTATCTTGAGCACGGGATTCCGAGAATACTCGGGTCTTCCCACTTTGGAGTTGCGACTCCGCGGATCATGGGCTTGTAATGGGTCAAGTTGGAACACCCCTGCAGGGTTATGAACTTTCGAAAGCCGTGCCCGCGGTTATGTGGCAGATGGGAGCTTGTTAATATCCGGTTGTAGATAACTTGACACAATGTTTCAATACACTACCAGCGTGTGTTTCGTGACTGTCAATTTCCGAATAGGGATTCGGGAGTTGAACACGGAGGGGTTATGTTTGTTGAGCTTAGCTAGGATCACTTCGTGATCACTTCTCGTCCGAGGCTTTCTCTTCTCGCACTCTCTCACGTAAGCTAGTTGCTAGTTGCTGCTGCAGACACTTATTCTTTTCTTCAGCCTTATCCTCTCCCAAGGCTTAAATAGTCCTGTTACCCGGGAACGGGATTGCTGAGTCCTCTGTGGCTCACAGTTACTTCACCACACCAGATGCAGGTCCAGTTGTGAGCTATCCAGGTGATGGCACCGAGCTTGACTGGGAGTACGATGAGGAGCGTAGTCGATACGATGTTCGTTATCCTGATGATCAGTAGTGGAGACTCCTACTAGGATTCGATCCGACCTGTGGTTTTAAGTTATGTTTGGTATCTTGCTATTTGGTTTTACCCTTAGAGGGCTGTGATGTTTTATTGTATGATGATTGAGACATGTAATGTATTTGTGTGACGTGGCGAGTGTAAGCCAACTATGTTTATGTTTTCCATCCCCCTTTTTACATGAGTTGTGCAAAGATACCAGACTTGCGATCATTCCAGCATGGGGTTAAGTCTCTAAGTCGTGCCTCGACACGTAGGAGATTTAGTCCCATCCTGGGCATTATATGAGACCCATGTTTGTAATATCTGGCTCCTCGGAGCCTAATGAATAAATACTTTGATTATTAGAGTCTTGTTGTGATGCCATGTTGTATTTGCACATATTGAGCATATTGTGTGTATGTTATTGAAATGCTTGGTATGTGTGGGATCCGACACCTAGTTGTTTACCCTTGGTAGCCTATCTTATAGGGAAATGTCTCCTAGTGTTTCCACTGAGCCTTGGTAGCTTGCTACTGCTCCGGAACACTTAGGCTGACCGGCATGTGTCCTTCTTCGTTCCTGTGTCTGTCCCTTAGGGGAAATGTCTCGCGTTGTTCCTTTAAGTCCTTGTAGCTTGCTACGACTTGGGTTCATACGTTGATGACCGACACGTTCGTTGCTGGGTCATGAATGCATGTCTCTGTAATTTAGTGCCACTTTTGGTTTATAACTGTTCATGTCGGCCCGGGTTCTCTGTCATATGGATGCTAGCGACACTATCGTATACGTGAGCCAAAATGTGCAAATGGTCCCGGGCCAGGTAAGGTGGCACCCGTGGGAATACCGTGCGTGAGGCCGCAAAGTGATATGGTGTGTTACATGCTAGACCGGTGTGACTTAGGATCGGGGTCCCGACAGCGTTGGTATCAGAGCCTGACTGCCTGTAGGATTACCAAGCCAAAATGGTCGAAGTTGAGTCTAGAAATTCTTTAGTTATATAAGGGAATTGATTGTGGAAGGGAACGTAAGGCTCTTTTTACTCCTTATACCTCATGTCTTCTGATCTGAGTCATCCTACCTTTCCTACGGGGTTAAGGAACTAGGCTTTCTCTTCCGTCTATCAGGATCACGAGTTACTACTCCGTAGTCCCTTAGGATTGGTTGATCAGAGTCGTATTCTTGTTTCAAGTTCTTCCGGTGAAGTTGTTTTAGTACTATCACGGAACCTTGAGTGATGATGTGGAGATGTTGAACTACCCTTTGTTAGCAGGATGTCTCAATTTGAGCATTTTACTGTCGTTATGCTGCCAGAATTATCCTAGTAGTTTGAGAGATACTAATTTCTTGTTCTACCTTATGCATCCTATAGTTGTTCATGTTTCCGTCTTCGGTTTCGCTTTTCAGGATGTCTTCAGTTAAGCGAAGCTCAGCTGCTCGTAGACAGAACCACGGAGGTGGTAGGGATGAGGAGGATCCTCCCGACCAGCCTTCGTTGGCGGAGTTAATGTTAGAGATGGAGAGGAACAAGCATGAGTCTAACCGCTTGTTGGCACGTATTGAGGAGAACACCGCACATCAGTGCAAGGAATCAACAACCATCCATGACTTCATTCGTCTGAAACCACCCACCTTCCATCATTCCATTGAGCCACTCGATGCAGATGACTGGCTCCGTAGTGTCACTCACAAGCTGCGTTCTGCGAACGTAGCTGAAGATGACAAGGTCATCTATGCCACTTATCACCTGGAAGGTCCTGCTAGTCTTTGGTGGCAGAACTATGAGGCCATGATTCCAGCTAGCCAGATTCCTATCTGGAGAGATTTCACCGAGGCTTTTCGTGAGCATCATATCCCTCAAGCCCTTATCGATCGTAAGAGAGAAGAGTTCTATAGTCTTACACAGGCTAAGATGGCTGTTGATGCTTATAGTCGAGAGTTTGAGAACCTCGCCCACTATGCTACACAGGAAGTGTCCACGGACGCCAAGAAGCAGGTTAGGTTCCGGAAGGGTCTCGACCCCAAACTGCGTCGTGATCTCCACTTGCATCATTGCAACACATTCCATGCTCTGGTGAACAAGGCCATCAATGCAGAGACAGCTCAAGTCACTTACGAGGAGTCTCGTAAGCACACCCTTGATTTGGGATCTTCCTCCGGTACTAGTTCCCAGAAGCGCCGGATTTGGGTTCCGAACTCTGTTCTTCCACCCATTTATCCTCGGAGGCCATCTCGTGTGGTACCTCTTCCAATGCAGCAGTATGCTCCACCCAGGTCTATTGATGGACCGTTTGCCAATGCGGGTCCACGTCCTACCTCCAGGATTTGCTACAAGTGCGGAGAACCGGGACACATTGCCTGTATTTGCACTCAGACCCGTGTTGCTCCATCCCAGTCCGAGAAATCTGTTAGACGTGATAAATCATCACGCAAGATGATCAGTGTTAAGTCAGCTCCCACCGAACATGGACGTGTGCATCACGTCTCAACCAAAAACGCTCATGATGATCCAGATGTCGTTCTTGGAACACTCCTTGTTAATTGTCATCCGGCATCGGTTCTATTCGATACTGGAGCGTCTCATTCTTTCATTTCTGAAAGTTATGCCCGCTTGCACGACATGTCATTTTGTGATATGCCCTCCCCACTACTCATTCAAACTCCTGGATCCAAATGGCAAACTTCTAGTGTAAGCCATGGTAATGAAATCCTTGTCGACAGACTTGTGTTCCTTGCATCACTTGTAGCCCTCAAGTCTTCAGATATTAATATCATCTTGGGTATGGACTGGATGACAGCTCATCATGCCAAGATTGATTGCTTCACTAGGTCTGTTCAGCTTACACATCCATCTGGTAAGATAGTCATCGTCACCACTAGAGTTGCAAAGCGTCAACTCTATTCTCTTAATGCAAGCCCTCTTCCAGATCTTGGAGATGTTCCGGTAGTCCGTGACTTTCCGGATGTCTTTCCAGAGGAACTGCCAGGTGTTCCACCCGACCGAGATGTAGAGTTTGTTATAGAGCTTATCCCAGGAACCGCTCCAATCTCTAGGAGACCTTATAAGATGGCACCCTTAGAACTAGCTGAGCTTAAGAAACAACTTGATGAGTCCTTGCAAAAGGGTTTCATCCGTCCTAGTTCTTCTCCTTGGGCTTGCCCCGTCCTCTTCGTCAAGAAGAAGGATGGTACGGATCGGATGGTTGTAGATTATCGTCCCGTTAATTTGGTCATGGTAAACAACAAGTATCCGCTTCCCAGGATCAACGACCTGTATGATCAGCTCGCTGGATCCTCAGTCTTCTCCAAGATGGATTTGAGGTTAGGATACCATCAAATCAAGATTAGAAATGGGGACATCCCCAAGACGGCTTTCGTCACTCATTATGGTCAGTACGAGTACACCGTCATGTCCTTCGGTCTAACAAATGCTCCAGCCACTTTCTCCCGCTTGATGAACTCGATCTTTATGGAGTACTTAGATAAGTTCGTCGTGGTTTACCTCGATGATATTCTTATTTATTCAAAGAACGAGGAAGAGCATGCCGAACATCTTAGACTTGTTCTAGAAAAACTCAGAGAGCACCGCCTTTATGCCAAGTTCTCCAAGTGCGAATTTTGGTTGCCAGAAGTGACCTATCTCGGCCATGTAATTTCTGGTAAGGGCATTGCTGTCAATCCCGAGAGAGTTCGGGCCGTTCTTGATTGGACTCCACCTGAAATAGTTAAACAAGTTAGGAGTTTCCTTGGTCTAGCCAGTTATTGTCGCCGCTTTGTTGAGAACTTCTCTAAAGTGGCCAAACCTCTCACGGAACTTCTTAAGAAAGATAAAAAGTTTGAGTGGTCCCCACAGTGTGAGCACAGTTTTCAGGAACTGAAAAGACGCCTTACTTCTGCTCCCATACTTGTGCCACCGGATTTCACTAAGGACTTTGTTATCTACTGTGATGCCTCACAACAGGGACTAGGTTGCATTCTTATGCAGGATCGCCATGTGATTGCCTATGCATCTCGACAGTTGCATCACATGAGGAGAATTATCCTACACATGATTTAGAGCTTGCAGCCGTAGTCTATGCACTTAAGACCTGGCGACATTACCTCCTTGGTAATCGTTGCGAGATCTACACCGATCACCAGAGTCTCAAGTATATCTTCACCCAACCAGATTTGAATCTTAGGCAAAGACGTTGGTTGGAGTTGATCTCAGATTACGACTTAGGGATTACCTACACCCCAGGCAAGGGAAATGTCATGGCTGATGCGCTAAGTCGTAAGTCCTATTGCAACAATCTCATGTTGCAGCAGGGCCAACCACTTCTCCATGAGGAATTATGTAAGCTTAACCTTCACATCGCTCCTCGCGGATTCCTTTCTACCTTGGTGGCGAAACCTACCCTTGAGGATCAGATTATTTCTGACCAGAAGTTTGATAGGGGTGTTATCCGGATCAAGAGAAACATTGCCAAGGGTATTGCTGGTAGTTTCTCCATGGATGATCGGGGTGTTGTTTTCTTTGAGAATCGCTTGGTTGTTCCCAAGAGTCAACATCTGCGACAACTGATTCTTAAGGAGGCTCATGAATCTCCTCTCACGATTCATCCCGGTAGTACTAAGATGTATCAGGACCTACGCCAGAGGTTCTGGTGGACTAGGATGAAGAGAGAAATTGCTGAGTCCGTTGCTAAATGTGACATTTGTCGTCGCGTTAAGGCAGAACATCAAAGACCTGCTGGCACCCTTCAGCCTCTAGCTATTCCTGAGTGGAAATGGGATAAAGTTGGTATGGACTTCATCACCGGTTTTCCCAGGACCAAGAGAGGGAATAATGCTATCTTCGTAGTCATTGATCGTCTCTCCAAAGTGGCTCACTTCCTACCTGTTCGAGAGACTATCACTGCTAGTCAGCTTGCTGACTTGTATATTTCTCGAATAGTGTCACTTCATGGTGTTCCACTAGAGATCAATTCAGACCATGGTAGTCTTTTCACTTCTCATTTCTGGGAGAGTTTCCAGACTGCCATGGGCACCATCTTTCCTTCAGTACCGCTTTCCACCCTCAGTCAAGTGGTCAGGTGGAACGGGTTAACCAAATTCTCGAAGACATGCTTAGAGCTTGCGTTATCTCAATCGGTATGGATTGGGAGAAATGTCTTCCTTTCGCCGAGTTTGCTTATAACAATAGCTATCAATCCAGTCTCAAGCAAGCTCCTTTTGAGATTCTTTATGGACGAAGATGTCGAACACCTTTGAACTGGTCGGAAACCGGTGAAAGACAATTCTTTGGACCGGATATGATCCAGGAAGCAGAAGAGCAAGTTCGCATCATTCATGAGAATTTGAAAACAGCCCAGTCTCGTCAAAAGAGCCAGTATGATCGTCATCATAAGGAAGTGGCTTATGAGGTTGGTGACAAAGCTTATCTTCGGGTTACTCCTTTGAAGGGTACCCATCGTTTCGGTATCAAGGGCAAGTTGGCTCCTCGTTACATTGGTCCTTTTCGCATTCTCGCTAAACGAGGAGAGGTTGCCTACCAATTGGAACTACCCCCACATCTTTCTCGAGTTCATGATGTCTTCCACGTCTCTCAACTCAGGCGTTGCTTCTTGGATCCCATCCGCGGAGTGGACCACGAAACGCTTGATCTCCAAGATAACCTCACATATCGAGAGTATCCCGTTCGCATTCTGGATCAAGCAGAGCGTGTCACTCGACGTCATAACATCAAGTTTCTCAAGGTTCAGTGGTCTCATCATTCCGAGAGAGGAGCTACTTGGGAGCGAGAAGATCGTCTCCGAATGGAGTACCCCACCTTTTTTCCGCCTACTCCTGAATCTCGGGACGAGATTCTTTCGAGTGGAGGCGAGTTGTCACAACCCTAGTTCTGGTATGCACTAGGTTAGTCTTGTGGTTTGCATCATGTTTAATTTTCAAATGAAATTGAATTGAGGACTTGTGAAACCCTCAGAAACACTTTTTGAAAATGACCCAAATAAAAATTGCTCCAAAAAGGTCCAAGAAAATGTTCATGTGGCCCTCTGAAAATATTGGTTAGAGATAAAAATCAAACCAATGTTATTAGGAGCTCATAAGTATTTATTTTGGGCATTTGGAATTAATGCAATAGTTATTTGCTTGGATATATAATTATTGTATATGTTATATATGTCCAAAATTCTGATTCTTTATTTTGAGGGGCTTGGATTAATTCCTAGGTTCCTGCAAAATAAAAATGTCAGAAGAAAATAATTGATTTAGTTTAGAAACTAAATCAAAACATAATTGCAGAAATAGAAAACGGAACAAATAAAAAAATAGGAGAGGAAGCAACTTACCTGTGTTGTCCCAGCACAGTGCGGCCTGGTCGGCCCAGCTGGCCAGCCCAGCCCACCGGGCCTCCCCTGTCGTCTTCCTCGCGCCAGTAGGCGAGGCGCGTGGCCGACGCACGCGCACGGCGAGTGCGCCACGCCGCCAGCTGCCTGCCTGCTTCCCCGGGACAACACGACGCCTTGAAGCTTCTCCGCGGCACCGCCCCGATCCCCTAGACGCCTTTCCTTCCCTCCTGCCCTCTCCCTTGTCTGCTCCTCGCAGTGGCCGAGCGCCGTCGCCGCCGCCGATCGCCGTTGCCATAGCCACTGCCTTCCCCTCGCCCCTCCGACGAGTCCCCGAGCTCCGCCTCGTTGCGGTGCATCTCCAAGCCGAAGAATTCGACCCCGGACGCCCTGAGGCCTCGACCTCGAGCTCATCTTCACCGCCGGCCGCCGTGGATCCCCCTCGCCGCTCCGACCGCTCCAGAGCCTTCCCGAGCCCGCTGTTTGTCTCATTGCAACCGCCGTAAGCTTATGCCCCTGCTCCCCCTCTCCGTTCTCCCTCTCGCGCGCCGTATCTGCCGCACCGCGTTCACCCGCATGCGCCGCCGCCCGCGCTCGTCGCCGGTGGTGCTCCGGTGGCCTTTTGGTCCCGGGCGTGCGTCTAACACGTTCGCCGCGTCGCGTAGAAGCCGTAGGTGTTAGTGCTGCCCCGCCTAGGCCACCACAGCCACGAGCCCGAGCTCGACCGAGCTTCGGCCGCCGCCGAGCTCGTCGCCGGCGCCACTCCGGCCACTCACCGGCCGAGCCACCACCACGGCTGGATGCGGACGAGCTCCAGCGTCCCGTAGCTGTGCTCCACACGCCAAGAGGTGCCCCGTAGGCGAATCCCGCAGATCGCCGCCGTGTTGGACCTCGCCGGCGTCGAGCCGCCGGTGGGTTTGACCGCTGACCGGCGTGCTTTGACCCCCCCCCCCCACTGCCCAGTTGACCTCCCCCTCTCTCACTGACCTGCGGGCCCCGCCCGGCTAATTATTCCAGTTAGTGTTAATTAACTATTTTGGTTAATTAGATTAGCCACTGACATGTGGGCCCTGCCCTGCTGACTTTCTATTAGGATTAGTTTAGTGTTAATTAACTCAGTTAATTAACTGAGTCACTGACCAATGGACCCCACTGTCAGGTTTGACTCTGGACCAGCCCTTTGACCTGCTGACGTCATGCTTGGGTCATGCTGACGCAGTATTCCAATTCTGGTATTTAAATAAATCTTAAATGATTTATTAATTTCAGAAATTGGTTTAAACTTCAAAAAATCACAGAAATTCAACCGTAGCTCGGAATGAAATAATTTATATATGAAAAATGATCAGAAAAATATAAGGAATCTGTTTATGGCATTTTCATGCATGTTTAACCAACTTATACTTGCTGTATAGGTGAAAACACATAAATGGCACTTTTAAATGTTAATTTTGGAATTGCATTTGAACCCTTGGTTCAAATGGACTTCTTTCAAATAGAATGCTAGTTGCATTAACTCAAATAACATCACATCTTCATGCCATATTCATGCATCATATTGTTGCATATGCTTGTGTTTGATTGTTGGCACCGTTCTTCTCGATAGGTCCAGCTCCGGAGACCGATCCAGAGTACCTGTCAGAGGAGCAGTGCTCTGCACGTTGTTTTATCAGGCAAGCAAACCCCCTTGTTCATTCCGATACAACCCCTCTCTCGTTCCTGCTCCCTGTTATTGCATTAGGACAACAACGACTTCAACTGTTACTTTATGCTGCGGTAGTTGAACCCATTCCTCTGCATGACCTGTCATTCCACAGTAAATAGTTGAAACCCACTAGCATGTGTAGGAGTTGATTGAAGCCATGTTGTGATCTTACCATGCCTTGCTTGCTATTGCTTAGAGTGTGTCAGGTCTGATTCATCGGGAATGAATTGGAGTGCAATGATATGTTCTGATGCTGAGAGTTAAGTGTGTGAACACGTTTTGGTAAAGGTAGCGGTGAGAGGCCATGTAGGAGTACATGGTGGGTTGTCTCACTGGAACCGTCCTTGCTGAGTTCTGTGTATGTTGTCCAATGACCAGCTACTACCACGCATTGGAATGCTTAAGTGCCCCTCTCGACTTATTAACCGACTTGGTCTCTGTCCAGGAGTTGCAATTAGTTTCTGGTGTTTGTAGGTAGTGTTAGTAGTCTACCAAGTGGCACTCGGCCAGTGGGCTTGGGACAGACTAGGCACCGTGGCACGGTGTACCAAGCGTAGATCCACTCGGCGAGGTGGGCTTGGGAACCCTGCGCACATCATTTGGGGCCGTGAGCGACACCCGGGCCGGATCTCCTTACGAATGGAACCCGAATAGGCGATAAACCTGGACTAGAGTCTTGTGTGGTTAGTCAGGTCGTGGCCGACACCCTCACCAGGCTTCCGCTTGAAGGTTGCCGAGATACACGAGATGTACATGGCGGTAAGTGGCGAGAGCGTGTGTGAAGAAGTACACCCCTGCAGGGTTAACATGATCTATTCGAATAGCCGGGTCCACGGTTATGGACTTCTTGGATGCTTACGTGGTACATAGACAACTTGAAGTGGATACTCTAAAATACTCAAGACAAGTGTGAGTGCTATGGATGGCCTTCTCATAGGGAGACGGGGATGAATCCATAGTGGTGTATTGTGTGGTGCTTAGTGGACTCGTGTGCGCCACCTCAAAAGAGTTACCAGCAATCGTAGAATAGGATAGCCACTGAGTCAAAGCTGGCTTGCTGCAACTAAACCCCACTCTGCCATCTTGATACAAGTGCATGTATGATAGGATCTGATGTAAGTCTTGCTAAGTACCTTTGTACTCATGTTTGCTTAATTTATGTTTTGCAGATGAGATTGATGTCTCACTAGTAGTTCCGCTTGGACTTCGACAAGTAGCTTGTACCTCAGCTACGTTCTTGGACGAGTGTTGTAGTTAGTCAGGCTCTTCAGCCTTTTTCATTTGTAGATGTTTGTACTCAGACATGTTGTGCTTCCGCTTGTTGCTTGTATGCTCTGAATGTTGGGTCATGAGACCCATGTTTGTAATACCTGGCTCCTCGGAGCCTAATGAATAAATACTTTGATTATTAGAGTCTTGTTGTGATGCCATGTTGTATTTGCACATATTGAGCATATTGTGTGTATGTTATTGAAATGCTTGGTATGTGTGGGATCCGACACCTAGTTGTTTACCCTTGGTAGCCTATCTTACAGGGAAATGTCTCCTAGTGTTTCCACTGAGCCTTGGTAGCTTGCTACTGCTCCGGAACACTTAGGCTGACCGGCATGTGTCCTTCTTCGTTCCTGTGTCTGTCCCTTAGGGTAAATGTCTCGCGTTGTTCCTTTAAGTCCTTGTAGCTTGCTACGACTTGGGTTCATACGTTGATGACCGACACGTTCGTTACTGGGTCATGAATGCATGTCTTTGTAATTTAGTGCCACTTTTGGTTTATAACTGGTCATGTCGGCCCGGGTTCTCTGTCATATGGATGCTAGCGACACTATCATATACGTGAGCCAAAATGCGCAAACGGTCCCGGGCCAGGTAAGGTGGCACCCGTGGGAATACCGTGCGTGAGGCCGCAAAGTGATATGGTGTGTTACATGCTAGACCGGTGTGACTTAGGATCGGGGTCCCGACACTTGGCTCCAGACTTGGGTTTTTTCGCGGGAGTAGCAACTGTCTTGCTATTCTTCTTGAAGTTCCCCTTCTTTCCCTTGACCTTTTTCTTTAAACTAGTGGTCTTGTTAACCATCAACACTTGATGCTCCTTTTTGATTTCTACCTCCACAGCTTTGAGCATAGCGAAGAGCTCGAGGATAGTCTTCTGCATCCCTTGCATATTATAGTTCATCACGAAGCCTTTATAGCTTGGTGGCAGTGATTGAAGAACTCTATCAATAACACTATCTTCATACACTTTGCAACCAAGTTGAGTCATGTGATTGTAGTACCCAGACATTGTGTTCACTGATAGAACTGTTCTCATCCATCTTGTAGCTATAGAACTTATTGGAGACTTCATATCTCTCAATTCGGGCATTTGTTTGAAATATTAACTTCAACTCTTGGAATATCTCATATGCTCCATGATGTTCAAAATGTCTTTTAAGTCCCGATTTTAAGTCGTAAAGCATGGCACACTGAACTATCGAGTAGTCATCAGAACGAGCTTGCCAGACATTCATAACGTCCGGAGTTGCTCCTGCTGCAGGCCTGTCACCTAGCCATGCTTCAAGGACATAATTCTTCTGTGCAGCAATGAGGATAATCCTCAAGTTACAGACCCAGTCCGTGTAGTTGCTACCATCATCTTTCAACTAAGCTTTCTCTAGGAACGCATTAAAATTCAAGGGAACGATAGCACGGGCCATTGATCTACAACAATATAGATATGCAAAAACTATCAGGACTAAGTTCATGATAAATTAAAGTTCAATTAATCATATTACTAAAGAAATCCCACTTAGATAGACATCCCTCTAGTCATCTAAATGATCACATGATCCTAATCAACTAAACCATGTCCGATCATCACGTGGGATGGAGTAGTTTTCAATGGTGAACATCTTATGTTGATCATATCTACTATATGATTCACGCTCGACCTTTCGGTCTCCAGTGTTCCGAGGCCATGTCTCTGCATGCTAGGCTCGTCAAGTTTAACCATATTCTGCATGTGCAAAACTGTCTTACACACGTTGTATTTGAACGTAGAGCTTATCACACCCGATCATCACGTGGTGTCTCGGCATGATGAACTTTCACAACGGTGCATACTCAGGGAGAACACTTGTACCTTGAAATTTTGTAAGGGATCATCTTATAATGCTACCGCCGTACTAAGCAAAATAAGAAGCATAATAAGATAAACATCACATGCAGTCAAAATATGTGAGATGATATGGCCATCATCTTGTGCTTTTGATCTCCATCTCCAAAGCATCGTCATGATCTCCATCGTCAACGGCTTGACACCATGATCTTCATCGTAGCGTCGTGGTCGTCTGGCCAACTATTGCTACTACTACTATCGCTAACTCATAGTGATAAAGTAAAGCAATTACATGGCTTTCGCAATTCATATAATAAGGAGACAACCATAAGGCTCCTGCCGGTGGCCGATAATTTACAAAACATGATCATCTCATACAATAACATATAACTCATCACGTCTTGACCATATCACATCACAACATGCCCTACAAAAACAAGTTAGATGTCCTCTACTTTGTTGTTGCAAGTTTTACATGGCTGCTACGGGCTTAGCAAGAACCGTTCTTACTTCTTACCTACGCATCAAAACCACAATGATTTTTTGTCAAGTGTGTTGTTTTAACCTTCACAAGGACCGGGCATAGTCACACTCGATTCAACTAAAGTGAGAGAGACAGACACCCGCCGGTCACCTTTAAGCAACGAGTGCTCGTAAAGGTGAAACCAGTCTCGCGTAAGCGTACGTGTAATGTCGGTCGGGGCCGCTTCATCTCATAATACCACCGAATGAAAGTATGACATGTTGGTAAGCAGTATGACTATTATCGCCCACAACTCATTGTGTTCTACTCGTGCATATCATGTACGCATAGATCTGGCTCTGATACCACTATTGGGGAATGTAGTATTTCAAAAAAAATCCTACGATCATGCAAGATCTATCTAGGAGAAGCATAGCAACGAGCGGGAGAGTGTGCCCACATACCCTTGTAGATCGAAAGCGGATGAGTTTAGTAACGCGGTTGATGTAGTCGAACGTCTTCGTGATACAACCGATCAATCACCGAACGCAGGGCACCTCCGTGATCTGCACACGTTCAGCTCTGTGACGTCCCCCTAACTCTTGATCTAGTTGAGACCGAGGGAGAATTTCGTCAGCACGACGGCGTGGTGACGATGTTGACGAAGTTACCGACGCAGTGCTTCGCCTAAGCACTGCGGCCATATGACCAAGGTGTGTAACAGTGGAGGGGCACCGCACACGGCTAAAACAATTGTCAACTTGTGTGTCTATGGGGTGCTCGCTGGCCACGTATATAAAGGAGCAAGGGGAGGGTGCCGGCTGGCCCTATAGGGTGCGCCCCAAGGGGGGAATCCTACTCCTACTAGGAGTAGGTTTCCCCTTTCCTAGTCCAACTAGGAGGGGAAGGAAAGAGGAGGAGGGGGGAAGGAAATAGGGGGCCGCCCCCCTTGCCCTAAACCAATTCGGTTTGGGCCTGGGGGGCGCGCCCCACACCTCCCTTGCTACCCTTTATTTCCACTAAGGCTCATGAAGGCCCATTGACCCCCCGGGGGGTTCCGGTAACTCCCCGGTACTCCGGTATTTATCCGGTGACCTCCGAAACCCTTCTGGTGACCGAATATAACCTTCCAATATATCAATCTTTATGTCTCGACAATTTAGAGACTCCTCGTCATGTTTGTGATCTCATCCGGGACTACGAACAACCTTCGGCACATCAAAACACATAAACTCATAATACTGATCGTCATCGAACGTTAAGCGTGCGGACCCTACGGGTTTGAGAACTATATAGACATGACCGAGACTCATCTCCGGTAAATAACCAATAACGGAACCTGGATGCTCATATTGGTTTCTACATATTCTACAAAGATCTTTATCAGTCAAACCGTATAACAACATACGTTGTTCCCTTTGTCATCGATATGTTACTTGCCCGATATTCTATCGTCGGTATCATCATACCTAGTTCAATCTCGTTACCGGCAAGTCTCTTTACTCGTTCCGTAATACATTATCTCGTGACTAACTCATTAGTCGTTTGCTTGCAAGGCTTATTATGATGTGTATTACCGAGAGGGCCCAGAGATACCTCTCCGACACTCGGAGTGACAAATCATATTCTTGATCTATGCCAACACCACAAACACCTTTAGAGCATATTTATAATCACCCAGTTACGTTGTGACGTTTGATAGCACACAAGGTGTTCCTACGGTATTTGGGAGTTGCATAATCTCATAGTCAGAGGAACATGTATAAGTCATGAAGAAAGCAATAGGAGTAAAACTAAACGATCATAGTGCTAAGCTAACGGATGGGTCTTGTCCATCACATCATTATCCTAATGATGTGATCTCGTTGATCAAATGACAACACATTTCTATGGTTTGGGAAACATAACCAATCTTTGATTAACGAGCTAGTCTAGTAGAGGCATACTAGGGACACTTTGTTTTGTCTATGTATTCACACATGTATCAAGTTTCTGGTCAATACAACTCTAGCATGAGTAAAAGACATTTATCATGATATAAAAGGAAATATAAAAAATAACTTTATTATTGCCTCTAGGGCATATTTCCTTCACCTTTTCCTTCCTCTAATGGGTATACACATATTTTAGTTGTTGTTGATTACATTACTAAGTGGGTAGAAGCTATTCCAACTAGTAGTGCTGATCATAACACCTCTATTAAGATGCTTAAGGAAGTTATTTTTCCAAGGTTTGGAGTCCCTAGATATTTAATGACTGATGGTGGTTCAAAATTCATTCATGGTGCTTTCCGTAAAATGCTTGCTAAATATGATGTCAACCATAGAATTGCATCTCCTTATCATCCCCAGTCTAGTGGTCAAGTAGAATTGAGCAATAGAGAGATTAAATTGATTTTGCAAAAGACTGTTAATAGATCTAGAAAGAATTGGTCTAAAAAACTTGATGATGCATTATGGTCTTATAGAACTCCTTATAAAAACCCTATGGGTATGTCTCCGTATAACATGGTTTATGGAAAAACATGTCACTTACCTCTTGAATTAGAACATAAAGCTTATTGGGAAATCAAATAGCTCAATTATGATTCCAAAGTTGCCAGTGAGAAGAGGTTATTTGACATTAGCTCACTTGATGATGGAGAACTCATGCCTATGAGAATGCCAAGTTGTTTAAAGAAAAGGTTAAAAGATGGCATGACAAAACGATACAAAAGCGTGAGTTTAATGTAGGTGATCATGTATTTTTATACAACTCTCGCTTAAGATTATTTGTAGGAAAGCTTCTCTCTAAATGGGAAGGTCCTTACATTATCGAGGAGGTTTATCGCTTCGGTGCCATCAAAATCAACAACGCAGAAGGCACAAATCCGAAGGTGGTAAACAGTCAAAGAATTAAACATTATATCTGAGATACTCCCATAAATGTTGAGACCAACATAATTAATACCGTGACACCAGAGGAATACATAAGGGATACTTTCCAGGGCGTTTTAGACTCCGAAAAGGAATAGATATGTGGTATGGTAAGTAAAACGACTCCGAAACGTTTCCAACATCATTTTTTCTCCGTTTTGGAATATTTAGAAAAATAGGAAAATTAAAAAGAGTCTGAAGAGTGCACGAGGCAACCACAAGGGCGCCCCCTGCCTTGTGGCTACCTCGTGTGCCCTCCAGACTCCGTTTTCTTGCACAATACTTCTTTTGGTCAGTAAATATTCATTGTATAGTCTCCCGAAGGTTTTGACCACCGTACCATTGCAACATCCTCTGTTCTTGTTTCGAGCTGTTGTTTCTGACAGATCTAGATCGCCATGACATCCCCAAGTGCCCTGAAGGACAAATTTTTCGTGAAGGTCATCAACCCTTACCTTGCGGAGGTGCTGCAACACCCTCAAATCATTGAGATGCGTGAGGGGGTGCTGCACATCCACGATGTTGAGGGGCCAAAGAAGACCGAAAGCATGGAGACAAGGCTTGAAGCAATGGACCAACTAATTTTCAACTGCCAAGGGATGGTAGAAAGTGGACTCAATGCCAATCACATGATGATCGCAGAATTTACCAATAATCACAAGTTGGATGCCAAGCACATTGGGGAGGCCATCTTCAAGCTTCACGAGAAAATCGAGCATCCCCAAGCCCTGATCTATGACCTGCAAAACCAAAACTGTGAGTATGAATACAAGTTTTAGAGGATGAGTCTGGCTGCAGATTTAAGGATCCCGAAGACTCGCTCATCTTTCTATGATGGCGAGCCTATGCCTTCGAAGATGGATGACAAGCCTACTACATCAACAACTTCATCAACATCACCTCCGAAGAAAGAAACATAAATACATGGGTATGGGCACTCCCCTTGGCAACTGCCAAGCTTGGGGGAGGTGCCCCGGTATCGTGTCACCATTACACCTTCACCTTTATCTTTATCATTTTTCTTAGTTCGATCCTTTTGGTTATATCTTGATCTAGTAGAATAAAGTTTTTAGTATGGTCTAGTTTTGAGTTTTGTCTTGATCTCCGTCTATGTAATCGAGTCCGTGAGTTATATAATAAAGAATAGTTTTGAGTGAGGGCTTTACTTTCTTGCTATGATCTTAAGGAAATAAATAAGAAATAATAAAAAGAAATAAAAAGATCATATGTTGATATTATCAAGAGTAATAATTTCACATATAAAGAGTATGTCGGTGTACTAAGGTAGGGGTACCCTAGTACCCCAACTTGTGCACGGGCAGCGGCAGCTCCCCGCGGCAGGGTTCACCACGCGCGTGCCGGAGACCTTCCTGCCCCTTATCTAGCCATTCAAAAACAAAGTATACAAGACAGAAGACCAAGACCCCGGCAAGAGGAGCTTGCCGGGAAGGCCGTCCCAGGCTCGAGATTGCTTAACTAGCACGAGGCCCTGGCAAGAGGAGCTTGTCAGGACGAATAGAAGATTTTATCTTAGAAGACCCGGCAAGGGCTCGGGGAGCGGCAAGCTTCCGGGCCCGGCAAGGTCGAGATCCCCGGCAAGGTGCTTGCCGGGGGAGGTGCGCTGTGTGCCCGCGCTCCAGCTCATCGGCCCACGCGTCGCCCTGGGGCCACTCCAGGGACGCGTGGCGGATGGCTGTGCAGCCTGGGGGACACGGTGGCACTCCACGGCAGAGGATCCATCGCCGTGGCAGACGGAGACGCAATGGCGGGAGCTTTTGGGGTCGACGGCGACGGGCATTAAATGCCCTTGTCCCCCACTGTTAAAGTAGGTATAGACCACTGTTCTGTACTGTAGCTCCACTGTTCCCGCACTATTACAACTACCACCTCTTTTACATTTTTACCCCTTTCTCCTACGTTGACACCTGTCGGTGACCCCTTGCACTATAAAAGGAGGCCCATGCACAACGTGGAGGGGGTTCGAAACCTAGATTACTCTCACGCACGGTGTAGCTGCTTCTTCAAGCTCCCGAGCGCTCAACTCAATACACAACCAAGCAGGAGTAGGGTTTTACGCATCCGTGCGGCCCGAACCTGGGTAAAAACTGCCCGCGCGTCTGCCTCGATCTGCTCTTCGTGCTCCCTCCGCCCTCGTACCGCACAGACAAGGGGCTCCGGTCCCATAGGTGTTCGTGGCGGACAGTTTCCCCCGACATCTTTGGCGCGCCAGATAGGGGGCGTCGAGGTTGTGCGAACCTGATCCGGCGTTCGCGCGGGCGCAATCTTCATTAACCTCTCCAAGTTTCATCAACAACTTCATCAGCGACAACTCCATGGCCCCGAAGAAGAAGCCTTCGGAGGTCGGGGGCCCGTCTGCGTCTCATCCGCCGCCACCAGAGCCAACGGTGGGCGGGGGAGACGCCGTCGGAAGGGTGGTTGCCGGCGAGGACACTCACGGTGCCACCAGATCCAAGAACAGGACGGACGACCGGACCTCGGTCTCCGTGGACGCGCCACGTCCATCGCAACATACGACGACCCCGCAGCGCCATGCCACGGGAGGTGGTATCCGCTTGCTGGGACAAGGCCATACTGGAGGTTCGCGGGACGCCCCGGACCCCCGTCCGGGCACAAGCAAAGCGAAGGCGCCGGCACGGGACCCCGCTCCTTCTAACGTCGTTAGAAGTCCGAGCGTATCCCGTTCCTCGCACCGCTCGCCCGCGTTCCCCACTACCCCGGCAGAAGCGCTCGCAAGGGCGCAGCTGCTCCTCGATTTTCCTCCAGCGGCCGACAAGGCCGAGGAATGGAGGGCCACTATCCGGAGCCTGATAGACTTCGCCAACAACGATTCTCCGCAGCAGCCGTCGGCCTCGCGGCCGCGGCAGGCCGAGAAGACGAAGGCTATCGGCGACAAGACTGCCGGGGGTGCGACAAGCGTGCACTCCCCGCCGCAGAAGCAGAAGACGCCGCCCCGCCGGAACAACCCCGACGACGGCTCCACAGCCTCGTCGGACCCGCGGGCCCGTCGGGACCAGCGCCAGGTCCTCGACGACCGGCGAGATGAAGACGCTCGGACCACGATCGAGCGCCGCCGAGAAGCTCGGCGACAATCCGACAAGAGAGCTGGGAACGCTGTCGACGCACCCGCGCCCGGTGAACCAGGCGACTTGCCGTACGCGGCAGGCTGCCCTGCGTTCACCCGCGAGCTGCGGCGCGTCCAGTGGCCCAGCATGAAGAACTTTAAGCCCGACGTACCGGAGAAGTACGACGGCAAGACGCACCCCTCGGAGTTTCTCAGCGTCTACACCATAGCAGTGCAAGCTGCCGGGGGGCGCGACGAGAAGATCCTAGCCAACTACTTCCCGCTTGTGCTGAAGCCGAACGTCCGTTCGTGGCTCATGCACTTGCCGGAAGGCTCTATCTCTTCTTGGGCCGACCTCTGCCATCAGTTTGTTGGCGCCTTCACCGGCGGCCACAAACCCCATGGCCAGGAGAGCGATCTCCACATTTTGGCCCAGAAGGAAGGCGAACCCCTGCGCAAGTATATCCAACGTTTCAGCCGGGTACAGCACAACATCCCCGACGTTCACCCTGCTGCGGTTATCAGCGCGTTCCATCAGAACGTGCGTAACCGCCGCATGCGTGAGGAGATGGCGATGACCAAGATCAGGGACGTCAGCGAGCTCTACGCTCTTGCCGACAAGTGCGCCCGTGCAGAAGGGGGGAGGAAACTCCCCGGGGAGGATGCTGGCGCAGGGGGAAGCGACAGCGACGACGCCGCCCCGGCAAAGAAGAGCCGGCGGCGGAACAACAGGAAGAAGGGCAAGAAGGAAGTGCTTGCCGTCGAGAAGTCCGGCAAGGAGGCCCCCGCCAAGCAAGCGCAGGCTGGCGGCTCCGGCAAGGAGCCTGCCCCTGCGGCGGCGGCCGACAAGCCGGGTAGCTCCGACAAGCAATACTGTAAGATTCACCGCACCAAGGGTCACGACCTCTCCAACTGTAAGCGCGTCGAGTACCTCGTCGAGCAGCAAAAGGCTGAGTACGAGAGGCGCGACAAGGAGAAGGCCCAAGGTGGCGGGGAAGAGCCCAGCAAGAAGCGGCCATTCAATGGCCGGGGAGGACGCCGCGGCAAGGCCAAGCAGCGGCAAGGAGATCGACCTTCCCGGGGCCGCGACAACGACGAAGACGACGATGAAGACATGGAGGACGACGAGAACAGCGAGCAGGAGTTCCAGAAGGCCACGGAAGTCCTATGCGTCGACGGTGGCGCCTCCCTGCACACCTCCCACCGCCAGCTGAAACAGTGGGTGCGTGAGGTAAATGCAGCGGAGCCGCCCGTGGAGTCGCGCAGGCTCCTCAAATGGTCCAGCACGCCCATCATTTTTGACCTTGAGGATCACCCTGACCGCACCACGGCGGTCGGGTGCTTGCCGATGCTGGTCTCACCCACCATCCGCAACCTCAAGGTCACCAAAATGTTGGTTGACGGCGGGGCCGGCCTGAACTTGATCTCCTCTGCTGTGATCAAGAAACTCCAGATTCAAGACGGCGAGCTCGAAGAGACCGGTTCATTCCAAGGAATCAACCCGGGAAGGAGCAAGCCCAAGGGAAAGATTACTCTGCCGGTGACCTTTGGCGGGGAGCTCAACTTCAGAACTGAGCGCATCACCTTTGACGTTGCTGATATTCCATTGCCCTACAATGGGATACTCGGCCGTCCCGCCCTCGCCAAGTTCATGGCAGCTTCCCACTATGCCTACAACGTGCTGAAGATGCCAGGGCCGATAAGCGTCATCACTGTCCACAGCGACAAGAAAGATGCGCTTATTTGCGCCGACAAGATTTACCGGGATGCGGCAGCTGCGGCCGAGAAGGATACTCTTGCCGCTGAAGCTCCCGGGGGGAAGAAGACGAAGACCAAGTCCGGCAAGTGCTCTGGGACACACTCCGGCAACCGCACCTCTTCGGAGTGCTGCGCTGCCGTCGAGGACGTTCCATCGAGCTCCACCGGCAAGAGCAAGAAAGGAATGGCTGCTCCTCCGGCAACCAAGAAGGTGTCCGCAAGGGAGGATGGCACTGGTGGTACCTTTACCATCAGCGCCACCCTTGACAGCAAATAGGAAAGCGCGCTCGTCGCCTTCCTGCGGGCGAATGTCGATGTGTTTGCTTGGCAACCATCTGACATCCCCGGTGTTCCCAGGAAGGTGATTGAGCACAAGCTTGCTGTCTGCCCTCATGCGCGGCCCATCAAGCAAAAAGTAAGGAAGCAAGCCGTGGAGCGCCAAGAGTTCATCAACGAGGAGATCAAGAAGCTAGAGGCAGCAGGCCTAGTTAGAGGTGTGATCCATCCGACGTGGTTGGCAAACCCAGTCGTCGTGCGCAAAGCCAACGGGAAGTGGAGACTGTGTATAGACTTCACTGATGTCAATAAAGCATGTCCCAAGGATCCCTTCCCTTTGCCGCGCATTGACCAGATCGTTGACTCCACTGCCGGATGTGAGCTACTCTGTTTTCTTGATGCATACTCAGGCTATCACCAGATTTTCATGGCCAAGGAAGATGAAGAGAAGACTGCATTTATCACTCCATGTGGCACTTACTGCTTTATCCGCATGCCATTTGGACTGAAGAATGCAGGCTCAATTTTTGCAAGGGTAGTGTACACTGCTTTTGAGCCACAGATCCACAAGAATGTAGAAGCCTACATGGATGATATCGTGGTAAAGAGCAAGAGCAAAGAAACACTGATTCAAGACTTAGAAGAAACGTTTCAGAACCTGCGCAGGATACAACTCAAGCTGAACCCCGAGAAGTGCGTCTTTGGAGTCCCCTCCGGCAAGCTTCTCGGGTTCTTTGTTTCGCAGAGGGGGATTGAAGCCAACCCCGACAAGATCAAAGCCATCGAGCAGATAGAAGCCCCGAAGCGCGTCAAGGATGTCAGAAGGCTTGCAGGTTGCGTTGCTGCCCTCAGTAGGTTCATTTCAAAATCCGCGGAACGCGCCCTACCTTTCTTCAAGATCTTGAAGAAGGCAGGTCCCATGAAGTGGACTCCGGAAGCGGAGGCGGCGTTGCAGGATTTGAAACGGTACCTGTCCTCCACTCCTATACTTGTCGCACCTAAACCACAGGAAAAATTGTTGCTATACTTAGCGGCAACCAACCAGGTGGTTAGTGCTGCGTTAGTAGCGGAGAGGGAGTCCGACGAGGAGTCAGCATCGCCGGCAAGCGAATCTAGCGACAAGCAGGGGGCTGTCCCGACAAGCTCTGGCCCCGACAAGGAAGACTCTGCGCAGGAACAAGGAGAGGTGCGGAAGAAGATGGTGCAGCGCCCAGTGTATTTTGTAAGTTCCCTTCTCCAGGGGGCTAGATCAAGGTACTCTGGTGTGCAAAAGTTGCTTTTCGGCCTTCTCATGGCCTCGAGGAAGCTGCGCCACTACTTCCAAGCCCATGAGATAACAGTGGTCACTCGCTTTCCGTTGAAGAGGATATTGCACAATCCAGAGGCAACAGGCAGGATCGTCGAGTGGGCACTGGAACTGTCAAGCTTTGGACTCAAGTTTGAAAGTACTTCAACCATACAGAGCCGAGCTTTGGCAGAATTTATAGCAGAATGGACCCCAACGCCCGATGAAGAAGTTCAAGAAACAAGCGCACCCGTGCAAGAAGCAACAAGTGAATGGGTAATGTACTTTGATGGTGCCTTTTCGCTGCAAGGCGCCGGTGCTGGCGTAGTACTCATCGCGCCCACCGGAGAACACCTCAAGTATATTATCCAGATGCACTTCCCAAGAGAGCAAGCGACAAACAATACTGCAGAGTATGAAGGCTTGCTCGCCGGCCTCAGAATTGCGGCTGAACTTGGGATCAGAAAGCTGATTGTACGTGGAGATTCTCAGTTGGTGGTCCGGCAAGTCAACAAGAGCTACCAGAGCCCTTTGATGGAAGCTTATGTAGATGAAGTGAGGAAGCTTGAAGAGCACTTTGAAGGTCTGCAGATGGAGCATGTTCCGAGAGCTCAGAATGAAATTGCAGATGGCCTTTCAAAGTGTGCTGCGATGAAGTTACCTGTGGAACCAGGGACCTTTTTGCTCAAGCTGAGTCAACCATCAGTTACACCATCAATTGGGCAGCCAAAGAAGAGAAAGTTGGTCTCCGGCGACTACTTGCCGGCGGATCTTCCAGAAACCGCCGCCAAGGTCCCCAGGATCAACGACAACGCTGAGGAACAGTTTGCTCCTGCAAGCCCTCGGGCTTGTGCAGTTGAAGCAAGTGTTCCCGACAAGCCTCGCCCCGGCGAGCTTGCCGGGGGACCGTCAGCTCCGGCAGGACCAGAGGTCTTTGCCGTAGAAGCTGGGGTTCCCGCAGCGGCCCTCGAGCCTTTAGTCCTTGCCGTCGAGCCCCGGGCTCCGGCATGGGCACAGCAGATCGTCCGTTTTCTACAAACTGGAGAACTTCCCGACGACCCTCAAGAGATAGAGAAGATAACCAGGCAGTCAAGTATGTATCAGTTTGTGGATAACGAGCTGTACAGAAGAAGACTCAATGGTGTCAGGTTGAAGTGCATCTCCAGGGAAGATGGACAGAAGCTGTTGGCAGAAATACACGGAGGCATATGCGGCCACCACATTGGCGCAAGGGCACTTGCCGGGAAAGCTTTCCGGCAAGGGTTCTTTTGGCAAGAAGCCCTCCAAGATGCAACTGCACTAGTAACCAAGTGTGAAGCGTGCCAGTTCCATGCAAAGCAAGTTCATCAGCCAGCTCAAGCTCTCCAAACAATCCCTTTGTCCTGGCCCTTCTCGGTCTGGGGGCTCGATATCCTCGGCCCTTTCCCTCGCGCTGTCGGGGGCTTTGAGTACTTGTACGTTGCAATCGACAAGTTCACAAAGTGGCCGGAAGTGGAGCCAGTGAGAAAGGTGACAGCACAGTCAGCAGTCAGGTTCTTCAGGTCGATTGTTTGCCGTTTCGGGATCCCTAACAGGATCATCACCGACAACGGTACGCAATTCACTAGTCGCACCTTCATGCAGTACGTCCAAGACCTTGGCACCAAGGTCTGTTTCGCTTCTGTTGCTCACCCGAGGAGCAACGGCCAAGCGGAGAGGGCAAATGCTGAAGTGCTGCGCGGACTCAAGACAAGGACCTTTGACAGACTGCGCAAGTGCGGAAAGAATTGGATAGAGGAGCTCCCGGCGGCTCTTTGGTCAATCAGAACGACACCAAATCGAGCCACCGGACAGACACCTTTTGCTCTAGTCTATGGAGCAGAAGCAGTTCTCCCCACGGAACTCGTATACGGATCTCCTCGAGTGCTCGCTTATGATGAGCTCGAGCAAGAGCAACTGCGGCAAGATGACGCATTGCTCCTTGAGGAGGGACGTCTCCAGGCTGCTGTACGAGCTGCTCGATACCAGCAAGCTTTGCGCCGCTACCATAGCCGCAAAGTCAAGGCCAGGAGTCTCGAGGAAGGCGACCTTGTTCTTCGGCGTGTTCAGTCCGCCAAGAATTCCAACAAGTTGACGCCGAAGTGGGAAGGCCCTTATCGGGTGAGACAAGTTACGAGGCCCGGCGCTGTCCGCCTCGAGACCGAAGAAGGCTTACCGGTGAGCAACTCCTGGAACATAGAGTATCTTCGCAAGTTTCACCCCTAAGGCGCGGTTGCCGAGATCCGTTCCGGCAACCACCTTTTGTACAAGCCTTGCCGCTGTTGCATGTAACCCTTTGTACAAAGCCGGGCGCAGACCCCGTGCATCAGTAAAGATTTCGTGTTTTCGCATCGATTGCCTTTCGCATGCTTCTCTTTGCTATTCGCATGTTTTATTTGGCATTTGATGCAACACTTAGACATTCGGTAAGCACTATTACGCCGAAAGGCAATATGCTTGTTTCCCTCTCCTTTTCCTTTTTCTCTTAAGCAGAAGGAACGTTCCTCGCGCACAAGTTTGCCGGGGGGGAAGGAGGTGGAGGAGGAACTAAGTGCCGTTCAAGAAAGAAGAGCCTTACCGGAAAGCAAACAACATGAGCAAGCAGCATGTGAAAGATAAGTTGTCAGAATTTGACCAGTTCAAATTTTAATTTCTGGTTGTCTTCCTTGAACAATCACGCTTTTTGTGGAAAACCTGTGCGCGGAGGAACCTACCCGTGGCTTGCCGCACCCTTATCTTGTCTTCGAGTCCACTCAACGATTTAAGTGAGCTGCGACAAGTGTCGCGCCCTTGCTTCGTTTCCGAGTACACTCAGCAAGCTAAGTGCGTTGCGACTTGCTGCGGCGAGGTTGCTTGCCGGCGAGGACCTTGGCCAGCAGGCTGCTCAGCGCTCAGCGCTCGCGGCAAGGGCCCCTTTCCGGCAAGCTCCCCGGGAGCGTAGGGTGAGAAACATACAAAGTCAAAGATTGGAACAAGGAAGATAACATTGCACTGATTGATTGAAGTAAAGCAAATATCTTACAAGGACAACTTGTCGCAATGGACTAATGAGTTCGTAACATAATGTGCAGCAACGAAAAGATAAAGATAAATGGGGCCCTAGTCTACGCGGTCGCCCTCCTTCCTGCCAAGCTTTGCCACCTTGGCGATGATATGGCTGACCTGCTCCTTCAGGGCCTCCGTGTTTGCATCTGCCGGCAAGCTGCAAAGAACGTTCTTGAGGTTGATCCCCGGGTTGCGGTACACGATCTTCGTCAAGACCCGCTCCAGAGTTCCTGCGCAGAGACGGCGCGACTCCTCGGCCAGCTGCGCGGGGATGCGGTTCCGGAGACCTGCAAGGGCCGGAGCGACGCCTCTGAAGAAGAGGCTGAGCTTGGCGCTGTGCGGGAGGTCTGGATCCGGCGAGTAGATAAGATGTTCGACCTTCAAGGCAAGCAACTCCTGGTCAATGATGGATGCAGAAGAAACCAGCTCTTCGGTCCACAGCTCAATGTTCTTGCGGAAGAGCTCGGATGCCTTGTTGGCGCTGTCCACCAAGGTCCGCTCCTTGCGGAGCTCCTCCTTCAGCTTGTCTTCTCGAAGCTTGGCGGCGTCAATTGAATCCCTCAGAGTTGAGACTTTCAGCTCCAAGTCCTCGATGGAGTCCTTGGCGGCCTTAAGCTCATCGCCCCTCTTGGACAGATTCACTTGGAGCTCCGCGTTGGTGTGGGCGTCCTTCTCGCGCTCAGTAATGAGCGCGGCAACCTTCTCGGTGCTCACCTTCATCGCCGCTTCTAGTCGTTCAACCTTGGCGGCAAGCTCCTTCTTGGCGTCTTCCGCGGCAGCAGCAGCGGCTTTCGCCTCCTTCAGCTCCCCGCCAAGGGCGGCCTCGCGAGCGGCAAGGTCCTCCTCATGGGAGTCGAGATCCACCTTCCGCTGCGCGATCTCTCCTTCTCGCCGGGACATCTCCACCCCGGCGAGCCGTTGCTGTTCTTCAGCCTCGGCTTTCTCCAAAAGCCACTCTTGATATTCACCGGCGAGACGCTCGCGCTCCTCCGCCACCTCGCGGAGGCCCGCCTTGTGGGCAGCGCTGAGCTCCGCCGCACGCTTCTCCATTTCGGCGGCGGCCTGGGCAGCAAGGGCTTCCCGGGAGGCAAGCTTCGCCTGCCTGGCCCGGTAAAGGGCCAGGAGTTGGTGGAGAAGCTTTTCCTCCTCGGGCCCATCTCCTTCGCCGGGCGCCTCGACGACTGTCAGACCCGCGGAGGCGAGGACTTCTCCGTCAAACGCCTCGCCCTCCGCGGGAGCTCTTGATGAAGACCCCCAAGGCACTTGGATAAAGACGCCATTGGGGGCACGAAGATAGTACGCCTGCTTCTCGCCGGTGGAGGGGCCGGCGGCCGGCGTAGCATCCGGTGCTCCCGCCACCTCCGGGTCGGCGGTGCGGTCGCCGTCCCCCTCCCCGGTCGCGGCGTCAGCGGCCGGAGTGGCCTCCTGCTCGGTCGCCTCCTCGGTGGCCTCGGCCATCTCCACGACGACGGGAACGTCATCGCCGCCGCCCTGCGCGCCCTCCTCATCCTCGATATTGATGACCTCGGTCTCCATCGGCGCGGGAGGAGGAGGAGGAAGATCTAGAAGAAGAAGAAGAAGTTCAAAATCAAGCAAAGATCCAAAAAGAAGCAAAGTCAAGAAAACCAAGTACAGAGCGTACCTTGGCGGACGTCCTCTGCGGCGGGCTCCCTCGCCGGGGAGCTCGGCCTTGGCGGAGTGGCCGTCCTCGCCGGGCTGCTCGCCTTTGGCGGGGTACTCTGCTTTGGCGGAGTACCCGCCCTTGGCGGAGCGCTCTCCCTAGCCGGAGAGTTTTGCCTTGCCGGGGACGGCGGGGCCTGCGGCTCCTCGGTGACGGTCTCCGGGCGCTCTTCCCGCTGCGGCTCCACCTCTGCACAAGAGAAGATAGAAGAACCAAGACATTCAAAAAGAAGAAAAGGGAAAGAGAGATCAAAGCCCTAAGCGCGCCCCGACGAGCGAAAACAGTAAACCTCTAACTTACGCTGGGGGCTGCGCTGGGGGCTACTCCCCGGAGCGGCACTCGGGTCCGGCAAGCTCGGCTCCGGCGCGATCCCTGCTTCCGCGACGGATGGGTCTTCTACGACCTCAACTGTGGGCACCCTGACCTTCTTCGCGCGCTGCTCCAAGGTCCTGCAATCACAAGCAACAAGCAAAGTCAAGCGTCAGCAACAATTGAGATATAAGAATCAAGAAGGAGTAAGGTCTCGGGTCCTTACTCTTGGTCCTCCTCGTCGTCCTCGCTCAGCGCGGAGAAGTCAAACTCCACGGTGGGCGCGTCGGCGCGAGGAGCGGAGGATGAAGATTCCCTCGCGCGTTTCGGAGCCACCGGGGCTGGGGGCTGCGTAGGCCCAGCCCCTGTGGTGGCCGGCGCCCGAGAAGTGGGCGGAGCAGCTGCTCCGCTCCGAGAAGATCCTTGCCGGCTCGGTGCCGGCCTGCGGGACGCCTCTGTCGTGGTCCGCGCGCGCGGGGCCTCTGCCGTGGCCGGCACGCCGGTCGCCCTTGGCACGTCTTGGCTCGGCCGGGGAGCTGCCCGGCGAGCTGGCTGTTGCCGGGGCGCTCGCGCCTGCTCCCCCGTCGCCGCCTTGCGGAGACGCTTCAATGGGGACTGCCTCGGGCTCGCCGGGGGCGGGGAGCTTTCCGACGAGGAGAGGTCGTCGGCGTAGAGCTCGGTGGATCCGCCGGAGTCTTCCTCCTCCCCCTCCTCTCCCTCGGCCAGTTCGCTGGCCCCAGCGCCTTGCACTGCGGGCCCCTTCCCCTTGGTGGCCCCGCTTCGTCCGGCGCCTCCCCTCCTCGCGGCACCCCTGCTTCCTCCGGCTGTGCCCTCCATTGCCGCGGCCTCCGTCGCGATCCCATTGATCCCGGAGTGCCTCAGCGAGGGGACCCCGGCGAGCGCGTCGGGAGGGAGCTCTAGCAGCTTGCGAATCTCCTCCTTATCCGCCTGGCTGGAGGCATCCGCGGCTTCCGCCTCCGCGGGTGTATATCCAAAGTTTCCCGCCGCCGCGGCTGCGGCGACTTCTTCAGCGCGAGAAGCCATGTAAGCAATCTCTTGGTCGGTGGTGGCCCGCGTGTGCAGCTTGAGATCGTCCGTCTTCTCCAACACCTCCGCAAGGTTGTCGTAGAACTCGAGGACGTCGATAGGCTTGGGCGCAATCCACGTGCGCTCCAATCCATGAGAGTCGCACGCGGGCATCATAGCGACAAGGCGATCCCGGGCGCTGCTGGCGCAGAGCGGCACCACTCCCCGGGGAGCGCGGAAGTACTCGGGGTGTGCCGGGTCGAACTTGAAAAGTTCCCTGACCATACCCCGCAGCTCGAGTGTTGTGAAGTTAAAATTGAGGCCGGGGCGCAGCCTCATGATGTCTGCCGGGCCGCCGTATTGCCACGCCGGCCTTTTCCGGTCCTGGAGGGGGGCGATCCGGCGACGAAGAAAGTCCGCGCCCACTTCAGCGACAGACAGCGGCGCCATCCGAAGACGGAGGATTCTGACGAGAGCGATATCCAGCTTGGAATCGTCGGAATCGAAATTACTCCAATCCCTGCCGCGCACGATGGGCGATGTGCGCGGCGCGGTGAAGTGTTGCGGCCGCTCCTCGACGACCCAGCACCACTCCGCGCGCCACTCTTCCCACTTGCCGCGGAGCTCCCCCGGCAAGTAGGCTAATTTCTTATTCAGCCTAAACACCCAAGAGATTCCTCCGGAGAGGGGGGCGTCGGCCTCTGCTCTAGGGATGAAAAAGTGCCTAAAGAGAGCTACGTTGGGCTGGATTCCTACGAAGTTTTCGCACATGTGTGCGAAAACGGACATGGTGAGGATGGCGTTGGGAGTGAAGTCGAGGAGGTGGAGGCCATAAGTATTCATGATATCGCAGAAAAAGTTTGAGAAGGGAGGACACAGACCGCAGTGGAAAAAGGCTGCGAAAAAGTAATACCCGCCGGGGTAGTGGTCCTTGGCGACGGCCGGGTAGACGCGCGTGCGGGGGTGCGCTGGGGTCTCCTTGGCCCAGAACAAATAATATTTGTTCCAAAGTTCCCGCACGCCGAGCTTCGGCGCGAAGACAATGTGCTCCTTCCGGTACGCGGCGAGCTTCGCCGCCTGATCTGACTTCTCCCGCTTGGACTTCTCCGACTTCGCCTTGTCGGTCTTTGGGGCCATGGCGGATGCGGTGGAAGAAAGGGGACGAAGAGCTTGGTGGTGGCGGAGGAGTAGAGGCGAAGCGCAGAGGAATCTGAGGAAGAAGACGATGGCAATGAGTGCGCAGGGAGGGGAACCGCGCCGCTCTCTCTGCTTTTATGGGAGAGTGGGGGGGGCGTTTCGCCCTTCCCATTAAAGAAATCGTGGGCACGTCCCATCCCACGGCGCCGCAATCGACGCGTGCCGTTGCCGTGGGGTGCGGCGGATATGGAAGTGGATTCGGCGCGCCGCGGGCCGCGGGTGCCCGTGCACTGTTTTTGGGCCTGGCCCAACAGCGCTCGGCACCGTGTGTGGCCCAGGCCCGGGGGCTCCTGTCGGTGTACTAAGGTAGGGGTACCCTAGTACCCCAACTTGTGCACGGGCAGCGGCAGCTCCCCGCGGCAGGGTTCACCACGCGCGTGCCGGAGACCTTCCTGCCCCTTATCTAGCCATTCAAAAACAAAGTATACAAGACAGAAGACCAAGACCCCGGCAAGAGGAGCTTGCCGGGAAGGCCGTCCCAGGCTCGAGATTGCTTAACTAGCACGAGGCCCTGGCAAGAGGAGCTTGTCAGGACGAATAGAAGATTTTATCTTAGAAGACCCGGCAAGGGCTCGGGGAGCGGCAAGCTTCCGGGCCCGGCAAGGTCGAGATCCCCGGCAAGGTGCTTGCCGGGGGAGGTACGCTGTGTGCCCGCGCTCCAGCTCATCGGCCCACGCGTCGCCCTGGGGCCACTCCAGGGACGCGTGGCGGATGGCTGTGCAGCCTGGGGGACACGGTGGCACTCCACGGCAGAGGATCCATCGCCGTGGCAGACGGAGACGCAACGGCGGGAGCTTTTGGGGTCGACGGCGACGGGCATTAAATGCCCTTGTCCCCCACTGTTAAAGTAGGTATAGACCACTGTTCTGTACTGTAGCTCCACTGTTCCCGCACTGTTACAACTACCACCTCTTTTACATTTTTACCCCTTTCTCCTACGTTGACACCTGTCGGTGACCCCTTGCACTATAAAAGGAGGCCCATGCACAACGTGGAGGGGGTTCGAAACCTAGATTACTCTCACGCACGGTGTAGCTGCTTCTTCAAGCTCCCGAGCGCTCAACTCAATACACAACCAAGCAGGAGTAGGGTTTTACGCATCCGTGCGGCCCGAACCTGGGTAAAAACTGCCCGCGCGTCTGCCTCGATCTGCTCTTCGTGCTCCCTCCGCCCTCGTACCGCACAGACAAGGGGCTCCGGTCCCATAGGTGTTCGTGGCGGACAGTTTCCCCCGACAGAGTATGATGAATAAAAGTTGTTGACAGTTGACAAACATAGTTTTGGTCATTGTTGCACTTAATAGGAAGTAATAAAGAAAGAGAGGTTTCACATATAAATATACTATCTTGGACATTTTTTATGATTGTAATCACTCATTAAAATATGACATGCTAAAAAGTTGAGGTTGGACAAGGAAGACACCATAATGGGTTATGTCTTCTTACATCCGAACATAAGTTATATTGCCATGGATCCCCCAACATGTTGAGCTTGCTTTTCCCTCTCATGCTAGCCAAATCCTTTGTACTAATTAGAGATACTACTTGTGCATCCGAATATCCTTGAACCCAGTTTTGCCATGAGAGTCCACCATACCTACCTATGGATTGAATAAGATCCTTCAAGTAAGTTGTCATCGGTGCAAGCAATAACAATTGCTCCTTAAATATGTATGATCTATTAGTGTGAAGAAAATAACATTTATACGAACTTGTGATATGGAAGAAATAAAAGCGACGGACTGCATAATAAAGTTCTTTATCACACGCGGCAATATAAAGTGACGTTCTTTTGCATTAAGATTTTGTGCATCCAACCATAAAAGTGCATGACAACCTCTGCTTCCCTCTGTGAAGGGCCTATCTTTTATATTTTACCGTTATACAAGAGTCAAGGTGAACTTCAGCTTTCCTTTTTACTTTTATCCTTTTGTCGGGGAAACTGATCGCCCACGAACACCTATGGGACCGGAGCCCCTTTTCGGTACGGCAAGGGGGCGGAGGATGCACAAAGAGCAGATCGAGGCAAACACGCGAGCAGTTTACCCAGGTTCGGGCCGCACGGATGCGTAAAACCCTACTCCAGCCTTGGTTTGTATTGCGTTCTTGGCTCGGGAGCGAGAAGAGCTACAGTGTTGATCGCTAACAGGACCGAGCGTGAGAGTGATCGATGATCGGAACCCCTTCTACGTTGCGCATGGGCCTCCTTTTATAGGTCAAAGGGGTCACCGACACGTGGCAACACAGATGGGGGTAAAAAGGTAAAAACAGTGGTAGTTGTAACAGTGTTGCATAGTGCTCTATACCTAACCCTGACGGCAGGGGACAAGAGCATTGAATGCCCGTCGCCGTCACACCACACAGTGCCAAAAGTGTCCGTCAAGTGTGCCACCGTCCGCTACGACGGTAGCCTAGTCATCGCCGCTTGCCACCGTGTTCCCCTGGCTGCACAGACTTCCGCCACGTGCGCCTGGAAGGGTCCCAGGGCGACGCGTGGGTGGATGAGCTGGAGCGTAGGGACTGAGTGGAAGCTTGCCGCGGTGGTTCGCTTGTCGCGCCTGGGAGCTTGTCGCTCACCGGGCCTTGCCGGGACGCGTGGCGCGTCGCGGCAAGCTCTCTTGAGGTGCCTTGGTTGGCCTTCCCGGCAAGCTCCTCTCGCCAGGGTCTCGTGTCTTGAGTGATTTCGCGCCTTGAATGGCCTTCCCGGCAAGCTCCTCTTGCCGGGGTCTTGTCTCCTGGACTTGGATACTTTGTTCTTGAATGGCTCCAGTGGAACTGCGAGGGGTCTTGGCGGTAGCCTGGCAAGCCCTACCGCAGGACGCTGCAACTGCCCGTGTACAAGTTCGGGATACTAAGGTACCCCTACTTTAGTACACCGACACCTTTGGCAAGCACAATATGTTGGAGCTAGATCTATATATATAGGGTAGCACTATTCTGATCCTGGGATCAGAATAGTTATTTGGATCACGGCCGCCCCTATATAGAGAGCGATCGAATATTGCCGAACTTGCAAAACTAACAACAACAAAAAAAAACAC
>LR738711.1:238276193-238345530 GCA_902687465.1 Secale cereale | reverse complement strand
CCCCCCGATTCCCTCCCGCCGCGACGACCTCCAAGATCCCGCCGTCGCGCGACCTTCTAACGCCGCCTCCCCCGCCTCCTCCTAGAACCAGCGCCACCGACCTGCCTCCTTCCGGCGCGTCGCCGGCCTCGCCCCGCCCCGACCGACGTTGCCTCCTTCCGGCGCGCCGCCGACCTCGCCCCAGCTCGACCGATCCCCTGACCTCCCATCATCCTTCGCCGGCGACTGCTCCTCACCCTCTCATCGGTGGAGCAGCGCCCTAAATCCTACGCGCATCTCCGCGCCGCCACCGGGGCCTGGAACCCCATATGCTGTCATCGGTCCAGGATCCCAGCGCGCCGCCATGGGGCCCTGGATTCCCATGCGCCACCGCACGGCCCTGGATCCCACACGCCGCCGTTGCGCCAAAGGATCCCCACACGCCGCCGCCGCCTACCGAAAGCGCCTCCACTGGCCGACTGCTCGACGCTCCACCAGTCCCAATCGTGGATCCATGGTGGGATGCTGGATCTCGTCCCCTCCTTTGCATGGAGCCCTGCTGGAGGCCCTCCTCCTCGACAGTATGCCATCCACCTAGGGCCAGTGGGAGCTAGCCGTCGTGGCTCTCCGATGCTCCGGTGAGGTACTCCCAATTATCTCTACTTCTCTGGTGAGGCCACCCTCCTCCCCCTACCATAGACTCAAACTTTCCCTTGTCGCATAAGAAGTTACGTAATGTGGCGCTATGCTGTTGATTCTCTAGGTTGTAGTCCAGAAAAGTTTTGAACAAAAGTTCAAGTGGTTGTTACTGCTGCTATTTAGAGATATTGATGTTGATGATTATTTAAGCATTTTAATAGAAGTTCAAAGTTTGATTTAAAAAGAGGAAAAGAGCTCGAGTTTAAGAAGAAAACTGAAAAAGTCATTGTCACATGGGCGACCATGAAGGTCTGATGTTGAGAAGGTCAGCTGCATGATGCATCTCCGACCATCCCCTTCCCACCTTCGCCTTAGATCAAAGGATGAGCTTCTCTCCACCCTAATGGTGACCTTCTTCCTTCTGCTGCTACCTCCTACATCGCGTGCATGTCAGTGAAGCAGAGATGGTGGCGGACTCCTATCCCACAACACACTTGACGACCTGCCTGAGGCCTAAGCGGCGACTTGCCCAGGGCCTAAGTTATGACCTTCATGAATCTTCTCCAAGTTGGTTTTTGTGTCCACTCGTGCATGCATCAATGATGGTCATGGGATTTTGTGAGATATGTTCCTTGTAGGAAGATACATTGAAAAGACTGTGACGATCCCAGGAGCCCTGCCACAACAGGAACCTATCTCTCACTACCTCTGTCTCGGATACTGATGGGCACCAATAGTGTGAATTGATGTAGAGAACAAGTTTTTCTTCAGGTTGTTTTGCTGATGTTTGAGGGTTCACATTTTTGCAAGCTGAAAACTCCAGGTTATGAAGTTCAATGTACGTAATACTTCTTTTGAACTTGCAGTGTTCAAAGACCTTCCATTTGCAAGTTGAAAACTCCAGGTTATGAAGTTCCTCGTTGACACAACGAAGTCGCTCACAATGCTGGTGTAGTAGTGCATGACTAAGGACCAGGAGGCGCCTGACATGTCTTCGGTCACCGCCAAGGTCTACAAGCTCTTCTTGGAGGTGTAGAACTCCACCGACAATGTTTCGCATCCCCGCCAACATCTCCATCTCCATGGCCCAGGTGAATTCAGTTTAATTCAGTTTAATTGTTGATTGTCCAGGTTGAACTCCAGAAATGTTTTGGGTAGAAGTTCAAGTGGTTCCACTCCTGTAATTTAGAGATATTGATGTTGATGATTATGTAAAAAAAACTAGAAGTTCAAAGTTTGAATGAAGAAGGAAAAAAATAGCTCCATTTTAAGAAGAAAATAGAAAAAGGCATTGTCACAAGGCCGACCATGAAGGTCTGATGTTGAGAAGGTCAGGTGCATGATGCATCTCCGGTCATCCCCTTCCCACCTTGGCCTTAGACCAAAAGAAGACCTTCTTAGTTGATTATGTTGACCTTCATCATAATATATTTTTCCTCTGTTGTGCGGTGGAAAATTTAATTTTGTTGTTCTATGAGCAGCAGCTTGAGACTCCCAAGCTCTGCAGATGTCTCTTGGATGCGGCGTTCTTCTATGTGCAGCTGATGGGACTCTCTGTTGCTGGAACAATGAAATTAACCGCAAAGCTAGATCCCAACCTTTTGCTCATCCCATGCGCGTGAGTACATCTGATCAAAGTGTACCTTGTTGTTTCTCTAAGATGTTCAAATATAATTGTTTTAAAGGTTCAGTTATGACCGCAACTGTGGGTTCAGGTATACTCAGCGACTATGCTACCGATACCTATAGCAGAACCTTGACTTGCTGCACATGGGTTGCACTTCATGTTTACTTCAAAGATAGGATACCATATGTGCAGTGCCTCATGTGTGTGTCAGCTAGCTAAAGTTTCTGCAAAAATTAGTGTTTGTATATAGCTTGTATGTACAAACATAAATTTAGCCCATTTTGGCACTACAAATGCATAGTTTTGGTAGTTCCACTTGTACATCATTCATACAATTTGTTTCTTTGTCTACTGGTGCCTGTGGCAGATACGATGCTACATGGGAAATTGTGACGCACCTTTGCTATGTGTCTCGCATCATGGCTTGCCCATGTGCCCTCCTGTCCTCTGCTTTTATCTGTACGCAGCTATGTGTCTCGCATCGTGGCTTGCCCCTGCTACTGCTGGGAACAGGTAAAAACAATATGTTAAAGCTTGTTTTTGGCTTCAATTCGTGTGTTAAAAGTTCAGTTCAACTTTGTGCATAACTATTGTTTTTGACAATCAAATTTGTGCTTGGCTTCTGAGACGTTCCGTGAAGTCCCACTACATCTATACGTCATGTTCTTCGGAGATGTTCCGTGAAGTTCTACCTGCTGGGTCCGGTTTCTCGTGCGTGTTGGGTCTGGTGTCTCGTGTGTCTGCGCGCTCACCTTGTGGAAGCTTGTGTTTTGTGCTTCTGTTCCGATCTACACGAGGAAGTTTAGCCTTATCCTTTGTAAAGGTTCACTTTGTATGTATGGGAATGCACATGGGGCACTGTTTTTGCAAGAAGGTCACTGAGCACCAATATGTATATATGTTAGCAGTTGGTGTCTAGTGGTTGTTAGTTACCACTTTGGCCTGAACATTGCTTCTGTGTGTTGTTCTTGATAGAGATTGAAATGCTTCTCTTTAAATATAAATTCTGGCACAATCTGCATAGAACTTCACTCACTTAATGCATCCAATTTATGTGTGCTACTATGCACTGCATGTGTTTGTGTTAATGCGTAAGTTTGGCTTTAATTTATGTTTTGTGAAGGTCAAAATGATTTGTTCGAGAAGGTCAAGTGTGTTATCTCAGCAAGTTCAAAATATATTTAAACATGCCAGGTAAAACATGCAAGAAAACAAAAAGAAAAGGAGAAGTTCAATTTCTAAAGATGACGCGGTACACAACGTGTAAACCAATGTTGAAAGAAAACAAAAAGAAAGGAGAAGTTAAATTTCTAAAGATGACATGGTTCGACGTGCTAAATAATGTTGAAAGAAAATAAAAAGAAAAGCAGAAGTTCAATTTCTAAAGATGACGCGGTTTGATGTGCAAACCAATGCAAAAACACACACAAAAATGTTGTTTTGGTGTCCTAAAATATTTTTATTCAATAAAATGATTAAATAAATAAACCCAGGAAGTCCATATTAAAAAGATGAAGAAGCTCAATGTTTATAGAAAAATCAGATTTTCCTCGTTATTAAAAAATACGTCAGAATGAAAACAGCAAGAAGTTCAACGTGCAGACAAGAGGAAGTTCAACTACTACACTATATGAATTTCAGATGAATTTAAAAAAAACCATCGCGAGTATGAAAAAATGACCAACACGGGAAAGTTGTGTGCTTACAGCAGCTTTCCATTGGTATATCATTTGCTCAATTCCGGTGAGTGTGAGGGGAGCTACGAGCAGTGGATGGAGAGCTGCAATCAAAAAAAGCCCGTGAAAAACAGAGTGAAGTTCAACTACACGTGCCCAGAAGTTCAGGTTCTTCACGCGGTGCATTTTCAAAGAATCTGTTTCGCGATAAAGGCAGAAAAATGATCTCGCCATTTTGGCAATTACTTGAAAACGGCTAGGAAACAGAGAAAACCATCAACATGAAAGGGTTTTGCATTTTCCGTCGCTTTTCAACGGTATATTGTTTGCCTCATTCCGATAAACTTTGTAGAAATTACGGTGAAAAATATGTTTTTCGCCATTTCGAAAACTGACTTAAAAGCGTAAAGAATTGGGAGAAACAATACATAGCAAAAAAAATTGCATTTGTTCAAGCTTTCCAACGCCATATCATTTGCTGCATTCGGACGCACGGTTAAAAAATGAGCTCGAAAATACGAAGTCGGTAAGACTTGTACCGTTTTCTAGATTACTCTTAAACCGTTCAAAATTAGAAACAACTTTCAACATGAAAAGGTAGCGCATTTTCATAAGCTTTCCAACACCATATAATATGCCCTAATTGGATTAGCCGTTTAGAAATTATAGCGAAAATACGAACTCAGTTTTTCGATTTGTGAAATTTTACATTTTTCCAAATTCCTCTTTAACCGTAGGGAATAGAGAAAACTTTCAACATGTGGAAGGAGCGGTTTTGCAGCAGCTTTCCAACGACATATTATATGCCTCATTCCGATAAACGGTTTAGAAATGAGACCGAAAATACGATTCATGTTTTTTTTGTGAAGAAAAAACGGTTTTCAAAACTACTCTTAAACTGCTTACATTTTGACAAAATTTTAGTTGGGTCATGATACTGGTGTCTATAGCTTTCCAATGGTATATCGCAAGCCCCGTTTGGGCAATGTTGGTGGAAGTTCAACCTAGCACATGGGGAAGTTCCTGTCGAACAACTCAGGCAGTAAAATTGCAAAAAAAAACGCGAGTTCATCACGACCGGAGAACAAAATTCGCCCATGAGAAAGATTCCTATTTAAAACGAGTATTTAGTTGCTAGAAACAGTTTGAAGATTACACTTACATCACATAGAACACGACTAACCAGAAAAATTCGCGGGGAGAAACACGGTTGCGAAGATAGCCCGAAGGTCGGGTTCCTACAAAGAGAAGTTCAGGCGTGTAACTCAGGAAGTTAATGTTGTGATCAGTATAATATTCTGATCCCGTGATCAGAATAGTGTTTATGTATATCCACGCGGATGTAGAGGACCATGAACCATTATTGTTGACATTACCCTTGAGGTAAACCGTTGGGAGGCGAAACTATACGCCCCTATCTTTCTTTGTGTCCGAGTAAAGCTTTGAACTCATAAGTATTGCGTGAGTGTTAGCAATTATGAAAGATTAAATGATAGTTGAGTATGTGCACTTGCTGAAAAGCTCTTATATTGACTCTTTCCGATGTTATGATAAATTTAAATTGTTTCAATGACTGAGATTATAGTTTGTTAGTTTTCAATGAAATTTTAGATTCATATTTTACCTTGTGAATGAATTGTTACTTTGGCATAAGAATCTATATGACAATATATGTTGTTGTCCTAAACATGATCATGATGCCCTCATGTCCGTATTTTAATTTTGTCGACACCTCTATCTCTAAACATGTGAACATACTTTTCGATTTCAGCTTTCGCTTGAGGACAAGCGAGGTCTAAGCTTGGGGGAGTTGATACTTCCATTTTGCATCATACTTTTATATCATTATTTATTGCATTATGGGCTGTTATTAGACATTATGGCACAATACTTATGCCTTTTCTCTCTTATTTTACAAGGTTTACATGAAGAGGGAGAATGCCGACAGTTGGAATTCTGGACTGGATAAGGAGCAAATCCAAGAGACCTATTCTACACAACTCCAAAAGTCCTGAAACTTCACACATAATTATTTTGGAAATATAAAAAATATTGGGCGAAGAAAGTACCAGAGGGGGGCCACCTGCCATCCACAAGGGTGGGGGTGTGCCCCCTGCCGTGTGGGCAGCCTGGCAAGCCCCCGATGCCCATCTTCTGCTATATCACGGGTTTTGACCTAGAAAAAATCATAAGGAGGTTTTCGGGATGAGGCACCACCGTCTCGAGGCGGAACCTTGGCAAAACCAATCTAGGGCTCCGATAGAGCTGTTCTGCCGGGGACACTTCCCTCCGTGAGGGGGAAATCGAAGCCATCATCATCACCAACAATCCTCTCATCGAGAGGGGGTCAATCTCCCTCAACATCTTCACTAGCACCATCTCCTCTCAAACTCTAGTTCATCTCTTGTATCCGATCTTTGTCTCAAAACCTCAGATTGGTACCTACGGGTTGCTAGTAGTGTTGATTACTCCTTGTAGTTAATGCTAGTTGGTTTATTCGGTGGAAGATCATATGTTCAGATCCTTAATGCTATTCAATACCCCTCTGATCATGAACATGAATATGCTTTGTGAGTAGTTACTTTTGTTCCTGATGACATGGGAGAAGTCTTGTTATAAGTAATCATGTGAATTTGGTGTTCATTCAATATTTTGATGAGATGTATGTTGGCTTTCCTCTAGTAGTATTATGTGAACGTCGACTACATGACACTTCACCATTATTTGGGCCTAGGGGAAGGCATTGGGAAGTAATAAGTAGATGATGGGTTGCTAGTGTGACAGAAGCTTAAACCCTAGTTTATGTGTTGTTTTGTAAGGGGCTGATTTGGATCCATATGTTTCATGCTATGGTCAGATTTATATTAATTATTCTTTCATAGTTGCGGATGCTTGCGAGAGGGGTTAATCATAAGTGGGAGGATTGTTCAAGTAAGGGCAGCACCCAAGCACCGTTCCACCCACATATCAAATTATCAAAGTAACGAACATGAATCATATGAGCATGATGAAAACTAACTTGACAATAATTCCCATGTGTCATTGGGAGCACTTTGCTTTATACTCCCCCTGTTCCCAAATATAAGTATTTCTAGAGATTCTACCAAGTGACTACATACGGAGCAAAATGAGTGAATCTACACTCTAAAATATGTCTACATACATCCGTATGTTGTATTCCATTTGAAATGTCTAAAAGGACTTACATTTAGGAACTGGGAGAGTATAAGAGTTCGTTCAGACTTGTCCTTTGCTACAAAAAGGATTGGGCCACCTTGTTGCACCTTAGTTACTTTTGTTACTTGTTACCCATTATGAATTATCTTATCACACAATTATCTGTTACCGATAATTTCAGTGCTTGTAGAGACTACCTTGCTGAAAACCGCTTGTCATTTCCTTTTGCTCCTCGTTGGGTTCGACACTCTCTATCTTGCAAGCTATTTATGTGGCTTGCGATGCAATACCGACTTTGGACGGCGGATCGACGGCTACGACACAGGCTGCAAGACCACACATCCGCTTGCTACATCTGCGCCCATGAGGAAGATTCGGTTGATCACATCCTTGTAGCGACCGGGCCCGAATGGATCGAAGTCTCCGTGCTTAAGTGTCATCCCTGGATCCGTATGCTGACACACATAGTACTCGAGGATTTATAACAGAGGTAAATCACATGTATAAAGTAACGTAAATACTATTACCTCAATCAACATAGCGGAAGTAACAACAAGGTTGTGGAGTGCCATCGACACCAATGGCAAAGTTGAGTGTAGACATCGCAATCCTACGTATCACTTACTCGTCGGATAAATTCCTACAACATGAGACGTTGCAGCCATGTAGGTCTGTACATTGAATGTAGTGGCAAATTCACACCATAGAATAATGATGAACAATATCTATCACTACATGCATATTTGGCTGGTGAAGCTCTAAGTTTAGTTTTGCATAAAGCTAATTTTTCCCTACAACAAAGGAATAAATTTGTGTTTACTACTCAGTTGAATTAATCAATATTGAGAATGGTTCCTCCATCTCAATCCCAAATCCACAATGTCATTAGTAACCCAATAAGTTAATTAAATAGAGTGATGAGATCAACAAATAATTCACTTCTAGATACTCAAGATGTCCATAACCGGGGACACGACTAATCATGATTAGTTTGTACACTCTGCAAAGGTTTGTGCACTTTTCCCCACAAGACTCGACCTCCTCCGTTGAATTCCTCGCACTGCTTGATGTTTGAGAACCGGATGATCGAGACACGGTCTTTCCGAAGAGGTACCCTTAACCGATAGATAGGCCGGTACACCTACAATCCCCCTACATTTGTTAGCCCATCATGGAAAGGTTTCCCACAACTTACTTAACTATGCCAGAGCCCATAATGGCTTGTGGCTGCACATGGAAGTTTCTATGCATGAAATATCATATGATCCCTTTGAGCCTGGATGGCAATCCATAGGGTGATCACACGGGTCCTCCGGGATCCCCTAGGGCAAGCACGGGTTTCTCCAGGTGCCCGGGTAAGCCACTGGTTTCTCTAGGGTGCCCCAACCATTCCACCCACATGTGTGTTAATGTTGCCACCTTAAAATTCCCCTTAATTATTATTACTCTCATAACTTGCATGAATCTCACATACCAATCCTCGTATACGAGCATGGCTAAGCAACTTATAACACAACGAATACTCTCGGGGTGTTTCAAGGATCATAGGTTCCTACCTAATGAACTACATAGCAATCCCACATATTCCCAAATCCTACTAATGCAAATCTTTGAGAGGTGAAACTAATGCATAGTAAAATTGGGTATTGAAAAGTATGATCAAAGTGTGAACTTGCCTTGTACTATTGATGAAGATTCTTCACACTCATAATACCTGATAGTTCTACTCGTCACACTCCGATCAATCTATCGTAAGCAGGCAATTTTATCCACACATAAGCAATAACTCATAGACCCAAAAGAAAATGCAAAGGAAGATTACAAAAACTCCAAAAGAACCAAATCAAATTATTTTGCAAGATCAGATCCTAATTTTGGTGAAAAACTGCGGTGATGGATCAAGATGTTAGATTACGCCTAGGGATTAAATTTGAAAAAATAATCAATTGAAAAGGCGCTACAGTTTACAAGATATGATCAAGTGAAGCTTCGAGTTCAAAATTGAATCATTCAAATTTTAAAAGATCAAAATTATATGTTGGAAAGATGACACTAATTGTGCGAAGGGAAAGATTACTTCAATACGAATCCGACGCAATTGGATTTATCGGAAACGGAGTTACGATTAAAAAGATATGATCAAAAAAAGTTTGAATATGAATTTGAATAAATTTCGAAATTTGTAAATTGCAAAAAGTTTATTTGATAGATTCACTGGATAGATGAAATCAAGATGAAAATCTAGGCGTTGGTTCCATCTAATTTGGATGCAGGAATAAAAAGTTATGGCTATTTAAAAAATCAGGGCCAAACTGTTCTACGGAAGAAAAATAGTTACGGCTAAAGTAATTCTATGTGTAATATATAAATACAGAGACTAATTGATAATCTAATTATTCTACCGTACTAGTTTAGAAATAATAAGCCACGGAAGAATAAAAAAATACGAAGAAATATACCTTTATAAGGTAGAGAAAAGACGACTTCGGAGACTGGAGACGACTTCGAGAATTCCCGCCGAAGAGAAGAAATATATTTTTATTTATTGAATCTAGTCAAACCAAAATATTGATTTAACCCGAATCGGATGATTTTTGGAGGGTCTATGGGTCTATATTTGTAAGTGAAAAAGAGGCTTAGAGGTCAAAAACTAGGCAATGTGAAACTAAACGCAGATGAAAATAAACGAAACACAGAAGAAAAGAGAAACATCTCGCACGGGCCTAAACGCGTCGGCCGCCCCGCGCGCGCACAGCTACAATTTTTTTTTTCTCGGCCAAATTGAAAAAAAAAACTTGGAAGAAGAAAAAAACTTGCTGGGCTTGGCCCATGTAGGAAAGAAAAAAAGATGAGACGCCCGCGGACATTATGCTACGCATGTGGGCGGCGGTTAGTTACAGGCGCACGCGTAGTTTTTTTTTCTTTTTTTTTGTAGAAACAGAGAAGGAAAACTGAATAAGGAAAATAAATAAAATTTTATATAGGCGTATTACATATCATAATTTTCAGAAAAATATTTCCTAAGGGATGAACATTTTTTTAGCGGCAAATAAATTCCACAAAAAAAAAGCAAACAGTGCTACTAGCTCATTTAAAACCCAAATAAAAATATTTTAAAATAGCAAAATTATTTCATACTCATTTTTCTCCACTTTTCTATTGTAGGGAATCATTTTACCCTATTTTCCATATATTTTATGTTTGGAGAAAAATAATTTGAATAAAAACCAAATAACTCCAAATTGAAAGTGGGTTTCAAAATAACTTCAAAGGGACTTTCAATTTGATTCTTTGAAACTTCCAACTCTCTTTCTTAGCATTTGAAGAATTCATTTTATCTTCTCTCATGAAACTCATTGAGTTGCATAAAGTTTCCGAATTTGAAATATTTCCAAATAGAATTCAAATCTTTTCAAAACCCTTTTCATTTATTTAAATGGAAGAAGTCATATCATCTTCACTCTAGGGTTTTGTGATGAAATGAATTTGAATTCATGGAGATCATAAATGCAATGTGAAATTTTTGGAAAGTCATTCCAGTTTCTCTCATTCAACTTTCCAAAAGTTTCAAATTTCACTCAATTTGACATAAGCAACCACACCACAATCAACAAACAATCAAAACTATTTATTTAATATAACATTCCAAAAATTAGAATTTTGGGATGTTACAACCTGCCACACTTAAAATGAATCTCATCCTCGAGATTCGAAGAGGCTAGCAAGAAATAGGTCAGGTTTGGAGTCTCCTCAAAATCCATCGATTGTCGCGAAGGTATGCGATGCTACCACCCTTAGAAGCATGGTTACGGTACCATCAAAACTCAGGTACTACATCCTTATTGTTGGCATTGTCGATCTTCTCAGGTCTTCGGGATAATTCCTTGCTCTGGGCTCTCCCGGCAGGGGTTCAACCCTTTTTCCTCATACTTGTGTCCTTTGGTAAGGTTCTTCCATGACGGGGTCTTCTTAGCTGATAGGTCTGGCGCCAATACTAAACAACTATCGATATCTCATGGTGGTCATCAAACAAATTAACTGGGTCCCTGTAGAAAACAGGTCTGGGCTTCATTCTCACTGTATGACCTACGGTTGGCAACAACAACCTTGTAAAAGGGAAATTTTTCATACCATTCTAAGTTTTAAAGAAGGTTTTGATATCGTCATCTCTCTACTATGGGTAAGACACTCAGATTTACCATCCCATATCGCAGAGGTGAATAATAAGAGTAAGTCGGCATGGTGATCAATCCATTTCGCACCCAAATCATTACCTTGTATATGGTTTAGTGAATCTCGCATTCTAACACTCGGTCATCCTGACAAGCATTGCAGAATTTCTCTTATCGACGAACTGGGTTCGGATAACTCCATGAATTCTGCAAGCCGAACAAAACACCTACCATTCTTCACAACTCTCGGTTTTTGCATGTCCTCCTAAGAAACGCCTGCTGATCAAAATAGTAGCTCCTTCCAGGGGTTTTCCTTCAGCAAGAGTGTGCTTGCTTCTTGATAGGTCCTGGGGCCTATGGGTTATGGCTCATCTCATCACTAGTAACACTCGGTCTCATCATCGGGTTGCAATTGATCATTCTTCCAACATCCAGCTTCCTAGCATTCTTAAATCCGTCCAATTGTAATGTACCCCCTTCCTTCTGTTGGTACAAACTAAGATGTAATTACTCACTCTCATCATTGAGTGGTCCATTCCAAAGTATGACGTAACAAGCTCTTGTATTCGGGTAATGGTGTTGGATTCTACCACCCTTTAAAATGAAAAACACTAGTTTCTTCAAAATTTGATTCCACATAGCATGATTTCACTCATTGCCTATAAAGTAATAACTTTGACAAGGTGACCTGCTTCATTAGAGCGAAAACATAGTACTTATGACAAGTCTCGAGGTTTCCTTGTGACTACATAGCCTCCTTGGGTCCGTGGCTTATGGGCCCTCTTCAGAACTTGTATATCTTTAACTCATCCTTGGAGTCACTATTGCTCGACACTCCAGCATTACACCCTCTTTAAATCCAATTGTACTTATTTCCTTCATACCCTTGGGGTAAGCATCATATCAAGAATAAACTCCAACTTATTTTGTGCGAACTCCACTCTTTGGAGCAACATTTTCCTTTCCATTGGTCTAGTGTTCACACAGAAAAGTATCACCCCAAAAAAATCCGTAATTCATATTTTCCTCATATCAAATCTTTTATTACATCCTGAACCACTATTCAACACTTAAATTTCAAGGGTGCTTCACTAAAATTGCTGCCATCCACATAGTTTGGTATGGTTAATCATGCCTTCCATCTGTATTCATTTGTCCTTGCCGAGGATGCTTCAGTCCCACTAGAATTGTGCAATGTGATTCTTGAAATCCTCGATATTTTGCTTCATCCTAGTGGCCATGTGCTTCATCTCCATCATCTCTACATGCACCCCACTCACGCATTCCTGAGTGTGACGAAGTCTTGCTTCAAGTATTTCTCCAATCTGACGTATGTCCTTCATAGCAGCTTCACGAACAGAGTCGAAGAATGTTGTTCGTGGTACTCGAGAGATGAAAAAGTATTCTCCCATAGTTTTTGGGCAAACTCCTTTCACACGGTGGAGGTGTACCTCCACGTACCAAAGTTCAGTTCCATTCTCCAGGAAAGGATAACCCTTGTAGACTGCCTCTCCTTCAAGGTGAATATGCCTCATCATGTCCTTTAGGATCTTTGGGTAATCCTGATCGCTAGTCAGGGTCATGATCGTTTCCGGGCCCTTGAGAAAATACTTGTAAAGGGTTGTCATCTGTAGGTATAACATAGAAGGGGTACTCAGGATAATGTATGTATTCCCTTGGGTGAAATGTGGTTGTTTGTCCGAGAAAGGTTTGGGATCAGCTTGTCCATGGGTTTAAGGTTTTAGTCTGGGTGATATAGCAAGAGAGGCACTCACAATCTCCAACAACTCATAACATTTCATATGAGATTCCAAACATATCAAGTTCTATTGCTTCATGAACTATTACAATGTCCTTTCCATAACTCAACTCAACATCCTAATGAAAAGTGTATTCCACATTTATTACCATGCTTTATTCCAATATCTAGATCTCAACTACTCTGCTTAATCTTTCCTCTGGTCTGAACCTTCTCTGGCAAAATGCCCCACTTCCTTGCAGTGTAAGCAATGACACCAGACAAATCTAGGGATTTCATGGGGACTTTCCTGGTTCCATGAGTTCTTGGCTTCCTCGTTGGGCATTTGCTAGCGTAATGACCTAAATCCTTGCGCCTGTAACATGTGATGTGACTCAGGTCCTTTTTCACAGAAATTGGGTTGTTCTGGGGACACATGCTCTTTCTCTTCCTCGACTTCTTCATTCCGATCAGACCTTCTATTTCCTGTGGGTCATACTTAAATTCCACTGTCGGAAATTCTACTAGATACTCCCTCGAACAATGCTGGGAAATGTGTCCTTCTTCTCCACATGAATAGCATGACTTGGTGCAAAGTTTAATTGGGTCTTCTTCGTGTGTGCCCTCCACATCTTCCTTCATCACAGGTTCTTCTAAAATTTCCAAGAGGGCTTCTTTCATTGCTTCTTTCTTCTGCTGGGCGGTTAGTTCCAGTCGCACACGTAGTTTTTTTTTCTTTTTTATATAGAAACAGAGAAAGAAAACTGAATAAGGAAAATAAAATAAAATTTCCTATAGGCGTATTATATGTCATAATTTTCAGAAAAATATTTCCTAAGCGACGAACATTTTTTTAGCGGCAAATAAATACCACAAAAAAACTAAATAAAGCAAACATTGCTACTAATTCATTTAAAATCCAAATAAAAATATTTTAAAATAGCAAAATGATTTCATACTCATTTTTCTCCACTTTTCTACTGTAGGGAATCATTTTACCCAATTTTCCATATATTTTATTTTCGGAGAAAAATAATTTGAATAAAAATAAAATAACTCCAAATTGAAAGTGGGTTTCAAAATAACTGCAAAGGGACTTTCAATTTGTTTCTTTGAAACTTCCAACTCTCTTTCTTAGCATTTGAAGAAGTCATTTTATCTTCTCTCATGAAACTCATTCAGTTGCATAAAGTTTCTGAATTGAAATATTTCCAAATAGAATTCAAATCTTTTCAAAACCCTTTTTCATTTATTTAAATGGAAGAAGTCATATCATCTTCACTCTAGGGTTTTTGTGATGAAATGAATTTGAATTCATGGAGATCATAGATGCAATGTGAAAGTTTGGGAAAGTCATTTCATTCCCATTCAACTTTAAAAATGTTTCAAATTTCACTCAATTTCACACAAGCAACCACACCACAATCAACAAACAATCAAAACTATTTATTTACTATAACATCCCAAAAATTAGAATTTTGGGATGCTACAACGTCCTACTTCATTGTGCCTTCGTGAGACAGGTCGGCGGTGCTTCTTTCTAAGAGCTAAGATCAGCGACATATTGGTTCCGACGGTTGAACGGCAAGATTGCAGATTGGTGGCTAGAGGCTCGCTCACGTATACCAAAGGAGAACATGAAGGTTTCGGCTCGGTTGTAATGCTTTTTTATTGGCACTTATGGAAACATCATAACAGATTGGTGTTTGGTCCGTCGAGGGTAAGCTTGACAGTGCCCATCTTCACTTGTCAAGTCTTCGATGAGCTTAGGGCCTGGGTTAGAGCGGGCGCACATGGAGTTACCATATTCTATGAGTAGTCGAGTTGTGTTTTAGGAGTGGAGCTAGCTAGGCCGGCTGGCGCTTTGTGTGCCGCTTATACCTTGCTGTAATCTTTCTCGTGTACATATTTTCTGCCTTCTATAAAGCTAAGGTACGCAATTGCAAACTCTAAAAAAGGCTCTAGGGTCCAACAACCCGGACACTCCAAAAAAACATCTCCCGCACTTTCTCTACAACGGATGCACTGCTTCCCACGCCACATTATATGCCAGTCAAGAGCCACAAGCCGCAGCGGCCGGGATTGATGTCACGTGATGTCACCGGACGAGAGGGCGGCGCTGACCGACGCGACTAGACGGGCGATGCCGCTTCAATGCGAACGTGTCATCACGAGAAACCAACTTCATCCGTTGCCGCATTGAAGAGGTCTGACTGTCCGTTCGTCTGGTCACAACTATTTAAGCACATCACTGACGTCGTCCACGTTCACAACACACTCTCCACTCCACATTTCCGCACACCTCGGCTTCCTCCACTCACCGACAATGGGCAAGTCCTAGGCCTCAGTGCAGACGGGCGGCTCCGGATCGTGGCGCCATCGCCCTTGCTCTCTCGGGCCGTCTTGCTCCATGGCGGTCGGATCCTTCGTGAAGGAGGAGACCGTCATCTCCTCCTCCGACGAGGAGGACCAGCCACCGCAGCACACGCATGTCCTCCTCCGACGAGGAGTGCCACTTTAATAATTCATTAAGATTTTCAAAATTCAATAGATTTTATTTTCCCTGCATATATTTTATGAAAGTATGGACAACCTTTAAAATTCAATGACATTTTATCAATACATGAATATATTTTTTCAAAATTCATGATTTTTTAGTAACAATAATAGTTTCACAAATACACGAACATATTTTTAATTTGATGTATTTTTAAAAAATCAAGAACATTTTCATTTTTGAAAAAATGGTTCGTAAACATTTTTGCAATCCAAGGTAACTTTTAAGTACATTTTGTTTTCAAAATACGTGAATAGTTTTTAAAAATTTGATCAATTTTTAAGTCCGAGAATTTTGAATTCACTATTTTAAATAATCTCTTGAGTTTTTTTTAAATCTCTATCTCTATCTCTATCTCTACGTACTAATAAAGGAGCTACTCCTTCTGTTCGTTCGTCCCCCTTGAAGTTGTTAATAATTACCCACCATGCCATCTATAAGTGGATAAAAACAATTCTTTTTTTTCTTTCAAAAACGTCGTGAGTGTTCCGTACTTCTACAACGATAGACTCGTAGGCCACTAGCATGCAAGCAGCGTAGTGGTTAAGGGCGTGTTTGGTTACTTGGGTCAAGTCAGGCTGCATCGTATATGCTATGCTGGCTGAATCTGGCCTGGCTGATATAATGCAACGAGGGACTAAGCGTGTGTTTGGTTGACTGTAAGCCGTGGGGACAGGTTGACCTGAGATTGTGTTTGGTAGGTTGTGCGAGAAATACGTGAGCAGCCGTGCCTACCATGCCAGGCTTTGGCGAGGAAGCAGCAACGGCCGTGCCTCACCGTCCTGCAGCTGTCTTGGTGGAGAATGGAGGATGGAAGGTGACCATGCGAGGCACTAGGCAGTGTGGCAGTGTTCTCACGTATGGAAGCTCGTCAGCCTCCCGTGCCCGACGGTCGCGCGTGTCGACGCCTTCGCTTCTAGCAGGCTGCGCGCCTCGACGTCTCCCCAGCCCGGCGCCCATGCGCCTCGACGCCTCCCCAGCCCGGTGCCCATGCGCCTTGATGCCTCCTCCCTCGGTGTCTGTGTCGTCTCAAAGCCTCCCCTGTTGGGCAGCCGTGCACCACGAGAGAGTTTCGACCAACTGTGAACGAGGGAGCTCGGACCGATGGTGCAAGAGGGATCTCGCCTGGCGGTGGCGACGGGCTGGTGTGCTCAATTCGATCTGAAATCTGATGCGTGATGAGAGAGAGAGAGAGAGGAAAGAGATACATGGAAGGTAGGGGTGGCAATTTCAACGTAATTTTAGAAAACATCAGGTGTGATCTCAAATACCGCTTCATTTAAGTCTAAGGCCCAATTCTTGCGTTCCCGTCGGCCTGGCTGAGAGGGTTGTTTTTGCATCGGTCGGACGAGGCTTGGCAGGCCACACAGGCTACTAAACACACTGAAATTTGCATGCCAGGTGCGAGCCAGGTGCAATATAGCTAACCTTAGATCATGTAGTCTGTGGCCTGCCTGCGGCTTGGCCTTCCTTTTTATATTTTGGGCTTATTGAGTTGTGCCCTCAGCAGAACCAAGTACTTCTCGTCTTTGTCACTTTCTCTCTCTGTGTGTGTGAGTATGAACTTTATTGTACTCGTTGGCTGTGGTGGTTTGCTTTATTTATAAAGCGGGGCGAAAGCCTTTTTCGGTAATGCAGCTACCCAAACACCCCCTAACTTCCCCATTGTCTGCACGAGAGAGCAGGGCTCGACCCCCGGTTCCGCCCCTTTTTTCTCGCTTTTCTCCCCTTTCTCGCCTCATACTCCGTGATGTCTACTACGCAACCTTCTTCTTGTAGACATTGTTGGGCCTCCAAGTGCAGAGGTTTGTAGGACAGTAGCAAATTTTCCTCAAGTGGATGACCTAAGGTTTATCAATCCGTGGGAGGCGTAGGATGAAGATGGTCTCTCTCAAACAACCCTGCAACCAAATAACAAAGAGTCTCTTGTGTCCCCAAGACACCCAATACAATGGCAAATTGTATAGGTGCACTAGTTCGGCGAAGAGATGGTGATACAACTGCAATATGGATCGTAGATATAGGTTTTTGTAATATGAAAATATAAAAACAACAACGTAACTAATGATAAAAGTGAGCACAAACGGTATTGCAATGCTTAGAAACAAGGCCTAGCATTCATACTTTCACTAGTGCAAGTTCTCTCAACAATAATAACATAACTGGATCATATAACTATCCCTCAACATGCAATAAAGAGTCACTCCAAAGTCACTAATAGCGGAGAACAAACGAAGAGATTATTGTAGGGTACGAAACCACCTCAAAGTTATTCTTTCTGATCGATCTATTCAAGAGTCCATAGTAAAATAACACGAACCTATTCTTTTCGTTCGATCTATCCTAGAGTTCGTACTAGAATAACACCTTAAGACACACATCAACCAAAATCCTAATTTCACCTAGATACTCCATTGTCACCTCAAGTATCCGTGGGCATGATTATATGATATGCATCACACAATCTCATATTCATCTATTCAACCAACACAAAGAACTTCAAAGAGTGCCCCAAAGTTTCTACCGGAGAGTCAATATGAAAACGTGTGCCAACCCCTATGCATAGATTCCCAAGGTCACAGAACCCGCAAGTTGATCACCAAAACATACATCAAGTGAATCAATAGAATACCCCATTATCAGCACGGGTATCCCACGCAAGACATACATCAAGTGTTCTCAAATCCTTAAAGACTCAATCCGATAAGATAACTTCAAAGGGAAAAATCAATCCATTACAAGAAGGCAGAGGGGGAGAAACATCATCAGATCAAACTATAATAGCAAAGCTCGCGATACATCAAGACCGTGCCATCTCAAGAACACGAGAGAGAGAGAGAGAGAGAGAGAGAGAGAGAGAGAGAGAGAGAGAGAGATCAAACACACAGCTACTGGTACATAGCCTCAGCCCCGAGGGTGAACTACTCCCTCCTCGTCATGGAGAGCGCCGGGATGATGAAGATGGCCACCGGAGAGGGATTCCCCCCTCCGGCAGGGTGCCGGAACAGGGTCCCGATTGGTTTTTGGTGGCTATAGAGGCTTGCCGCGGCGGAACTCCCGATCTAGGTTTCTTTTCGAGGGTTTTTGTATTTATAGGAATTTTTGGCCTCGGTCTCACGTCAGGGGGGGTCTCCGAGTCGTCCACGAGATAGGGGGCGAGCCCAGGGGGTAGGGCGCGCCCTCCACCCTCGTGGATGGCTCGGGACTCTTCTGGCCCAACTCTTTTACTTCGGGGGCTTCTTTTGGTCCATAGAAAATCATCAAAAATTGGCATGTCAATGGACTCCGTTTGGTATTCCTTTTCTGTAAAACTCAAAAACAAGGAAAAAACAGAAACTGACACTGGGCTCTAGGTTAATAGGTTAGTCCCAAAAATGATATAAAATATCATATAAATGCATATAAAACATCCAAGATGGATAATATAATAGCATGGAACAATCAAAATTATAGATACGTTGGAGATGTATCAAGCATCCCCAAGCTTAATTCCTGCTCGTCCTCGAGTAGGTAAATGATAAAAACAGAATTTTTGATGTGGAATGCTACCTAACATAATTATCAATGTAATTTTCTTTATTGTGGCATGAATGTTCAGATTCGAAAGATTCAAGACAAAAGTTTAATATTGGCATAAAAATAATAATACTTCAAGCATACTAACAAAGTAATCATGTCTTCTCAAAATAACATGGCCAAAAAAAGTTCATCCCCAAAAAATCATATAGTCTAGCTATTCTCTATCTTCATCACACAAAATATTTAAATCATGCACAACCCCAATTTCAGCCAAGCAATTGTTTCATACTTTAGTATTCTCAAACATTTTCAACTTTCACGCACTACATGAGTGTGAGCCATGGACGTAACACTATAGGTGGAATAGAGTGGTGGTTGTGGAGAAGACAAAAAGGAGGAAGATGGTCTCACATCAACTAGGCGTATTAATGGGCTATGGAGATGCCCATCAATAGATATCAATCTGAGTGAGTAGGGATTGCCATGCAACGGATGCACTAGAGCTATAAATGTATGAAAGCTCAACAAAAGAAATTAAGTGGGTGTGCATCCAACTTGCCTGCTCACAAAGACCTAGGGCATTTGAGGAAGCCCATCATTGGAATATACAAGCCAAGTTCTATAATGAAAAATTCCCACTAGTATATGAAAGTGACAAAATAAGAGACTCTCTATCATAAAGATCATGGTGCTACTTTGAAGCACAAGTGTGGAATAAAAGATAGTAGCATTGTCCCTTTTTTCCTTTTTTTGGGGCCTTCCTTTTTTTTATTTGGCCTTTCTTTTTTTTTCTTTTTTTTTGGCCTTTTTTCTGGGACAATGCTCTAATAATGATGATCATCACACTTCTATTTATTTACAACTCAAAGATTACAACTCGATACTAGAACAAATATGACTCTATATGGATGCCTCTGGCGGTGTACCGGGATGGGCAATGAATCAAGACTGACATGTATGAAAGAATTATGAAAGGTGGCTTTGCCACAAATACAATGTCAACTACATGATCATGCAAGGCAATATGACAATGATGGAGCGTGTCATAATAAACGAAACAGTGAAAGTTGCATGGCAATATATCTCGGAATGGCTATGGAAATGCCATGATAGGTAGGTATGGTGGCTTTTTTGAGGAAGGTATATGGTGGGTGTATGGTACCGGCGCAAGTTGCGTGGTACTAGAGAGGCTAGAAATGGTGGATGGGTGAGAGTGTGTATGATCCCTGGACTCAACATTAGTCATAAAGAAGTCATATACTTGTTGCAAAAATCGACAAGTTAATAAAACCAAGCGCTACACGCATGCTCCTAGGGGAAGGGTTGGTAGGAGTTAACCATCGCGTGATCCCGACCTCCACACAAAGGAAGACAATAAATAAATAAATCATGCTCAAACTTCATCACATAACGGTTCACCATACGTGCATGCTACGGGAATCACAAACTTTAACACAAGTATTCCTCAAATTCGCACTTACTCTACTAGCATGACTCTAATATCACCATCCTCATATCTCAAAACAATCATCAAGTATCAAACTTATCATAGTATTCAACGCACTTTATATGAAAGTTTTTCTTATACCCATCTTGGATGCCTATCATATTAGGACTAATTTTATAGTCAAAGCAAATTACCATGCTGTTCTAAAAGACTCTCAAAATAATATAAGTGAAGCATGAGAGTTCATCTATTTCTTCAAAATAAAACCACCGCCGTTCTCTAAAGAGATATAAGTGAAGCACTAGAGCAAGCGACAAACTACCCCAAAAGATATAAGTGAACATCAATGAGTAGTTGAATAATTATGTAACTATGTGAAGACTCTCTAACATTTAAGAATTTAAGGTCTTAGGATATTATTTAAACAACAAGCAAAACAAAATAAAGCAAAATGATGCTTCCAAGCAAAACACATATCATGTGGTGAATAAAAATATAGCCTCAAGTAAAGTTACTCATAGACGAAGACGAAAGAGGGGATGCCTTCCTGGGGCATCCCCAAGCTTAGGCTCTTGGTTGTCCTTGAATATTACCTTGGGGTGCCTTGGGCATCCCCAAGCTTAGACTCTTGCCACTCCTTATTCCATAGTCCATCGAATCTTTACCCAAAACTTGAAAACTTCACAACACAAAACTTCAACAAAAAACTCGTAAGCTCCGTTAGTATAAGAAAATAAAACCACCACTTAGGTACTATTGTGAACTCATTCTAAACTAATATTGGTGTAATATATAATGTATTCCAACTTCTCTATGGTTTATACCCTCTGATACTACTCATAGATACATCAAAATAAGCAAACAACACAATCAAAACAGAATCTGTCAAAAACAGAACAGTTTGTAGAAATCTGTAACTTTCGAATACTTTTGTAACTCAAACAATTCTGAAATAAATTGATGGACGTGAGGAATTTGTCTATTAATCATCTGCAAAAAGAATCAACCTAAAAGCACTCTCTAGTAAAAAATTGCAGCTAATCTCGTGAGCGCAAAGTTTCTGTTTTTTACAGCAAGATCACATTAACTTTCACCCAAGTCTTCCCAAAGGTTCTACTTGGCACTTTATTGAAACAAAAGCTATACAACATGATTACTACATAGCTTAATCATGTGAACACACAAAAACATTAGGGGTAAATATTGGGTTGCCTCCCAACAAGCGCTTTTCTTTAATGCCTTTTAGCTAGGCATGATGATTTCAATGATGCTTGCATAAAAGATAAGAATTGAAACATAAAGAGAGCATCATGAAGAATATAACTAGCACATTTAAGTCTAACCCACTTCCTATGCATAGGGATTTTGTGAGCAAATAATTTATGGGAGCAAGAATCAACGAGCATAGGAAGGGAAAACGAGCATAACTTCAAGATTTTAATCACATACAGAGGAAATTTGATATTATTGCAAATCCTACAAGCATATATTCCTCCCTCATAATAATTTTCAGTAGCATAATTAATGAATTCAACAATATAACCATCACATAAAGCATTCTTTTCATGATCCCCAAGCATATAAATTTTAGTACTCTCCACATAAGCGAATTTCTTCTCATGAATAATAGAGGGAGAAAACTCAATAAAATAATTATCATGTGAGGCATAATCCAATTGAAAACTAAAATCACGATGACAAATTTCATGGTTATCATTATTTTTAATAGCATATAAGTCATCACAATAATCATCACAGATAACAACTTTGTTCTCATAATCAATTGGAACCTCTTCCGAAATAGTGGATTCATCACTAAATAAAGTCATGAACTCTCCAAATCCACATCAATATAACCATCATAAATAGGAGGCATGCTTTCATCATAATAAATTTGCTTATCCAACCTTGGGGGACAAAAAATATCATCTTCATCAAACATAGCTTCCCCAAGCTTGTGGCTTTGCATATCTTTAGCATCATGGATATTCAAGGAATTCATACTCACAACATTGCAATCATGCTCATCATTCAAATATTTAGTGCCAAACATTTTAATGCATTCTTCTTCTAGTACTTGGGCACAATTTCCCTTTCCATCATTTTCACGAAAGACATTAAAAAGATGAAGCATATGAGGCACCCTCAATTCCATTTTTTTGTAGTTTTCTTTTATAAACTAAACTAGTGATAAAACAAGAAACTAAAAGATTTGATTGCAAGATCTAAAGATATACCTTCAAGCACTCACCTCCCTGGCAATGGCCTCAGAAAAGAGATTCGTTGACGGGATGTGAGTGTGATACGTCCAAAACGTATCTATAATTTCTGCTTGATCCATGCCTCATTTGTGTGATATTGCTATGATATTTATACACTTCCATACACTTTTGATCATATTTGGACTAACCTATTAACTCAGTGCACCCTAGTGCCAGTTTCTGTTTTCTGCTGTTTTTGTATTTCAGGTTTTCCCATTACGTAAACTGCCAGAAAAATCCCGGAAAAATTATATAAAAAATCAGCGTTCTGGAAGCTTCCATGCGGCCAAAGTAGGGCCGGAGGGGAGCCACAGGGGATCCAGGCGCCCTGCCCAGGCGGCCCCACCCCTGGCTGCCTGGCCAGGCCGCCTGGGCCCCCCTTAGCTCCCCTGGCGACCCCCTTTGGCATATATTTAACACCCATCGAGGAAACCCTGATTCCGGACCCCTTTTCTCCTGATGCAATTCCGATCTCCGCCGCCATCGCCATCAAGCTTCGGGGGACCAGAATTCCTGTGTCGGCACCCTGCCGGGACGGGGAAGTGCTCCTGGATTCATCTCCATCGACGTTGCTTCCTCCCTCCATGATGCGGGAGTAGTTCCTCCTCGGGGCTGAGGTTTCTACCAGTAGCTATGTGGTCAATTATCTCTCCCATGATGTGATCTTCGTTGTGATCATAGGCTATGTTAATCTAGGGTGATCCCATGATATTTCCCCTTCCTCTATGTATTGGATTGATGTACTCACTTGTCTTTATCTAGTATAATCCCTGAGACCAAGGTGACAGCGGTCTATTGGACATGGATTAGAAAAATATTTTCATGAGTGATTTCCTCTCTTGTGTGTTGATTGAAGATTGAGAGTCTCTTGGTGCTTGTCTTTGACTATCCTTTAGATATGTTGTGGTGATTGTGGGACTCTCTTTGGATGGCCGCGGTGACATTGGGAAATCCTTAGATTGAGAATTACAAACTTTGAGGTGTGCTTTTGTAGCCCTACATAATTCTCGTCCTCTCTTGACCACGAAGGAATGACCTCCGGGTGCGTCTCCATTGCATGTTTTATGGGAAATATCATGTGATTCGATTATGTTAATGTTGTTGGGAGTTGCCACTAGTGAAAGTATGAACCCTAGGCCTTGTTTCCACCATTGCAATACCATTTGTGCTCACGTTTACCACTTGTTTGCTTGCTGCACTTTTTATTACAGATTTATATTACTTTGTTTTGCCATCCATATCACTTGCCATTTAACATCTCTTCGCCGAACTAGTGCACCTATACATCTAACAAGTGTATTAGGTGTGTTGGGGACACAAGAGACTTCTTGTATCTTAGTTGCAGGGTTGCTTGAGAGAGACCATCTTCAACCTCTACTTCCCTGAGTTCGATAAACCTTAGGTCATCCACTTGAGGGAAATTGTTGCTGTCCTACAAACCTCTGCACTTGGAGGCCCAACATAGTCTACAAGAGTAGAAGCGTGTGTAGACATCAAGCTATTTCTGGCGCTGTTGCCGGGGAGGTGAGTGCTTGAAGGTATATCTTTAGATCTTGCAATTAAATCTTTTCGTTTCTTGTTTTTAGTTTCACTAGTTATGTTTATGGAAAACCGTGCTATTGGATCGTAGCTTGCGGGAAGACGCCCCACACCTGTGGTGGTTGCTCCTCCCCCTACTGAAATTGTGCCCTATAAAATACCAGCTGGTATTATCGATTATGTTTTGGCTAATCATTATGCAGGAGACAGACATCCCGGTGAACACTTGCTATATCTGTCACAACTATGTTCATTATTTAAGCTTGCAGGTGTATCAAGGGAGTTTGTCATGAGGAAATTGTTCGCTGTATCACTTATAGATAAAGCGTCAGATTGGTATAAGCTTCTCGATAACTCGCACTTGCTTGATTGGGAAGAGATCCAGTCTCTCTTTTACTCCAAGTTTTATCCTCTTCATGAAGCCCATGAGAATAGGAATTATGTTTATAATTTCTATCCTCATGACGGAGAGAGCATAGCTCAAGCTTGGGGGAGACTAAAAACGATAATGCTAAAATGTCCTAACCATGGGCTCCCCAAAGATATGATTATTACTAATTTCTATGCGAGGCTCTCTCGACAGGACAAAGATTTGCTCGATGCTTCCTCTATGGGTTCTTTCACAAACGAAAAGATTGATGCTAAATGGGAACTCCTTGAAAGAATTCAACGCAACACTGAAGATTGGGAGATCGACAAAGGTAAAGAGTCAGGTATAATTTATGAGTATGATTGCATTAAGTCCTTTGTTGAAACTACAAGTTTTAATAAGTTTAGTGCTAAGTTTGGGCTTGATTCTCAACTCCTTGTTGATTTCCTCAAATCTTTTGCTTCACATCTTAATATGCCTAAGGAGGATTGGATCGAGCATTATAAACCTTTTAAAGAGATTTGCAAAGAAAATGAAATTGTTCATGATGATTGCAACATGCATGATCCAATTCCTAAAAATGAAGTTTTATATAAGCATGTTAATTTTTGTGGAGTGGATAGACCTTGTGAAAGGCCTATGATTGAAGAAGAGAAGTATTGTAAGCAACATAAGCATGAAAGAACAATCACTTGGGTCAGAGATTTAAATGAAATTGCTAGAGAATTGTGTGACCTTTATCCTTTTACTTGTGAACTTTGTTGTATAGAGGGTCACTTTAATTTTCTATGCATGAACTTTCAAAACATAACTGTTAACCAGTTGTGTGATAACATGATCACCTCTGATCTTTATGATGAGCTTATGTTATTTTTGATGTGTGAAGAGTTATCAGAAAAGACTTCTTGGCTAGATGTTAATGCCATAGGAATAAAAAACACTTTGCAAAATTGCCATCTCTATTGTGTTGTTAATTGCCAGGAAAATGATTACATAAGTAAGATTAGAAAGGAGAGAACTTTACCAAAGTATAAAGTTGTCTCCTATATTTCTGCTAATAAAATGGAGAGTTTCTCCCAAGTTTCCCCTATTGTTTCTAATGATAAACCAGGATATGTGGAGAAGCTTCATCTCCAACCACTCCCTCCTAAGGTTAAGAAGAAGAAAAATAAGAGGAGGAGGAAGAGGAGCAAGAAAGAAGAAGAATGGGTATCAACCTGGCCTGAGCATATTCCTCCCATCAACTTTTATCCTAACGGTTGTAAGTTTAAAGAAGAAGGTGAAGTTTATTGCCTTAATTATCATCTTGATGATACGTCCGTAGGTACTATTGAAGATGATTTTGATTATGATATGCATGTTACTTATTGTGATTGGGAAAATGATGATAATGCTACTTATGATCTTGAAAATATTTTTGGTACCAACTCTGAAAGTGATGATATGGAAAGCTCTAAGCTTGGGGATGATAGGATTGCAAATCCTTTACCCACTAGTGATGTGACAATTGAAAATTCTTTTGCTAGTAAGAATAAAGACAACATGTTTACAAATATAGTTGCTAGCAATGATAATGCTCTTCTCTACTATGATGATGTTATGACTCCAATCTATAGTGATTATAAAGGTACCTATGACATAAGGAGAAATTATCCTTATGAAACTTGTCATAATCATGGAGGGAATTACTCCCTTGTTGAACACCACCCTCCTAATACACAATTAATCTATAGTGTTCAAGTTGTTTATGATAGTCCTACTCCCACTATTACCAATGAGAAAGGTTATGCTTATGTGGAGAGTAAGAGTACCTTTTTGCATGTGGATCGTGGTAACAATGCTTTATGTGATGCTTATATTGTTGAGTTTATCCATGATGCCACTGAAATTTATAATGAGAGAGGGAGACTTGGTTCTAAATATCTTAATAATAAGAAGTTTCCTCTCTTTATGGTGAATATTTTGAAGTTATGCTTGTTTTGTCTTCCTATGCTTATTGCTTTGTGCTTCAATGAATTATTCTATTGCAATATTCCTATGCATAGGAAGCATGTTAGGCTTAAATGTGTTTGGTATTTGCTTCTTGATGCTCTCTTTTGTTCTTCAACTCCTATTCCTACGAGAGCATCATTAAAGTCTTATGCCTAGCTTAAAGGCATAAAAAAGCGCTTTTGGGAGGCAGCCCACAATGAATAAAATTTTATTTTGCTTTTGTTGTGTATTGATGTTGTTACTACAGTAGCATCATCATTGTATCTTTACTTTTCAGCTTTGTGCCAAGTGTAGCCTCTGATTGCAAGAAAGTTCAAAAGTTGTGACGTGCTGTCCAGGAAACAGATTCTGTCCTTGGACAGAAAAATTCGTATAAAATCACCAGGTCATCTTTTTGGTCTGAATTTTTTCGACAGCGTGCTATATACAATTGTCTTTCGGGCGTCTGTTCTGAGTTTTTTGATTTGAGTTGCAGAAGTGCCCCGAAAAAATCATTTACTGCCTGCTGGTCTGTTTTTCACAGATTCTGTCCTGTTTTGCCTTTCCTTCATTTTGCAAACCTTCAGCTTGCTTTTTCTTTGCAAAAATCTTTTGGCAATCTTGAGAAACAGTAGACCTTCAAGAATATCCTTATTTCCAGCAAGGAACAATTATTTTATTAAGGTTACTAACCTCGCTAATCAGATTATGATGAGTTATGTATGAAGGGAGTTTTCAAGTGTGCGAGGGAAGATGATAAAAAGATTCAGGAGTGTCAAACGCTCAAGCTTTGGGATGCCCCCGTGCACCCCTAAGAAACATTCAAGAAGACTCAAGCATCTAAGCTTGGGGATGCCCCCGTGCATCCCCTTCTCCATCAACGTTATCAGTTCGTCTTTCGTTCCACTATATTTTTATCACTTCATGTGTTATGTGCTATGCTTGGAGCGTCTTGCTTTTAGTTTCCTTTTTAGTTTTCTTTAGCTTTGCTTGCTTTTCATAACGAGTTGGAACTCAGCTTTCTTTGTGTGGGAGAGAAACACGCTCCACTTCAACCTAGAACATAACATAGAATTTTCATGTCTATCCTTGCTGTGTGTGTTCTTTGTCTTTCAATAGCTACTGTCATGCTTAGCTCTTAGTTTTCATGCTTATCTTTTTAAAGAGCTTTTGTTTAGTTGGTCGTTGGAACACTCTTTATTTATCATGCTTAACTTATTAAGAGAGTTGGCTTCTGTTGCACTGGTCGATATGTCTATGATAAAATGCTATGTGCATAATGATGCTTAGTAATTCATGTTTTCTTATGGTTAGTCTCAAATAGCTGGGGGGTTCTCAATGTGTTATTGAGGTACCAACATGATTTGTTTGCCTATGATGTGGTATGGTTTAGTAATATCTTCCTTCAAGAATTTATTTTGATTGACTTGGCGTATGCTCACGCATATTTAAGACTGTAAAGAAAGTCTGTCAAGCCTTGATGATCTTTAGTTTGTGAGTAGCGATATAACTTCCATGCCTAATTCAATGTTGCTTTGTCGCTCTGCATGATTATGACCGTCATTGCTCTTTTAGTTGGTCGCTCCCAGTCTTTTGCTAACCTCCACCTGTACTAAGCGGACTGACTGCTTGTGCATCCAAAATCCTTTAAACCAGTTATGCCATATGAGTCCACCATACCTTCCTATACATGGTATTTACCTGCCATTCCTAACGAAGACTTTCATGTACCATCTCGAAATTATTCAAGAAAAGCATTTCTCTTTTGTGCCTCTGTTTTAGTTCATGAGGAAGTAGTAGTTAATTCATGATCTTTTTAAGTTGGACAAGCTTCACCCCGGGATTGCATGTCTAATGTGCAAACCCATAATACGAGAAGGAACTGGCAAAGAGTGCGCCCGGCTCAAAAATAATATAACAAACAAACCCTCCTTCATGCTTTGTTCATGAGAAATCAGAAAACTTTGGCAGTGATAAACAAAGGAGATTAAGAGGATGTGATCGTCCTCATTCGGGAGCCGTTCCTCGAAACTTGTCCATCTCAAGAAGTGATTGAGTTATCTGCTAGCATTCGTTGACGAAACATGCATATCCAAAAAAATAATTTTTACTTCTGTTTTTAAAACCAAGAGCTCTGGTACATGTTTAGTTTTTGTTTCCGACTACGGGTTTTCAACCTTGCCAACAAAAGCCACGGTTCGAGAGTCTCCACCTTCTTTTAAAGCACCAACTATTAAGAGCATGATTGTCATTCTGAGTGTAATGTGCATTGTCCCAAAGTAGCATTGTCTTTTGCATGATTGTGATATCGTTTATTCTGAAATCATTGTATCTAGTCATCACTTAAACCTTGGAGGTGCCCCTGCATTTATGTTTTGCTTCACTAAAGGGGGCAAGCGAGATATCACTTTGTCATATTTGCACACCATGCTCATTAAAAATCTATTTGATGTTTAAGTATCATATTGTAAAACTTTTAGTTCTTTGTGATTTTCTCATGAGGCAACTTAACTACTACAGATTCATTGTCTCAGTAAGCACTTGTCATGTGACTGTAAAAAGTCCTTATATGGTTAATAGCATGTCACCACAGAAATTATGCTTGTTATCATTTACCTACTCGAGGACGAGCAGGAATTAAGCTTGGGGATGTTGATACGTCCAAAACGTATCTATAATTTCTGCTTGCTCCATGCCTCTTTTGTGTGATATTGCTATGATATTTACACACTTCCATACACTTTTGATCATATTTGGACTAACCTATTAACTCAGTGCACCCCAGTGACAGTTTCTATTTTCTGCTGTTTTTGTATTTCAGGTTTTCCCATTACGTAAACTGCCAGAAAAATCCCGGAAAAATTATATAAAAAATCAGCGTTCCGGAAGCTTCCATGCGGCCAAAGTAGGGCCGGAGGGGGGCCACAGGGGCTCCAGGCGCCCTGCCCAGGCGGCCCCACCCCTGGCCGCCTGGCCAGGCCGCCTGGGCCCCCCTTAGCTCCCCTGGCGACCCCCTTTGGCATATATTTTACACCCGTCGAGGAAACCCTGATTCCGGACCCTTTTTCTCCAGACGCAATTCCGATCTCCGCCGCCATCGCCATCAAGCTTCGGGGGACCAGAATTCCTGTGCCGGCACCCTGCCGGGACGGGGAAGTGCCCCCGGATTCATCTCCATCGACGTTGCTTCCTCCCTCCATGATGCGGGAGTAGTTCCTCCTCGGGGCTGATGTTTCTACCAGTAGCTATGTGGTCAATTCTCTCTCCCATGATGTGATCTTCGTTGTGATCATAGGCTATGTTAATCTAGGGTGATCCCATGATATTTCCCCTTCCTCTATGTATTGGATTGATGTACTCACTTGTGTTTATCTAGTATAATCCCCGAGACCAAGGTGACAGCGGTCTATTGGACATGGATTAGAAAAATATTTTCATGAGTGATTTCCTCTCTTGTGTGTTGATTGAAGATTGAGAGTCTCTTGGTGCTTGTCTTTGACTATCCTTTAGATATGTTGTGGTGATTGTGGGACTCTCTTTGGATGGCCGCGGTGACATTGGGAAATCCTTAGATTGAGAACTACGAACTTTGAGGTGTGCTTTTGTAGCCCTACATAATTCTCGTCCTCTCTTGACGATGAAGGAATGACCTCCGGGTGCGTCTCCATTGCATGTTTTATGGGAAATATCATGTGATTCGATTATGTTAATGTTGTTGGGAGTTGCCACTAGTGAAAGTATGAACCCTAGGCCTTGTTTCCACCATTGCAATATCATTTGTGCTCACGTTTACCACTTGTTTGCTTGCTGCACTTTTTATTACAGATTTATATTACTTTGTTTTGCCATCCATATCACTTGCCATTTAACATCTCTTCGCTGAACTAGTGCACCTATACATCTAACAAGTGTATTAGGTGTGTTGGGGACACAAGAGACTTCTTGTATCTTAGTTGCAGGGTTGCTTGAGAGAGACCATCTTCAACCTCTACTTCCCTGAGTTCGATAAACCTTAGGTCATCCACTTGAGGGAAATTGCTGCTGTCCTACAAACCTCTGCGCTTGGAGGCCCAACATAGTCTACAAGAGTAGAAGCGTGTGTAGATATCAGAGTGCCGCTTACCTAGCTTCCCCGGCAACGGCGCCAGAAATGAGCTTGATATCTACTACGCAACCTTCTTCTTGTAGACGTTGTTGGGCCTCCAATTGCAGAGGTTTGTAGGACAGTAGCAAATTTCCCTCAAGTGGATGACCTAAGGTTTATCAATCTGTGAGAGGCGTAGGATGAAGATGGTCTCTCTCAAACAACCCTGCAACCAAATAACAAAGAGTCTCTTGTGTCCCCAACACACCCAATACAATGGCGAATTGTATAGGTGCACTAGTTCGACGAAGAGATGGTAATACAAGTGTAATATGGATGGTAGATATAGGTTTTTGTAATATCAAAATATAAAAACAACAAATTAACTAATGATAAAAGTGAGCACAAACGGTATTGCAATGCTTAGAAACAAGGCCTAGGGTTCATACTTTCACTAGTGCAAGTTCTCTCAACAATAATAACATAACTGGATCATATAACTATCCCTCAACATGCAACAAAGAGTCACTCCAAAGTCACTAATAGCAGAGAACAAACGAAAAGATTATTGTAGGGTACGAAACCACCTCAAAGTTATTCTTTCTGATCGATCTATTCAAGAGTCTGTAGTAAAATAACACGAAGCTATTCTTTCCGTCCGATCTATCCTAGAGTTCGTACTAGAATAACACCTTAAGACACACATTAACCAAAACCCTAATGTGACCTAGATACTCCATTGTCACCTCAAGTATCTATGGGCATGATTATATGATATACATCACACAATCTCAGATTCATCTATTCAACCAACACAAAGAACTTCAAAGAGTGCCCCAAAGTTTCTACCGGAGAGTAAATATGAAAACGTGTGCCAACCCCTATGCATAGATTCCCAAGGTCGCGGAACCCGAAAGTTGATCACCAAAACATACATCAAGTGAATCAATAGAATACTCCATTCTCACCACGGGTATCCCACGCAAGACATACATCAAGTGTTCTCAAATCCTTAAAGACTCAGTCCGATAAGATAACTTCAAAGGGAAAACTCAATCCATTACAAGAAGGTAGAGGGGGAGAAACACCATAAGATCCAACTATAATAGCAAAGCTCGCGATTGATGGCTTCTCGCCCCTCGTTGGTTACCCCAAGTGGAAGGTTTGAGATGTAGCGTAACGGCAAGTTTCCCTTGGCAAGATACCAAGGATCGAATCTCGTGAGACTCCGAGGGCCAACAAGTAGGTGTCAATGCTAACGGCACCAACTTAGCAGTTGACAGGACCTGCACATAGATACAAATAATTTTGCTCCCAACGAGTACAGAGAGGTTGTCAATCCCTCCGGCCTTGCTGTTTACAAAGGATCAAACACAAGAGGTAATAGTGATAGGTATGACTGCAACTAGGAAATAAGAACAGGAAGTAAATAGCGGGTGTGATCAGTGATGGTAATATGGACCGGGGTCCCATGACGTTCACTAGTGATGTCTCTCTCCCAAAAGACGATAAAACAACTAAGCAAGGTAAACAAATTACAGTTGGGCAATTGACAGGATTATGTGCACAAACCAATGCTAACTATGCTGTAAAGAAAGGTAGAGGCTCAAAAGCATGGGCGGTACGCCAAGGCAAGTAGACCGAAATCCATCTGCATCTACTACTAATCATCCACCTTGAGATATCTATCCAGAACATCTCGCTGGTATTAAGTTGCGAGTCCCACCCATAGTGTAAACTCAAAGCAACAGACAACTGCATTAAAAGAACTTTGCGTAAAGTAAACAATCCTTGCACCCGCAAGTACAAGCACCGTTGTTTTCCCCCTTGTGGCAACAGCACATCCCCTAGACTCATGTTTCTGTCACTCAAACTAGTCATCGAGGGGCATGAACCCACAATCAAGCATAACGTTCCCTCTTGGAGTTACTACCTACTACTTGGCCAAAGCAATAAACAACAACGGAGAACATGCAAGAATTACTCAAGAACATAAATATAAAAGAGGTGAATCAAATATATTACTCACACACAATCTGAACATAATCTCATAATCCATCGGATCCCAGCAAACTCAGCAGAGCAACAACATAAAGATTACATATGTGCCTCGATCATGTAGGGCAGCTCACGAGGTCTAATCCATGAAGAACAAAGAGGGGAGGAGAACATCACATAGCTACTAGTCATGGACCCATGGTCCAAGGGGGACTACTCACAACTCATCCGAGAAGCGTCCATGGTGGTGGAGAAGCTCCCGGTGGTGGTTCTCCCCTCCGGCAGGGTGCCGGGAAGAGTTCTCCTGGTGCTCCCGATCTTGGAAGCGCGGCGGCGGCGGAACAGAGGCGAGATCGTAAAAAAGGGTTCCGTCCTCGAGGGTTTCGGGACGCGAGAAATATATATGCCAAAGGGGGTCACCAGAGGCGGAGGTGGGGCCCCAGGCGCCCCCCTGGTGCGGCCAAGGGTGGGGCCGCGCCGGGTGGCCGCCTGGGCCACCCCAGGCTCCCCTCTGGCCCTGCTTTGGTTTTTCTTGAAGCTCCCGATACGCTGATTTTTCCTGTATTTTTCCTGGAATTTTTAGGGCACTTTTAATATGGGGGAAACCTGAAATAGAAAAACAGCAGAAAACAGGAACTGGCACTGTGGTGCACTGAGTTAATAGGTTAGTCCAAATATGATCAAAAGTGTATGGAAGTGCATAAATATCATAGCAATATCACACAAAAGAGGCATGGAGCAAGCAGAAATTATAGATACGTTTTGGACGTATCAACATCCCCAAGCTTAATTCCTGCTCGTCCTCGAGTAGGTAAATGATAACAAGCATAATTTCTGTGGTGACATGCTATCAACCATATAAGAACTTTTAAGTAAAGCAATCAAGGCACGTAATCCAATTCAAGTCATAACAAGCAAGAGTCTATATTAGCATTGTAACAAGTAATATAAGAACATAAAGGTGCAAGAGCTCTCGCTGTACGTGACTCGAATGTCTCCAAATGGTGTTTGCGTGCAAGAAAGGGGATAGGGATATATGAGAGAGCAAAACATAGTTTTTGTATTGTTGAGAACTTAATCTACTAAAGTTTCACACTTGGTCTTCTTTGGAATCTTATCTTGACTCATCCCCAGACCGTCAGCTAGGTACAAGTCAAAATGATCCACTCCCTTTCGATATTTTGAGCACTCATGCAATGGATGAGCGTAAGCAAGAAAGTCGACACTTAGGATGGCAAAGAGAGAAAAATGATAGAGGGGGAAGACAAAAAAGGTGTGAAAGGCTCACATCAATGAGGACAATCATCGGTGAGAGAAAGCCAAATGATAGATATGATGTGAGGAGTAGGGATTGCCATGCAACGGATGCACATATGAGCTAAGGTAAGCTCTCCAATGGAACTAGTGGGGGTGCATCCAACTTGCTTGCTCAAGAAGACCTAGAGCTCTTTTGAGGAGGCTCATCATTGGAATATACAAGCCAAGTTCTATAGTGTAAAGGTCCCCACATAGCTATATGCATGAATGATAATCTCTATGGAGTACAAGGTATAAGATGGAGTACGAGTGTGGATCTCTCAAAAGAAATAGTAGTGTGCCCCCTTCTCTCTTTTTATTTCTTTTTCTCTTTTTTCTATTTTTTTCTATTTTTTTCTATTTTTTTGTGGCCTCAATGGCTCTTTCTATTTATCTCTCATTTGTCCTCTTTGGGATCTTTTGATTTTGTCCTCTTTGGGATCTTTTGATTTGTCCTCTTTGGGATCTTTTCCTCACTTTAGGGGCAACACTCTATATATTACAAGAAGTATAGAAGATCTTTCACACTTTACAAAAGTACTCAACATAAAGAAAATGAAACTATCATGATGTATGCAAATATATGCCTCTGCCGGTGTAGCAGGATATGCAATGATACTAGCGCGTCATGTAGCAATGATTAGGGCAAGGCCCAACTAGCATGCGGCTCATCGATCAAGCAAAAAGCATGTATGACATGAAGATCAAGTCATGAGAAGATGGATGTTGCATGGCAATGTATCTCGGAAAGGCTATGGAAATGCCTTGATAGGTAGGTATGGTGGCTGTTTTGAGGAAGGATAATATGAGGCTTATGATGACAGAGCGTATCGTGCCAAGGATTTGGATGCACCGGCGAAGTATGCGCCAACTCTCGAGGTGAGAAAGGGCAATGCACGGTACCGAAGAGGCTAGAAAAATATGGCTAGGTGGAAGTGTCAACTTTCGAATACTCACATTAGTCCGAAGAACTCATGCACTTATTATCGGTAACTCTCACTCTAATTAGGAGGTTCTCAAAGAGACAAGTACCCCGAGGAGGAGTGTATGGGGATTTGGTTATCCTTGCGCATCCTCGGCTCATGGTATGTGAGTGTACTCTAATATTCGATCCCTCCAAAGATTAGTGATCCATTTAGTAGCTAAAGTTCTCAACTATTTTGTAGGTTTTTGAAAATAAACACGGATTGCCCAAAATACGACATCTATCACTAATAGGCTAAAGCTCTTGACACCAAAAGTTCACACATTACTCATGGCAATACCTCAAAACTATTGCAAGTTACTACTAAAATTAAATAGCAACCTCAATTACCTATTTTAAGTTAAGACACACAACTCAGTGCAACAGACAAACTCTCTTAACAAGATAAATGTGAAAACTCAAGAGAGTTCAACAACCAACTAAACAAAAGCTCTTTAAAAAGAAAAGCATGAAAACTAAGAGCTAAACATGACAGTAGCTATGGAAAGACAAAGAACACACACAGCAAAGATAAGCATGAAAATCCTATGTTGTGTTCTAGGTTGAAGTGGAGTGTGTTTCTCTCCCACACAAAGAAAGATGGGTTCTAACTCGTTATGAACAGCAAGCAAAGTTAAAGAAAACTAAAAAGGAAACTAAAAGCAAGACGCTCCAAGCATAGCACATAACGCATGAAGTGATTAAAATATAGTGGAACGAAAGACGAACTGATAATTGTTGATGGAGAAGGGGATGCACGGGAGCATCCCCAAGCTTAGACGCTTGAGTCTTCTTGAATATTTCTTGGGGGTGCACGGGGGCATCCCCAAGCTTGAGCGTTTGACCCTCCTGAATCTTTTTATCATCTTCCCTCGCACACTTGAAAACTCCCTTCATACATAACTCATCATAATCTGATTAGCGAGGTTAGTACCCATAATAAAATAATTTTTCCTTGCTGGAAATAAGGATAATCTTGAAGAGCTACTGTTTCTCAGAATTGCCAAAAGGTTTTTGCAAAGAAAAAGCAAGCTCAAAGTTTGCAAAACGAAGAAAAGGCAAAACAGGACAGAATATGTGAAAAACAGACCAGCAGGTAGTAAATAATTTTTTCGGGGCACTTCTGCAACTCAAATCAAAAAACTCAGAACAAACGCCCGAAAGCCAATTGTATAGAGCACGCTGTCAAAAACATTCAGATCAAAAAGATGATCTGGTGATTTTATACGAGTTTTTCTGTCCAAGGACAGAATCTGTTTTCTGGACTGCACGTCACAACTTTTGAACTTTCTTGCAATCGGAGGCTAAACTTGGCACAAAGCTGAAAAGAAAAGATACAATGATGATGCTACTGTAGTAACAAACATCAATACACAACAAAAGCAAAATAAAACTTTATTTGTTGTGGGTTGCCTCCCAAAAGCGCTTTCTTTTATGCCTTAAAGCTAGGCATGATGCAAAAAGAAGAAGATCAAGTTTTATCAAGAGTAAAAGAATAGCTAGCCCGTGTAACGGACTCAAAAGGCAACTTAATCTTCTTTCTAGGGAAGTGTTCCATTCCTTTCTTGAGAGGGAATTGGAATTTTATATTCCCCTCTTTCATGTCAATGATAGCACCAACGGTGCGAAGAAAAGAACGTCCCAAAATAATTGGACATGAAGGTTCACATTCAATATCCATAATAGTAAAATCAACGGGAACATAATTGTCATTGACAACGATAAGAACATCGTCGATCTTCCCCAAAGGTTTCTTTACGGAAGAATCAACAAGACGAACACCAAAAGAACAAGGATCAAAAGGTTTCAATTTAAGCATATCATACATTCTTTTGGGCATAACGGAGGTACTAGCTCCAACATCACATAAAGCATAGCAAGAGAAGTTATTCAACTTAATTTTAATCATAGGATCCCAACCATCTTCTAGCTTTCTAGGTATGGAGGCTTCTACCCTAAGCTTCTCCTCCCTAGCTTTGATAAGAGCATTAGTGATATGCTCCGTGAAGGCAAGATTAAGTGTGCTAGTGTGGGGATCTCTAGACATTTTGTGAAGAAAATCAATAACTTCAGAAAGGGTGCAATTATCAAAATCAAGGTCACTACTATCAAGTAAAGTGGTAGTGGTGTCCTTTAGGCTCACTTGTTTGGTAGCTTCTATGGTCATAGGAGTTTCTTCTATGTTTGAGGTCATAGCATCACCATTAATAGGTCCAATGGGACCAGGAGTGCATTGGGTGCTAAGAGTTTGGATATCCTCAACAACTTGGATAGTAGCAACAGTGTGGTGGGTAGGAAGGCTCTTAATTCTATCTTCTTCCTTCCTTTCTCTAGCCCATCTCTCTTTAAGTTTAGCCATCATCCTAATGTTTTCATTAATTTGCACTTGAATAGCATTCATAGGAGTGGTCTTCCTCTCCTCAAGAGGAGAAGTTCTAATTTTAAGCAACTCTACCTCATGGGCTAAATTGTCTACCTTCAAAGAGAGATTATCTAGTTTGGCTAGTTTTTCTTCTACACTCTTATTGAAGGCTTTTTGGGTAGTGATGAAGTCTTTAAGCATAATCTCTAGTTCAGAAGTGGAGTTCTTGGTGCTAGGATAAGCATTGTTGTTCCCATAGGAATTAGAGGGGAACGGTCTAGGGTTGCTACCAAAATTACTCCTATAAGCGTTGCTATTGAAATTGTTTCTAGAGATAAAGTTCACATCTACTTGATCTTGAGCAATCAAAGAATTTAAAGGAACATCATGAGGATCAATAGAAGATTGCTTGGAAAGTAGAGACATGATCAAGTCAACTTTTTCATTTAGGGAGGAAATCTCCTCAATAGAATTTACCTTCCTACCTGTTGGAGCGCGTTCGGTGTGCCATTGGGAATAGTTGGTCATCATCTCATCGAGAAGCCTCGTGGCAGCACCAAGTGTAGTTGACATAAAGGTTCCTCCCGCGGCCGAATCCAACAAGTTCCGCGAGGTAAAGTTCAAGCCTGCATAAAAAGTTTGGATAACCATCCAAGTAGTCAAACCATGAGTAGGGCAGTTCTTGACAAGAGATTTCATGCGTTCCCAAGCTTGGGCAACGTGTTCATTATCCAATTGTTTAAAATTCATTATGTTACTCCTTAGTTGGATAATTTTAGTAGGGGGGTAGTACTTCCCAATAAAGGCATCCTTGCACTTGTCCCAAGAATCTATGCTATTCCTAGGCAAGGATTGAAACCAGATTTTAGCTCCTCCTCTCAAGGAGAAAGGAAAAAGCTTAAGCTTAACAATATCACTATCTACTTCTTTGTACTTTTGCATATCACAGAGCTCAACAAAATTATTTAAGTGCAAAGCAACATCATCTCCAGCACCGGAGAATTGATCTTTCATAACTAGGTTCAGCAAAGCAGGTTTAATTTCATAAGAAGGTGCTGAAGTGGCAGGTGTAGTAATAGGCGTGCAGATAAAGTCATCGTTGTTATGACTAGTGAAGTCACACAACTTGGTGTTCTCGGTGGAACCCATAGCAGCAGCAAGCAAAATAACTATTTTTGTGATTTTTGATAAAGGGACACTAAAGCAAAAACTGAAAGGTAAACTAACAAGACTAAAAAGCAAAGATAAAAGATAGCGTGCAACTCCCCTATCTTGAAGAGTGGAGTCCCCAGCAACGGCGCCAGAAACTTTGCTTGATGGCTTCTCGCCCCTCGTTGGTTACCCCAAGTGGAAGGTTTGAGATGTAGCGTAACGGCAAGTTTCCCTTGGCAAGATACCAAGGATCGAATCCCGTGAGACTCCGAGGGCCAACAAGTAGGTGTCAACGCTAACGGCGCCAACTTAGCAGTTGACAGGACCTGCACACAGATACAAATAACTTTGCTCCCAACGAGTACAGAGAGGTTGTCAATCCCTCCAGCCTTGCTGTTTACAAAGGATCAAACGCAAGAGGTAATAGTGATAGGTATGACTGGAACTAGGAAATAAGAACAGGAAGTAAATAGCGGGTGTGATCAGTGATGGTAATATGGACCGGGGTCCCATGATGTTCACTAGTGATGTCTCTCCCAAAAGACGATAAAACAGCTAAGCGAGGTAAACAAACTACAGCTGGGCAATTGACAGGATTATGTGCGCAAACCAATGCTAACTATGCTGTAAAGAAAGGTAGAGGCTCAAAAGCATGGGCGGTACGCCAAGGCAAGTAGACCGAAATCCATCTGCATCTACTACTAATCATCCACCTTGAGATATCTATCCAGAACATCTCGCTGGTATTAAGTTGCGAGTCCCACCCATAGTGTAAACTCAAAGCAACAGACAACTGCATTAAAAGAACTTTGCGTAAAGTAAACAATCCTTGCACCCGCAAGTACAAGCACCATTTTTTCCCCCTTGTGGCAACAGCACATCCCCTAGACTCATGTTTCTGTCACTCAAACTAGTCATCGAGGGGCATGAACCCACAATCAAGCATAACGTTCCCTCTTGGAGTTACTACCTACTACTTGGCCAAAGCAATAAACAGCAACGGAGAACATGCAATAATTACTTAAGAACATAAATATAAAAGAGGTGAATCAAATATATTACTCACACACAATCTGAACATAATCTCATAATCCATCGGATCCCAGCAAACTCAGCAGAGAAACAGCATAAAGATTACATATGTGCCTCGATCATGTAGGGCAGCTCACGAGGTCTAATCCATGAAGAACAAAGAGGGGAGGAGAACATCACATAGCTAATGGTCATGGACCCATGGTCCAAGGGGGACTACTCACAACTCATCCGGGAAGCGTCCATGGTGGTGGAGAAGCTCCCGGTGGTGGTTCTCCCCTCCGGCAGGGTGCCGGGAAGAGTTCTCCTGGTGCTCCCGATCTTGGAAGCGCGGCGGCGGCGGAACAGAGGCGAGATCGTAAAAAAGGGTTCCGTCCTCGAGGGTTTCGGGACGCGAGCAATATATATGCCAAAGGGGGTCACCAGAGGCGGAGGTGGGGCCCCAGGCGCCCCCCCTGGCGCGGCCAGGGGTGGGGCCGCGCCGGGTGGCCGCCTGGGCCACCCCAGGCTCCCCTCTGGCCCTGCTTTGGTTTTTCTTGAAGCTCCCGATACGCTGATTTTTCCTGTATTTTTCCCGGAATTTTTAGGGCACTTTTAATATGGGGGAAACCTGAAATAGAAAAACAGCAGAAAACAGGAACTGGCACTGTGGTGCACTGAGTTAATAGGTTAGTCCAAATATGATCAAAAGTGTATGGAAGTGCATAAATATCATAGCAATATCACACAAAAGAGGCATGGAGCAAGCAGAAATTATAGATAAGTTTTGGACGTATCAGCGATACATCAAAACCATGCCATCTCAAGAACACGAGAGAGAGAGAGAGAGAGAGAGAGAGAGAGAGAGAGATCAAACACAGAGCTACTGGTACATACCCTCAGCCCCGAGGGTGAACTACTCCCTCCTCATCATGGAGAGCGCCGGGATGATGAAGATGTCCACCGGAGAGGGATCCCCCCCCCCCCGGCAGGGTGCCGGAACATGATCTCGATTGGTTTTTTGTGGCTACAGAGGCTTGCGGCGTCGTAACTCCCGATCTAGGTTTCTTTTCGGGGGTTTCTGTATTTATAGGAATTTTTGGCGTCGGTCTCATGTCAGGGGGGTCTCCGAGTCGTCCACGAGATAAGGGGCGAGCCCATGGGGGTAGGGCGCGCCCTCACCCTCATGGACGGCTCGGACACTTCTGGCCCAACTCTTTTACTCCGTGGGCTTCTTTTGGTCCAGAAAAAATTACCAAAATTTGGCACGTCAATTGGACTCCGTTTAGTATTCCTTTTCTGTAAAACTCAAAAACAAGGAAAAAACAGAAACTGGCACTAGGCCCTAGGTTAATAGGTTAGTCCCAAAAATCATATAAAATGTCATATAAATGCATATAAAACATTCAAGATGGATAATATAATAGCATGGAACAATCAAAAATTATAGATACGTTGGAGACGTATCACTCTCATTTGCCAGTCGTGATGCCCCTGTTTTTTATTTTCATTTTTTACCTTTTCTTTATCAGTTTTGTTATTTTATTTTTAAAATTAATTCGTGATTTCCAATTTTTTTACAAATTTACAAAAGTTGCAAGTTTTGGAAAAATATATCGAGAAATCATAAAATGTTCGTGATTTCAAAAAACTGTTCACATATTATTAAAAAATTCATAACTTCAAAAGAAACAAAGGATGTTCATGATTTTTAAAAAAGTTATTGTGTATTCAAAATATATTTGGTAATTCGAAAAATTTCCATAATTTTTTATTTAATATTCAAAAAATGAAACAGTTCCGTAAATAACGAAAAAAAAACTGCCACTTATGTAGAGGTTTTATTAGGGCTCTGTAGAGGCCGTTTTTTGGATTTGTGCAACATAAATACAACGAGCGTGTACAACATTTTACAGCGACCGTAGACAAGCTTGTATAGTTCGGGTATTAACCTCTGTCCCATCTAGCATATGGCCCGCAAAATAGGCTTAGACATTGAAGCTAGACCTGTGCACCCACCCAACGGCTGGCTGCACCACGCGGAAAGGAGACGCGGGTACGTCAGCTCCAACAGCTAGCTGGACCCTTCGTCTTTTGAATCGTCCAGCGATATTGTTTCTACTGCCCATTCTTCTCCATTTCTGAAAGCCTCACCGGAGCTCACAAGCATGTGTTCATTCATGTCTCAGCGTAGCTCCACATCACACCGCCAACGAGTTTCCCTCTCTCCCTCTCATACGCTGCCCCGAACGCAACACATGCTACATATATATTCTGATATGTCTCAGGAAAGGAAGAAAACCCAGGGAGCCATTTTTACAAGTGTGAACTCCATGGAGTAAGTTTTTCAACATCCTTTCCACCCGTCTTCTTAACTCTGGGCTAATTTCTTTGTTTCCGTCGTAGCACGGAGGGTGGAATTTATGGAGCTGGGAGAACAAGTACATATAGTACTTCGGTTCGGGGCCATCTGATTTCACATACACCGGTCCATCGCCACGTCTCGCTTCTTGAACAGAATCAAACATTGTTGAAGAACATCTTCATCCTAGGCTCGTGAACCAGCTGGTCACGACCATCATGTTCATGCAGAAACTCTGAAGCTTAGGGCCTATGCGAAGGGAGTGTAGCAGATTTCATACACATTACTTTTACTTTTGCATATTTTGCATGTATGTATCTGTTAGTACATGTTGCCTCATGCATACAGTTGGCCTATCAATAATACATTTCCAACGGTTGTGTGAATGTAGCCCCATCATGGCAAGTCGTATTTCAGCTATACGTTATTAACTGAACCGTAACCACGAGACACACTGCAAAACAAATGCAAATACATCAAACAACACCGACGTCAATAATAATCTGCATCACGTGTGCACCACAGCCACCGAACCTCCATAAATCACCCGTGTACAAGAGTTTAATGAGACCCAACCCCCCTGCGCGCATTAATTCGGCTCTGCTATCATGCAGTCTGATCATTGCACCCAACATGAATTAATTTGCCATCAACACATCGGGTCTTCAAGAGCACGAGGGCACCTTTCAGCACTGGTGGTTGGCACCTTTCAGCACTGGTGGTTCTCTCATCTGGCATCAGTGCTCTCATTTTCCTGTAATCATCAAGCAACGAAAAGATCATGAGCTACAACTACATGTGCAAAAACAAATGATGCGGCGAGAAGAACTTACCTCCTGGCCCATTAATCTTATCGTCAAGGGCTATGTAACTATCCTCTATCCTCATTTTTTCTCATCTGAACCCACAAGATCCGTCCTTGCATAATATCAACCGAATCCAGCAAATCTACGAATCTGCCTCGTGCGGCATGCCGAGCCTCACAGAATGGCTTCCAAAAACCAACGAATCAGGGTAACCAGGCAAATCCTGCGTTCCACTGGAGCACCAAGATCCAGGACTCGTCCCGATAAATTTCGTCATGGTACTGGGTCGAGGAAGACAAAAAGATGAATCCCTGTGTAAGCATGAATTATATAGGAAAGGTGAAGAACACAACAAATAGATTGGTCTAGACATCGTGACCTGATCTCCGTCTCCGAAGACTCCATCTCCACACCTTGCTGCCGACCCGGTGACCCTATCTCCAAGCGCGAGCGGGGAAAGCTAGATGTGTTGCGAGTTCACCGGACGACCGCTCCAAATCACGCCCACCAGACAACCAGAAACTTTTATTCCTAGGTCGTGGAGCCGTCTCACTCGTGTATTCATACGAGACTTAAATGCGGCATGGGCCACACTGCACATCATATAACGAGATGTATTCTCACCTTTGTGAATCATGCAGCCTCGTATTGCCAGAGGGCCTATTAAAGGTAGGAATCGCAACACGTGGGCGGACGGGCTGGATATCGGCAGCGCGTGGCCGCATGTCCCAAAAATCCGTGTCGTACTTCTCTACTACTATTAAAAAAGAAAACTTGAGCTTTTCTATAGACAAATCACAAAGTGTACACAGAACAATCAGAGACGTCCGATCAATCCCACCAAATAACATCCAATAGTCTAAATTGCGTCAAGAATCTGTCACACAATCCAACGTCCCAGATTAAATGTTCTGCCAGAGCAGACTACCGACGTCAGACTATCCGACTATCCGAGCGAGCAGGACCTCAAAGCGGGGATTACTATTTGTGAATCCGTGATTTTCTCTCGGGCATTACAACCCGTTGCCGCTCCTCCTCTATTCTCTACAGACGCGAGCGTGGATCGAAGCCGCCGCCCGCCGCTCCTCCTCTGCCGCCAGATGGGCGCGAGCGCGGATCGAATCCGCCGCCCGCCGCTCCTCCTCTACCGCAAGATGGGCGCGATCGTGGATCACCGTCGCCGCCGCCCGCGCCTCTTCTTCTGCCCCACGAGCGCGGATCACCGCCGTCGCCGCCTACTGTTCTCGTCTGCTGACCAATGCACGGGGGCATAGGCTGTCGTCGCCGCCTACTGCTCTCCTGTGCTTCCCCACGGATGCCAGCGAGGGTCTCCGTTGCCGCCATCCGCTCCACCTCTACTGGCCTGATACGTCTCCAACGTATCTATAATTTCTGATTGTTCCATGCTATTATTTATGAAGTCTTGGATGTTTAATGGGCTTTATCATTCACTTTTATATCATTTTTGGGACTAACCTACTAACCCAAAGGCCTAGTCCAGATTGCTGTTTTTTTGCATGTTTCAGGGTTTTGCAGAAAAAGAATATCAAACGGAGTCCAAACGGAATGAAACCTTCGCGAGAGATATTTTTGGAGAAAATCATGCACGCGGAGCTTGAGAACCACATAAGGGGATCAAGAGGTGGGCCACGAGGGTGGGGGGCGTGCCCCCTTCCCAGGGCGCCCCCCTGCCTCGTGGCCCCCTCGAGCGTCCCCCGGTGCCATCCTTCTTCCTATATAAGTCTACGTACACCAGAACCTCCGTGAATAGAGAGAAACCCCTAATTCCAGCGCCGTACCTTCTGTTCCCGTGAAGATCCCATCTTGGAGCCTATTCCGGAGCTCCACCGGAGGGGGATCCATCACGGAATTCTTCTTCATCATCATCATCGCCCTCACCATGAGTTGTGAGTAGTTGACCACAGACCTTCGGGTCCATAGCTAGTATCTAGATGGCTTCTTCTCTCTCTCTGGATCTCAATACAAAGTTCTCCTCGGTATTCGAGGAGATCTATTCGATGTAATCTCTTTTTGCGGTGTGTTTGTCGAGATCCGATGAATTGTGAGTTTATGATCAAGGTTATCTATGAAAGATATTTGGTTCTTCTCTGAACTTTTTATGTGTGCTCATAATATCCTTGCAAGTCTCTTCAAATTATTGGTTTGGTTTGGCCTACTGATCTATAGTTCTTGCAATAGGAGAAGTGCTTGGCTTTGGGTTCAATCTTGCAGTGTCCATTCCCAGTGACAGTAGGGGCAGCAAGACATGTATTGTATTATTGCCATCGAGGATAAAAAGATGGAGTTTATATCATATTGCTTGAGTTTATCCCTCTACATCATGTCATCTTACTTAAGGCGTTACTCTGTTCTTATGAACTCAATACACTAGGTGCATGCTGGATAGCGGTCGATGTGTGGAGTAATAGTAGTAGATGCAGGCAGGAGTCGGTCTACTTGTCTCAGACGTGATGCCTATATACAATGATCATGCCTAGATAGTCTCATAATTATTCGCTTTTCTATCAATTGCTCGACAGTAATTTGTTTACCCGCCGTAGAATATCGGTATCATGAGAGAAGCCACTCAAGAAAATTATGGCCCCCGGGTCTATTCTCAACATATCAATCTACATCTACTTTACTTTTACCTCTTTTATTTGTTGTTCTTATAAACTAAAAATACCAAAAATATAAACTATCATCTTTATCATATCTCACTTTCGTAAGTGACCGTAAAGGGATTGACAACCCCTTATCGCGTTGGCTGCGAAGTTCTTATTTGTTTGTGCAGGTGCGAGGGACTCGCGCGTGGTCACCTACTGGATTGATACCTTGGTTCTCAAAAACTGAGAGAAATACTTACGCTACTATGCTGCATCTCCCTTTCCTCTTCGAGGGAATACAACGCAAGCTCAAGAAGTAGCAAGAAGAATTTCCGGCGCCGTTGCAGGGGAGGCTTACGCAAAAGTCATATACCAAGTACCTATCACAAACCCTTATCCTTCGCATTACATCTTTTGCCTCTCGTTTTCCTCTCCCCCACTTCACCCTTGCCGTTTAATTTACCCTTCTTCCGCCGTGTGTTTATCGTTCGCTTGCTTCTTGTTTGCTCGTGTGCTGTTTGTTTGCCTGATTGCCCTCATGTCTGAGATGGCGGACGATGCTATCGAGAAGGGTAGTAATGTCGAGGGCAATGTCTATGTTGATCCCCCGGATGAAGCTACCACTTTACATCTTAAGAAATTCCGGGTTGGTAGCGGTAATATTATTGGAAAAAGATTTCTTCAAGACTTCTTCACTTGTGCCGGTGCTTTGCCCAATGTGGGTGGCTCTATTCTTCACAGAACTAGTAGCCTTGTGGATGCTGTATCTCTGCTTATAGTAGAAATTGAAAGGCAATTTATCCATATGCATCCCTGTATTCAGAGAATCTTTTTGGAATTTTCCAATATTGAGCATTCTTTCGTTAAGCGTGCAGCTACTATCTTTTTGGCTCATGAATTTAGATATATCATGAAAGAGGCCAGAGAAATCTTTGCTCATTACGGAGTAGATGCCGGTCGACCTCCTATAGAGGCTATCTTGTTCAATCAAGAAGACCTAATGCGGTTGCGATCTCCTGATCATGTTGCTTTTAATGAAAACCTCAGGAAAAAGGTTCCTGTTGAGATCTTGATTGATAGAATTTCTGAGATAAACGATGATTTTGCTTTTCAAAATAATGGGTTAGGCTTCTCCCTTGAGTGAAGGCTTATGACCTTCTGCCAAAAGAATGCCTATAATGATGAATTGGTTGTCCACTACAAAGGGCCAAAAGAGGAACATGTTCCTCCCGAGATTGATGTAGGGGACTTTTGTCCCATTAAATTTAGCCCTTTTGATTACTTTTGCTCGCCACAAAGGAAGCTTGCTGCTGAACGTAGTGAATATGAGATGAGCTTTCGCGACTTATCATATCATTATGGCATTCCCTATTTTTATCTTGTATCGTGCCTAGCTAGGGGCGTAAAACGATAGCTTGTTGGGAGGCAGCCCAATTTTATGTTTTTTGTTTTTGTTGATGTTAGGGAATAAATATTGCATCTATCTTCTGATTAGATGTGGTTTCTTGTTTTTGTTTAGTGTTTGTGCCAAGTAGAACCTTTGGGAAAACTTGTGTGAAGTTTATGTGATCTTGCTGTGAAAAACAGAATCGTTAGCACTCGCTAAAGTGGTCTTCAGATTTTACTGGAGTGTGATTTTTAGTTGATTCTTTTTGCAGATGATTGGTAGACAAATTCCGTAAATTTACCAATTTAGTTTGATTTTTTTGGAGTTCCATAAGTATGCGAAACCTGCAGATTACTACAGACTATTCTATCTTTGACAGATTCTGTTTTTTGTGTGTTGTTTGCTTATTTCAATGCATCTATGAGTATTATTGGAGGATATGAACCATAGAGAAGTTGGAATACAGTAGGTTTAACACCAATATAAACAAAGAATGAATTCATTGCTGCACCTTTGAGTAGTGGTTTGCTTTCTTATACTAACAGAGCTCACGAGAATTTTTGTCTAAGTTTTGTGTTGTGAAATTTTCAAATTTTGAGTATTGCTTTGATGGACTATGGAACAAGGAGTAGCAAAGGCCTAAGCTTGGGGATGCCCATGGCACCCCAAGTAATTCAAGATAATCAAAAGCTTAAGCTTGGGGATGCCCCGGGAAGGCATCCCCTCTTTCGTCCTCATCCACCGGTAACTATACTTGGAGCTATATTTTTATTCGCAACATGATATGTGTTTTGCTTGGAGCGTCTTGTATAATTTGAGTCTTTGCTTGTTAGTTTTCCACAATCATAATTGCTGGACACATCTATTTGAGAGAGTTTAATATGGCCTAGAAATTGTTAGAACACTCTTTGTGCTTCACTTATATCTTTTGAGTTGAATAGTTTTTTCTCTAGTGCTTCACTTATATCTTTTAGAGCACGGTGGAGCTAATATTTTGTAGAAATTGTTGAACTCTCATGCTTCACTTATATCTATTTGAGTCTATTAAAACAGCATGGTAATGTGTTTAGGCTAAAGAAACTAGTCTTCACATGATAAACATCCAATGTCAATGTAGTAAAATAAATTCACACCAAGTGCATTGAATAGAATGAGATGTTGGATGCTTGATAATTGTTTTGAGACATGAGGATAGTGATATTAGAGTCATGCTAGTGGAGTTATTATGAAATTAAGAAATACTTGTGTTAAGGTTAGTGATTCCCGTATCATGCACGTATGGTGAACCGCTATGTGACGAAGTTAGAGCATGAGGTATTTGTAAAGTGCCAACCTTTGTGTGGAGGTCGGGGCGCGCGATGGTTAACTCCTACCAACCTCCCCTCTAGGAGCATGCGTTGATTGCTTTGTTTTGATGACTCGTAGATTTTTGCAATAAGTATATGAGTTCTTATGACTAATGTTGAGTCCATGGATTATACGCACTCTCAACCTTCCACCATTGCTAGCCTCTCTTGTACCGTGCAACTTTCGCCGGTGCCATATACCCACTATATATCCTTCCTCAAAACAGCCACCATACCTACCTATCATGGCATTTCCATAGCCATTCCGATATATATTGCCATGCAACTTTCCACCGTTCCGTTCATATGACACGCATCATATTGTCATATTGCCATGCATGATCATGTAGTTGACATCGTAGTTGTGGCAAAGCCACCATGCATAATTTTTCATATATGTCACTCTTGATTCATTGCATATCCCGGTACACCGCCGGAGGGATTCATGTAGAGTCATACTTGTTGTAATATCGAGTTGTAATTTTGAGTTGTAATAAAAGTGTGATGATCATCATTATTAGAGCATTGTCCCATGTGAGGAAAGGCCAATAAAAAAAGAGATGGCCCAAAAAAATAGAGAGTGGCTAATAAAAAAAGAGAAAGCCCCTCCAAGAAAATGAGAGAAAAATAGAGTAGCACCATGTTCTTCATTGTAGAGAGTCTCTTGCTTAGTCACTTTCATATACTAGTGGGAATTTTCGTTATAGAACTTGGCTTGTATATTCCAACGATGGGCTTCCTCAAATGCCCTAGGTCTTCGTGAGCAAGCAAGTTGGATGCACACACATTTAGTTTCTTTTGTTGAGCTTTCATACACATTTAGCTCTAGTGCATCCGTTGCATGGCAATCCCTACTCACTCACATTGATATCTATTGATGGGCATCTCCATAGCCCGTTGATACGCCTAGTCGATGTGAGACTATCTCCCTCCTTTTTGTCTTCTCCACAACCACCTCTTTTCCACCCATAGTGCTATATCCATGGCTCACGCTCATGTATTGCGTGAAAGTTGAAAGGTTTGAAAAGATAAAGTATTAAAATAAGTGCTTGGCTGAAATCGGGGTTGTGCATGATATGAATAATTTGTGTGATGAAGAGGGAGCATAGCCAGACTATATGATTTTGTAGGGATAAGTTTCTTTAGCCATAGTATTTTGAGAAGACATGATTGCTTTGTTAGTATGCTTGAAGTATTATTGTTTCTTATGTCAATATAGACTTTTATCTTGAATCTTTCAGATCTGAACATTCATGTCACAATTAAGAGAATTACATTGAAAAACTATATTGGTTAGCATTCCACATCAAAAATTATTTCGTTACCATTTACCTACTCGAGGACGAGCAGGAATTAAGCTTGGGGATGCTTGATACGTCTCCAACGTATCTATAATTTTTGATTGTTCCATGCTATTATTTATGAAGTCTTGGATGTTTAATGGGCTTTATCATCCACTTTTATATCATTTTTGGGACTAACCTACTAACCCAAAGGCCCAGCCCAGATTGTTGTTTTTTTGCCTGTTCCAGGGTTTTGCAGAAAAAGAATATCAAACGGAATGAAACCTTCGCGAGAGATATTTTTGGAGAAAATCACGCACGCGGAGCTTGAGAACCACGTCAGGGGATCAAGAGGTGGCCCACGAGGGTGGGGGCGCGCCCCCTGCCTCGTGGGCCCCTCGAGCGTCCCCCGGTGCCCTCCTTCTTCCTATATAAGTCTACGTACCCCAGAACCTTCGTGAACAGAGAGAAAACCTAATTCCACCGCTGTACCTTCTGTTCCTGTGAAGATCCCATCTTGGAGCCTGTTCTGGAGCTCCACCGGAGGGGGATCCATCATGGAGTTCTTCATCATCATCATCATCGCCCTCACCATTAGTTGTGAGTAGTTTACCACAGACCTTCGGGTCCATAGCTAGTATCTAGATGGCTTCTTCTCTCTCTCTGGATCTCAATACAAAGTTCTCATCGGTCTTTGATGAGATCTATTCGATGTAATCTCTTTTTGCGGTGTGTTTGTCGAGATTCGATGAATTGTGAGTTTATGATCAAGGTTATCCATGAAAGATATTTGGTTCTTCTCTGAACTTTTTATGTGTGCTCATAATATCCTTGCAAGTCTCTTCGAATTATTGGTTTGGTTTCGCCTACCAGATCTATAGTCTTGCAATGGGAGAAGTGCTTGGCTTTGGGTTCAATCTTGCGGTGTCCTTTCCCAGTGATAGTAGGGGCAGCAAGGCACGTATTGTATTGTTACCATCGAGGATAAAAAGATGGGGTTTATATCATATTGCTTGAGTTTATCCCTCTACATCATGTCATCTTACTTAAGGCGTTACTCTGTTCTTATGAACTCAATACACTAGATGCATGCTGGATAGCGGTCGATGTGTGGAGTAATAGTAGTAGATGCAGGCAGGAGTCGGTCTACTTGTCTTGGACGTGATGCCTATATACAATGATCATGCCTAGATAGTCTCATAATTATTCGCTTTCTATCAATTGCTCGACAGTAATTTGTTTACCCGCCTAGAATATCGCTATCATGAGAGAAGCCACTAGAGAAAACTATGGCCCCTGGGTCTATTCTCAACATATCAATCTACATCTACTTTACTTTTACCGCTTTTATTTTATGTTCTTATAAACTAAAAATACCAAAAATATAAACTATCATCTCTATCAGATCTCACTTTCGAAGTGACCGTAAAGGGATTGACAACCCCTTATCGCGTTGGCTGCGAAGTTCTTATTTGTTTGTGCAGGTGCGAGGGACTCGCGCGTGGTCTCCTACTGGATTGATACCTTGTTCTCAAAAACTGAGGGAAATACTTACGCTACTGTGCTGCATCTCCCTTTCCTCTTCGAGGGAATACAACGCAAGCTCAAGAAGTAGCAAGGCCCACCGAACACGAGCATGGGCTGTCGTGGCCGCCTACCGCTCTCCTCTGCTGACCCACAGACACGAGCGCGGGCCGCTGCCGCCACCCGCCGCTTCCACGTTCAAGAAGAGCCACCATGTCGGTGAACTTTGATCTGGTATGAACTTATATTCATCACTACCTATTAAGGTTTTCTAACTTGATGAATTTTATTTTTATTTTGAATTCTTAGAGCTAGGTCTATTTGTTTTGAAATTTACAATACATGAGACAGCCGCCCAAGCATTAGCAAGTTTCAATAATTATTTGGGGTGTACTCACATTTGGTTTCTTATAGTAGGGCATCATTTCCTATCCAAGCATTAGCAAGTACAGACAATGAGGAAAATCTAGCGGATTAGAAGTACCAGTTTGATACAATTGATGTTGATAAAAGTGGACCAATTACTATATTGAGGAAATGCAGCATGTAAGATTTGGAGTACTTTCATATGAGAATGTTTTGCGCTGGTACTAGATGACGCTGATGATCTTTGTATGTTTCAGTGGACCTTGCGAAGGATCTTCACGCTAAAGGCTCCATGTTCTCAAGAATATTCAAGCACTATGGCTTCCAGATTGATTTATTTTTGGTTGCCCTTGTGTTTCAGAGAAAGCAACTAATTGTATGCTATATGGTTTCCCTTTTTTCAGAGCAAGCAATAGACTGTATCTCTCAAGCAATTTAGTCATACGTGTGACTGCAAAGCGTATTATGTTCTGGACATTTTATATTGCCTGGCCATGAACTTGGATTGAAATTCTCCTGATGAGGCTTGAAAATTCTTGAAGTGTGCTAAGACCCACTTTCACATTCAGGTTTATTCACCATTAAATTTCGAAGAAGAGACTTGCCAATCCACCTTACACCTGTACTACAAAAGAGTGTTCCCAGAGAGTAGGAACATCACATGCAGAAAGCATTCAAGAAAGACGTGATTGAAGTGGTAACCGGTGAAATGTCTGCTCGTGAAGCTATCATGATCCGACTCACCACCTAATTGGCCACAAAGGTAGATCCGATTAAGTGATAAGCATTCATGCATGGCCTACTTACTGTTATTCAGAGATACAATCTGACAATAGTAACTTAATTTGCTTAGATGCTCACGGGACTGCTGATAACGGCTCATTTTTCAGCCCAATTGTGACAAATATTGTATAACAGGCCAAATTATTTTCCTTTTAGATTTATTATTCCACAGTTCCACATTTCGTGTCATCAGCAAGTTAATCAAGATAAGTTACACATGCATGTACTGAACAAACAAATCTCCGAGACTAACCAATTCTGTGAAACTTGTTGCCTCTCTTTTTTGTGCCATCTAAATCTCTCTTGTGCATCTAATCACCACGTTCTCCCCCTATACCATGTATCATCCGATGGGCAGACAGACCAAAGTCTCGGATTCCTCGAGCAACAAATGTAGTGTTGTCAGTTTATGAATATGTGAATCCGTCTGCTCCTAGGCAACAACAGAGGGATGATTGGGATACTGAAAGCCAGTGTATGGAGGCTTAGTGGAGTCAGTCACCAGCCTATCTGTTGTTTCAACTGCAGCATCAAGTCACGCCAAAACATGTTATTTACTTTCATCTTGGGCATAGCCAACGTTATTGGTGGACTTCCTCTCATTTTTCACAATGAAACAAACTTTCTCTCCTGGCTGAATTTTCAAAATATTTTAGTGACCACTACAAAAAAATCACATCCAAAACTCCAAAAATTAAAATATCATTTTCTTGTGGATAACAGATCGCTGATCTGAGAGATAGCTGAGTCAGTAAGGAGGACAAATGGGAAGGTTGGCCACTACTGACTGAAGCTTGGAGGTGGTCGAAAGCCCGGCTCCACATGACCACATGGTCCTAGCACTGCTCTCACACATGGTGTTCGGGCTACTTCCACCAGTGCTCTGCGAGTTGTCGTTCAGCAAGAGCAATGACAAGGAGAACAAGATGATGGACGTCGCCGGTGCTTCTCTCACCTACATCGCTCTGCTAGCGCTCGGGAAGGTTATGGCCACAAAAGGGCCATGACATACTTCAAGACTATCATTTACTACCTTACTATCGTTGTGAGCTTGTCCGGATGTCATACGTCGCCGGTGTACTGAGCACGAGGCTTCTCGAACACTTTGGCACCATTGATCAAGGTGGTGCATCGGCTCCTCATGCTTCTCTAGGCCTGTTGTTCTCTGAGTTAGGTGGTGCACGTACGTCTACCTATGCCTCATTCTGAAGTCTTAATTTCCTCGGAGCACTGATGATATAAAAAGAGAAGACATGGGTGGGTTCAAGAGAAAGTGCATGAAGAAACATCTGAATCTTTTTGAGTTGCTACCTGCTATTTTTGTAGTTCTGGTGTACATTTTAAGTTAGGACCGTGATATTTGGCATACGTGTGCCACATTGCTAAAACTACCACACACACCTCCTCCCCCCTAATTACATGCATAATTGTATTAGCATGAATCGCTCTTCTTCCACGTGCATTCTTCCTCTAATTACATGCATGCAGTAGAAGGCAAAAAAGATGATGTCATCATAAATTCTTCTCATTCCGAATATTCAAACTGTTTTGTAGCTCAAACCATCGGTCCGGTGCAAAAATCGTTTTCACATACAAATTCTTCAGGACAAGATCTTCGAAACTAGATCCCATGTTGGTATGTTCCGACGATTTTTTTCCGGGTCAAACATTACAACGTCTCGCGTACATAAGTTACCACATTTGTGGTATGCAACTTATCATGCTATTTCCACATAAGTTACCAGGGCATAAACATGGTTCTTCCATCTTCTCCACATGCACACTAGAGGACAAAAAAGCTAATGTCATCATAGATTTCGCAAAATCAAAATGTTTTGTGGCTCAAACCGTCGGTCCGACGCAAAAACCGTTTGCACATAAAATCATCGTCACGATGAGATCTTTGAAACTAGATATCATATTGGTATGTCCCGGCAACTTTTTGGGGGTCAAAAGTTACTATGTCTCGGGTACATAAGTTATCATTGTTGGGGAACGTAGCAGAATTCAAAAAAATTCTACGCCTTTCACCAAGATCCAACTATGGAGACATCTAGCAACGAGCAAGTGAGAGTGCATCTACATACCGTTATGGAGATTGCGAGCGGAAGCTTTCGAAGAAGCATGGATGAAGTAGTCGTACTCTTCGCGTTCTTCGTCACCGATGATATAGCGCCGAACGGACGGCACCTCCGCGTTCAACACACGTACGGTGCAGCAACATCACCTCCTTCTTGATCCAGCAAGGGGGGAGGAGAAGTCGTCAGAGATCCGGCAGCACGACGGCGTGATGACGGATGCAGTGGAGATCGCAGCAGGGCTTCGCCGGGCGCCCTGCGTTGGAGTATGGAGGTGTGACGGGAGGGGGAGAGGCGCCAAGGCAAAGGTGCGGCTGCCCTCTCCCTCCCCACATATATATAGGGGGCCAGGGGGTGCGCCAGCCCCCTGCAGATCCAATCTGCAAGGGGGGGCGGCGGCCAGGGGGGAGTCCTTGCCCCCAAGGCAAGTGGTGGCCCCCCTCCCCTTAGGGTTTTAACCCTACGCGCATGGGGAGGTGGGCCACTAGTGGTGTGCCAGCCCAGAGGGGCTGGACACTTCCCCTTGCGGCCTAGGGGCCCCACCGGGATGGGTGGCCCCACCCGGTGGACCCCCGGGGCCCCTCCGGTGGTCCCGGGACACTCCCGGTGACCCCCGGAGATCACCCGATGGCCGAAACTGGACTTCCTATATATCAATCTTTACCTCCGGACCATTCCGGAACTCCTCGTGACATCCGGGATCTCATCCGGGACTCCGAACAACTTTCGGGTTTCCACGTGCATTTATCTCTACGACCCTAGCGTTACCGAACCTTAAGTGTGTAGACCCTACGGGTTCGGGAGACACGTAGACATGACCGACACGACTCTCCGGTCAATAACCAACAGCGGGATCTGGATACCCATGTTGGTTCCCACGTGTTCCTCGATGATCTTCATCAGATGAACCACCGTGTCAAGGATTCAATCAATCCCGTATGTTATTCCCTTTGTCCATCGGTACGGTACTTGCCCGAGATTCGATCGTCGGTATTCCCGATACCTTGTTCAATCTCGTCATGGCAAGTCTCTTTACTCGATCCGTAATCCATCATCCCGTGACTAACTACTTAGTCACATTGAGCTCATTATGATGATGTCTTACCGAGTGGGCCCAGAGGTACCTCTCCGTCATACGGAGTGACAACATCCCAGTCTCGGTTCGTACCAACTCAACAAACACTTTCGGAGATACCCGATGCGTACCTTTATAGCCACCCAGTTACGTTGTGACGGTTGGCACACCCAAAGTACTCCTACGGTATCCGGGAGTTGTACAACCTCATGGTCTAAGGAATAAATACTTGACACCGAAAAGCTTATGCATTACGAACTATACGATCTCGTGTTATGCTCAAGTTTGGGTCTTGTCCATCACATCATTCTCCTAATGATGTGATCCCGTTATCACTGACATCTCATGTCCATGGTCAGGAAACCGTGACCATCTGTTGATTAACGAGCTGGTAACTAGAGGCCTACCAGGGACTCATTGTGGTCTGTGTATTCACACATGTATCACTATTTCCATACAATACAATTCAAGCATGAATAACAGACAATTATCATGAAGAAGGAGATATAATAATAATGCTTTTATTGTTGCCTCTAGGGCATATCTCCAACAGTCTCCCACTTGCACTAGAGTCAATAATCTAGTTACATTGTGATGAATCGAACACCCATAGAGTTCTGGTGTTGATCATGTTTTGCTCGTGAAAGAAGTTTAGTCAACGGGTCTGCTACATTCAGATCCGTATGCACTTTACAAATATCTGTGTCTCCATCCTGAACATAATTCCGGATGGAGTTGAAACGGCGCTTGATGTGTTTGGTCTTCTTGTGAAACCTGGGCTCCTTGGTAATAGCAATAGCACCAGTGTTGTCACAGAAGAGAGTCATCGGGCTTGACGCGCTTGGAATGACTCCTAGGACGGTAATGAACTCCTTCATCCAGACTCCTTCCTGCGCTGCTTCAGAAGCAGCTATGTACTCCGCTTCACATGTAGACGCTGCCACCACGCTCTGTTTGCAACTGCACCAGCTGACTGCCCCTCCATTCAAAATCTACACGTATCCGGTTTGAGACTTAGAGTCATCCAGATCTGTGTCGAAGCTAGCATCGACGTAACCCTTTACGACGAGCTCTTCGTCACCTCCATAAACGAGAAACATATCCTTAGTCCTTTTCAGGTACTTCAGGATGTTCTTGACCGCTGTCCAGTGTTCCGTACCGGGATCACTTTGGTACCTCCCTACCAAACTTATGGCAAGGTTCACATCAGGTCTGGTACACAGCATGGCATACATGATAGAACCTATGGCCGAGGCATAGGGAATGACACTCATCTTTTCTCTATCTTCTGCCGTGGTCGGCGACTGAGTCTCACTCAATCTCATACCGTGCAAAACAGGCAAGAATCCTTTCTTTGACTGATCCATATTGAACTTCTTCAATATTTTGTCAAGGTGTGTACTTTGTGAAAGACCAATGAGGCTTCTCGATCTATCTCTATAGATTTTGATGCCTAATATGTAAGCAGCTCCTCCAAGGTCCTTCATTGAAAAACTTTTATTCAAGTAGGCCTTTACATTTTCCAAGAATTCTATATCATTTCCCATCAGCAATATGTCATCCACATATAATATGAGAAATGCCACAGAGCTCCCACTCACTTTCTTGTAAATACAGGCTTCTCCATAAGTCTGTATAAAGCCAAACGCTTTGATCACCTCATCAAAGCGAATATTCCAACTCCGAGATGCTTGCACCAGCCCGTAAATCGAGCGCTGGAGCTTGCATACCTTGTTAGCGTTCTCTGGATCGACAAAACCTTCCGGTTGCATCATATACAACTCTTCCTTGAGGAAGCCGTTAAGGAATGCTGTTTTGACGTCCATTTGCCATATCTCATAATCATAGAATGCGGCAATAGCTAACATGATTCTGACTGACTTCAGCATCGCTACGGGAGAGAAAGTCTCATCGTAGTCAATCCCTTGAATTTGTCGATAACCTTTAGCGACAAGCCGAGCCTTATAGATGGTCACATTACCATCCGCGTCTGTCTTCTTCTTAAATATCCATTTGTTTTCTATGGCGTGCCTGTCATCAGGCAAGTCCACCAAAGTCCATACTTTGTTTTCATACATGGATTCTATCTCGGATTTCATGGCTCCAAACCATTTATTGGAATCCGGGCCCGCCATCGCTTCTTCATAGTTCGAAGGTTCACCATTGTCTAACAACATGATTTCCAGTACAGGGTTGCCGTACCACTCTGGTGCGGAACGTGCCCTTGTGGACCTTCTAAGTTCAGTAGTAACTTGATATGTTTCTTCATGATCATTATCATCAACTTCCTCCCTTGTCGGTGCAGGCACCTCAGGAACAGTTTCCTGCGCTGCGCTACTTTCCGGTCCAGGAGGGGTGACTGTCACCTCATCAAGTTCTACTTTCCTCCCACTCACTTCTGTCGAGAGAAACTCTTTCTCCAGAAAGCATCCATTCTTGGCAACAAAGACTTTGCCTTCGGATCTGTGGTAGAAGGTGTACCCAATTGTTTCCTTTGGGTATCCTATGAAGACGCATTTTTCCGATTTGGGTTCGAGCTTTTCAGGTTGAAGTTTCTTCACATAAGCATCGCAACCCCAAACTTTTAGAAACGACAGCTTCGGTTTCTTGCCAAACCAAAGTTCATACGGAGTCGTCTCAACGGATTTCGACGGAGCCCTATTTAAAGTGAATGCGGCAGTCTCTAAAGCATAACCCCAAAAAGATACGGTAAATCGGTGAGGGACATCATAGATCGCACCATGTCCAACAGAGTACGATTTCGACGTTCTGACACATCGTTACGTTGAGGTGTTCCGGGCGGTGTCAATTGTGAAACAATTCCATAGCTCCTAAGGTGTGTGCCAAATTCATGACTTAAATATCCACCCCCACGATCCGATCGCAAGAACTTTGTTTTTCTGTCACGTTGATTCTCAACCTCATTCTGAAATTCCTTGAACTTTTCAAAGGTCTCAGACTTGTGTTTCATCAAATAGATATACACGTATCTACTCAAGTCATCCGTGAGGGTGAGAACATAACGATAGCCTCCGCGAGCCTCAACACTCATTGGACCGCATACATCGGTATGTATGATTTCCAACAAGTTGGTTGCTCGCTCCATTGTTCTGGAGAACGGAGTCTTGGTCATCTTGCCCAAGAGGCATGGTTCGCACGTGTCAAATGATTCATAATCAAGAGACTCTAGAAGTCCATCTGAATGGAGCTTCTTCATACGTTTGACACCAATATGACCAAGGCGGCAATGCCACAAGTATGTGGGACTATCATTATCAACTTTACATCTTTTGGCATCTACACTATGAATATGTGTATCACTACGTTCGAGATTCATCAAAAATAAACCATTGACCAGCGGGGCATGACCATAAAACATATCTCTCAAATAAATAGAACAACCATTATTCTCTGATTTGAAAGAATAGCCATCTCGCATAAGACGAGATCCAGATACAATGTTCATGCTCAAAGCTGGTACTAAATAACAATTATTGAGGTTTAAAACTAATCCCGAGGGTAGATGTAGAGGTAGCGTGCCGACGGCGATCACATCGACCTTGGAACCATTCCCGACGCGCATCGTCACCTCATCCTTCGCCAGTCTCCGTTTATTCCGCAGCTCCTGTTTTGAGTTACAAATGTGAGCAACTGCACCGGTATCAAATACCCAGGAGCTACTACGAGCGCTGGTAAGGTACACATCAATAACAAGTATATCAAATATACCTTTGACGTTGCCGGCCTTCTTGTCTGCTAAATATTTGGGGCAGTTCCGCTTCCAGTGACCCGTTCCCTTGCAATAAAAGCACTCTGTCTCAGGCTTGGGTCCATACTTTGGCTTCTTCCCGGCAACAAGCTTGCCAGGCGCGGCAACTCCCTTGCAGTCCTTCTTGAAGTTCTTCTTACCCTTGCCTTTCTTGAACTTAGTGGTTTTATTGACCATCAACACTTGATGTTCTTTCTTGATGTCTACCTTCGCTAATTTCAGCATTGAATACACCTCGGGAATGGACTTTTCCATCCCCTGCATATTGAAGTTCAACACGAAGCTCTTGAAGCTTGGTGGGAGCGACTGGAGGATTCTGTCAACGACCGCTTCATCTGGGAGATTCATTCCCAGCTGAGACAAGCGGTTGTGCAATCCTGAAATCTTGAGGATGTGCTCACTGGCAGAACTGTTCTCCTCCATCTTACAGCTGTAGAATGCGTCGGAGACATCATATCTCTTGACTCGGGCATGAGCTTGGAAAACCATTTTCAGCTCTTCGAACATCTCATATGCTCTGTGGTGCTCAAAACGTTTTTGGAGCCCCGATTCTAAACTGTAAAGCATGCCGCACTGAACCAGGGAGTAATCATCACTACGCGACTGCCAGACGTTCAAAACGTCTTGGGCCGCATCGGGAGCAGGTGCATCACCTAGCGGTGCTTCTAGGACATATGATCTCTTGGCAGCTATGAGGATAATCCTCAGGTTACGGACCCAATCCGTATAGTTGCTACCATCGTCTTTCAGCTTGGTTTTCTCTAGGAACGCGTTGAAGTTGAGGGAAACCTGAGCGTGGGCCATTTGATCTACAAGAGATATTGTAAAGAATTTAGACTAAGTTATGATAATTAAGTTCATCTCAATCAAATTTTAATGAACTCCCACTCAGAATGACATCTCTCTAGTCATCTAAGTGATACACGATCCGAATCGAGTAGTCCGTGTCCGATCATCACGTGAGACGGACTAGTCATCAACGGTGAACATCTTCATGTTGATCGTATCTTCTATACGACTCGTGTTCGACCTTTCGGTCTTCCGTGTTCCGAGGCCATGTCTGTACATGCCAGGCTCGTCAAGTGAACCCTAAGTGTATCGCGTGTGTAAATCTGTCTTACACCCGTTGTATGCGAACGTTAGAACCTATCACACCCGATCATCACGTGGTGCTTCGGAGCAACGAACTTTAGCAACGGTGCACAGTTAGGGGAAACACAATACTTGAAATTTTTTAGTGAGAGATCATCTTATTGACTACCGTCGTTCTAAGTAAACAAGATGCATAAACATGATAAACATCACATGCAATCAATTAAAGTGACATGATATGGCCAATATCATCTTGCTCCTTGGATCTCCATCTTCGGGGCACCATGATCATCTTTTCACCGGCTCGACACCATGATCTTCATCATCATGATCTTCATCATCGTGTCTTGAAGAAGTCGTCATGCCAACTATTACTTCTACTACTATAGCTAACGTTTAGCAATGAAGTAAAGTAATTACATGGCGTTATTCAGTGACACGCAGGTCAAACAATAATTAAGACAACTCCTATGGCTCCTGCCGGTTGTCAAGTTCATCGGCATGCAAGTCGTGATTCCCTATTACAAAAACATGATCAATATCATACATCACATATATCATTCATCACATCTTCGTTCTTGGCCATACCACGTCACAAAACACATGCTGCAAAAACAAGTTAGACGTCCTCTAATTGTTGTTGCAAGTTTTACGTGGCTTCTATAGGATTTCTAGCAAGAACGTTTCTTACCTACGCCAAAACCACAACGTGATTTGTCAACTTCTATTTACCCTTCATAAGGACCCTTTTCATCGAATCCGATCCGACTAAAGTAGGAGAGACAGACACCCGCCAGCCACCTTATGCATCTAGTGCATGTCCGTCGGTGGAACCAGTCTCACGTAAGCGTACGTGTAAAGTCGGTCCGGACCGCTTCATCCCACAATACCGCCGAATCAAGATTGACTAGTAACGGTAAGAAAGTTGAACAAAACCAAACGCCCACAACTGTTTGTGTTCTACTCGTGCAAGATGCTACGCATAAAACCTAGCTCAGATGCCACTGTTGGGGAACGTAGCAGAATTCAAAAAATTTCTACGCCTTTCACCAAGATCCAACTATGGAGACATCTAGCAACGAGCAAGTGAGAGTGCATCTACATACCGTTATGGAGATTGCGAGCGGAAGCTTTCGAAGAAGCGTGGATGAAGTAGTCGTACTCTTCGCGTTCTTCGTCACCGATGATCTAGCGCCGAACGGACGGCACCTCCGCGTTCAACACACGTACGGTGCAGCAACGTCAACTCCTTCTTGATCCAGCAAGGGGGGAGGAGAAGTCGTCAGAGATCCAGCAGCACGACGGCGTGATGACGGATGCAGTGGAGATCGCAGCAGGGCTTCCCCGGGCGCCCTGCGTTGGAGTATGGAGGTGTGACGGGAGGGGGAGAGGCGCCAGGGCAAAGGTGCGGCTGCCCTCTCCCTCCCCACATATATATAGGGGGCCAGGGGGTGCGCCAGCCCCCTGCAGATACAATCTGCAAGGGGGGGCGGCGGCCAGGGGGGAGTCCTTGCCCCCAAGGCAAGTGGTGGCCCCCCTCCCCTTAGGGTTTTAACCCTAGGCGCATGGGGAGGTGGGACACTAGTGGTGCGCCAGCCCAGAGGGGCTGGACACTTCCCCTTGCGGCCTAGGGGCCCCACCGGGATGGGTGGCCCCACCCGGTGGACCCCCGGGGCCCCTCCGGTGGTCCCGGGACACTCCCGGTGACCCCCGGAGATCACCCGATGGCCGAAACTGGACTTCCTATATATCAATCTTTACCTCCGGACCATTCCGGAACTCCTCGTGACGTCCGGGATCTCATCCGGGACTCCGAACAACTTTCGGGTTTCCACGTGCATTTATCTCTACGACCCTAGCGTTACCGAACCTTAAGTGTGTAGACCCTACGGGTTCGGGAGACACGTAGACATGACCGACACGACTCTCCGGTCAATAACCAACAGCGGGATCTGGATACCCATGTTGGTTCCCACGTGTTCCTCGATGATCTTCATCGGATGAACCACCGTGTCAAGGATTCAATCAATCCCGTATGTTATCCCCTTTGTCCATCGGTACGGTACTTGCCCGAGATTCGATCGTCGGTATTCCCGATACCTTGTTCAATCTCGTCATGGCAATTCTCTTTACTCGATCCGTAATCTATCATCCCGTGACTAACTACTTAGTCTCATTGAGCTCATTATGATGATGTCTTACCGAGTGGGCCCAGAGGTACCTCTCTGTCATACGGAGTGACAACATCCCAGTCTCGGTTCGTACCAACTCAACAGACACTTTCGGAGATACCCGATGCGTACCTTTATAGCCACCCAGTTACGTTGTGACGGTTGGCACACCCAAAGTACTCCTACGATATCCGGGAGTCGTACAACCTCATGGTCTAAGGAATAAATACTTGACACCGAAAAGCTTATGCATTACGAACTATACGATCTCGTGTTATTCTCAAGTTTGGGTCTTGTCCATCACATCATTCTCCTAATGATGTGATCCCGTTATCACTGACATCTCATGTCCATGGTCAGGAAACCGTGACCATCTGTTGATTAACGAGCTGGTAACTAGAGGCCTACCAGGGACTCATTGTGGTCTGTGTATTCACACATGTATCGCTGTTTCCGTACAATACAATTCAAGCATGAATAACAGACAATTATCATGAAGAAGGAGATATAATAATAATGCTTTTATTATTGCCTCTAGGGCATATCTCCAACAATCATGCCTGTGGTATGCAAGTTGTCGTGCTATTTCAACATAAGCTATTCAGGTTATATTTTCTAACAACCCCCCCCCCCCATCAAAAGTTACCCCGGTGTTTGTCCTTAAGTTATTAGATATGCGATTCGTACATTATCGTGTTATTTTCACATAAGTTACCGGGGGATGTTTTTCAACAACTTTTCCTCTTTGCTCAAAAGTTATTTTGGTGTTTGTACATAAGTTATCGGGTACAGTATTTGTATATTACCATGTTGTTTTGATATAAGTTACCGGGTTATGTTTTTTACAACTTTTTTCCACTTTAGTTAAAGTTATCATGGTGTTTGTACATAAGTTATTGGGTATGTGTGGTTCATATGTTACCATGGTATTTTCACATGTTATCGGGGGATGCTTTTCAACCCCCTAGTCAAGTTACCACGGTATTTGTACATAAGGTATGGGGTATGTGGTTTGTATATTACCGTCACGTAAGTTATCAGGGGTATATTTTTCAACAATTTTTTTCTCTCCTTGGTAAAAGTTACCCTGGTGTTTGTATGTAAGTTATCGGGTATGTGGTTCATATATTACTGAGCTATTTTCACATGAGTTATCGAAGGCGGGGGAGGTAGGAGATGTTTTTTACCTCGTTAGCCAAAGTTATCATTTGTATATAAATTATTGAGTATGTGATTTGTTTATTACCGGGCTATGTTCACATAAGTGACTGGGGGTATATTTTGAACAACTTTTTTTCCTCCTTGGACAATGTTACCACGGTGTTTGTACATAAGTTATCGGGTCTGCGGTGCATAAAAATATCATGCTATTTACACAAAAGTTGCGGCGTATGTTTCATCAACCTTTTTTCCATGTTTTGAAAAGTTACCATGGTGTTTTGGACGTAAATTATCATGTATGTGGTGCGTATATTGTCATGTTATGTACACATCAGTTACTGGTGGTATGTTTTAGGATTTTTTTTTGCTCGTGTCCAAATTACCACGGTGTTTTCACCTAAGTTATCGGGTCTGCGATGTGTATATTATCATACTATTTACAGAGAAGTTATCAAGGATACTTTTTCAACAATTTTTTTAACATGGTCAAAGTTACCGTGGTGTTTATACCTAAGTTATCAGGTCTGCGATATGTATGTTACTACGTTATTTACACAGAAATCAAGGGGGGTTATTTCAATAATTTTCTTCCATGTTGTCAAAGTTACCATGGTGTTTTCACTTAAGTTATCAGGTTTGTGGTGCATATATATATTACCATACTACTTACATAGAATTTACCGTGGGTATGCTTTTAGCATCTTTTTCCTCGGATCCAAAATACCACGGTGTTTACACCTAAGTTATCATGTCCGTGGGGCATATACTATCATGCTATTTTCACAGAAGTCACAGGAGGTATCTTTTCAACATTTTTTCCCTTCGACTCAAAGTTACCGTGATGCTTATATGTAAGTTATGTAGTTTGTGGTGTGTATATTACCAGTGTTATGTACCCAAAAAAAGTTACCGAGATTATGTTTTCAACAATTTTTTTTCATCAGGTCAAAAACATCATGGTGATAATACCTAAGTCACTGGAGAGACGACCAGTAGCTCTACGTGGGAGATTATGACTTATGTCACTAGCACTACAAATGTTGCAGCGGATCAATGATCTCATATTGCTAAAACACAAGTTGATAAAAATATCAGCAAGACAAATCATATACAGGACCTGAAAGCAGTGTATTGTGCAGAAACTAATTTTCATTTAGTACTGAATTTCTCTCTTAATTTCAAATGCTAAATCATATAAAAACGAGCATGTACCATGAGAATCTGAATTGATATGACTCAACCTGAGTTTCCTCACCGAATTTCAACCAACTACACTTGAGGCAACCTTGTAGCATTTTTAAATGAACTACTTAATCCATCTGGCACAGTGCAACAACTACTTACTTATATCTACTACTAGTGCAGGAATTCAAACAACTGTCAACTAAGTAGATTAGCAGCCTTCAGTTTTAGTGCGTTGTTTTTTACACAATCTGACAGTGTAAATTCTGGATCAAGAAACATGGGTGGCACAGCCGGGTGTGTCCTTTTCTGCTTGTTTCACATCCGGCCGGAGCGGGAGTGACGCTTCCATTGATCACTTGCGCAACAGCTACTGTATTTTGCTGCAGCAAGTCCACATGGTGATTGACTAGAAAAGCAGCACCAGTGTGACGGCCAGCGTCAATGACTACTTGGAGATGGCTGTCACCGGCGTGGCGGATGAGCCATGCCGCTGCCACATTTGTGGCGTGCCGTGCGACAACGAGTATCCACGCCGCCGGTAACCATCGGCCGCCGAAGGAGGTCTGAAACCCAGTCGTGCCCCTCCTCCCTTCTATTCCAGCCATTTCTCTTTGTTTCTTTCTTCTCTCCCTCGTCTCTTCCTCGCATAGACCGCCCTGGTCGACCTCAACCCCAAGATAGAGCCCTTGCGCCGCCATCTGCGGCCGCCAATTACCTCTGCCCATCCTCGACCAAATTCGGCCGGCTCCGCGACGCTGGCCACCGGATCTGCCGTCCAGACCCAAGCCTTCCCCAGTGGAAGTCGCCAGCGCCGTCGCCTACATCCTCGTCCAGAGGAGAGGCGTGCCCGCACCGCCGCGTTGACCAGTCTTCCACCGCTCGCGTCGACGGATTCGATGGGGAAGGCGGGTGCGCGCGATCGGATCTGACGATGCTGGATGCGTTAGGTGTTTTTTGTAATCTGCCACACAGTTGCCACATACATATTTCGTTTAAATACTATCATTTCATGTCAAAATATGTGATCTTGGTCACACGATTCCGTCTGTATCGTGGAATGTTAGAGCAGGAAAAACAACAAGATCATTCTTTCCTTCCTTTTTCTCAGGAAAAAAAAACCCATCCTTTAGAAGATTGTGAAGAAAGCAGCCTGTTGGCTTCCCACCAAATTATTATCAATAGCTCGCGTTATGTTTTGTTCACCGGAAGTTTTTCTGTTCTGATTTCTGAGATATAACATTTTGCACCAAATCTTTAAATTAACTATTTTTCATTGGTACTTCCTCCATTTCTCAGTTTTCCATTTTTCTATTCTGAAGAAAAATAAGTCATGAAAGCACCTGACAAAGTTTCCCAACCCGATCCTACAAAATATCGGAGTAAATTGGGGCCTAAATCTAATTGCTTACACAAATCCGTTTGCATCCCGAAGAAAAACAATTATTCGCTTCCCCGCCGACTCAGCTTATAAAACGATAAAAGAAGACAAACATAGCCTGCCTGTGTCTGGCCTAACTTCGGAAGGATTAGATCAAGAAAACCAGGATAGATTTTTTTTAAAATATCTCTCAAACATAGTCGGTCCACTCACGATTGATGACAAAATGATAACAAATATGTTCTTTGCATTTTTACTTTGAGTAACATTATTTTATATTACAACACTGTTAAACATCTTTCTATAACCTCTCTTATGTTAGTAGATTTTTTATATCGGTGCTATAGCCGGCTATTTGAATTTAATAATAAATACGTGCGTTGCACGTGCACGCTTACTAGTATCCATATAAAAGATCGAACAATCATTTTTTCTGAAGAAAACCAAAAGGAAAGAATAGAGCGGTCAAATCGGGCTGCAGCCTATTGTGGCTCAACAGGGGGACTGGGAGTGTCTTCGCTGAAGCCTACACAACCAAAGCAGTTTTATATTTTCGTCTTCCTTATTTTGTCTATTTTCACCCCCAGAAATCGCTATTGTTTTTTAATATGTTTTCAAAAATTGGAAAACATGAACATTTTTTTGAATTTCAAAAAAAATAAAAATAAAAATAAAAATTAGAAACATGAACAAATTTTCTAAAAGATGTGAACATTTTTTTGTATTACGAATTTTTTCGAATTCCCCACAATTATTCTGAATTGCGACTTTTTCTGGAAAAGGAACAATTGCTTTCCAAAAATGTGAACATGTTTTGAAAATTCAAAAATATATATTAAAAATCTGCGTTTTTGAAATCATGATCAAAATTAGGAATTTTAATCATTTAAAAAAAATTAAGAATAAAATTCCAATCATTTAAAAAATATGTTCAGAGTTTATGGAAAAATTGCTCACCATGTTTTAGTGAAAGAAAAACCAGAAAGAAATTACTAAACAAATGAAAAACCAAAAAAACATGAAAGAACCAGAAAAGACAAAAGAAAACAAAAAACAACTGAAAAAAGAAACAAAAAAATATGAAGCAGCGAACGCACAACACGCGTGACCGTGTACTGGGCCAGCCCACCCACGGGCCCAGGAGCGAAGCCACTGCTGTTTGCCGCTCCGCGGGCGGCAAATATGATTTGCCCCTCTCCCTTCACCAACGCGACGAGTGGAACCGGATTCGATGAGACACATAATTTGAGGATTTGATGAAGTGGGGTGAGTTCCAAATGGGCACTAATATCGATGATATAAGTTCATGTTACAACCTGAAACTACCATCAAAGTCTAAAAAATAACCTTGAACAACGATGATATTAGCTTTGTTTAGATAAGGCATTACTAACATCTACAACTTCAAATTGATGATACGAGATTCACGGTCCATTTGTTCTTAGTACGGTTTAAAACGATGTTGGTGGTCAGAATATAGCAAACAGGACCTCCATTTTTACAGTAAGTAGTAGTTGTGGTTGTTGTTGAACAATCTCATGCATTTGATTAGCGTGACAAGATGAGTGGAGGTAGACAACGATTATTTTCCTTTGAAAAGGAGGATGACCCCCAGCTTCTGCATCACGCGATGCATAAATTCATTTTATTAACCAAAGTACGATGTTCAAAATAAGATCTCAAGCAAACCGCAAAAAAAATTAAAAAAATGCCACAACCGGCGAAAATAGGGTAAGATAACTAAACACCTATTCTATTATTGGACCGTCATCCAAACATGTTGTAAGTATCCCGTGCGACCGTCACCCAGCGGATGCATCCAATGGTCATGAGATCCCTGTGATCTGGAAGGCTGAGTAACGATCACGTACAGATCCAAACAGACGCCCGAAAGATGACCTGCAATTTTTTTTTTGCGATAGTTTGTCTGTTAAAGGTGGCATCATTCCGAGAATTTGATATGGCCCAAAGTAATGCACACACTACTACTCGAATATGTGTCGTTGTCTTCAGCTATACCCCGTTTAACCACGTCTCAAATGAACTAGATAAAGTGTCGGGAGAACAAACATTATCGGATACATGAATAGTATGCTACAATAACTTGGCTAGTGGACATTTGAGGAAAAGATATTGTATTGATCCGTCCTAAGCACAAAAACAACAAATTTTACTACCCTCTCAACTTCGCTTTGCTAAATTGTTCTTAGTCAATATCACTTCCTTGTACACGAACCACACAAATAGCTTTACTTTTAAAGGCACCTTAACTTTCCAGATTTGAAGCGACTTTGGGATAGGACCAATGTTTATGAAGTACATGGATTTAACTGAGAATACACCTGACACAGACAACTTCTATTGTAGGTATCCGACGTATCAAAAATGTTAACCTCCATCAACCTACGCACAAGATGCAACTATCAATTCCAACGATCCCCCAACAGCACCTGCCTAAACCTAATATTCAGAGGAACAAAACCGCGTACTGTACTGATGAAAGCATCTTTACATTGTACAATGTTATATAGAGAATTATATTGCAAGGCTAGTGGCGTGTCTCCAAGACATATATCTTCTTAGAATCTGCTATCATTTCCATTCCTAACTATGAATTTACTCCTATTGAAGAAGGTTGCCTTTGTCCTCATTAGCCCCTCCAAAACAAAGAATCAGTCGCCCATGCCATGACTTGTGTAAGAGTTTGGAATACAAATACTTGTTACCCAACGGCTGTATCAACGCACGATCCCCCTCAACCGATAATCTATATAGCCATTTACTAGTTAGGCATTTATTCTTTACCTTCAAATTTTTGTTACCTAAACCCCCTATGTTCCATTTTGCTAGTTTGTACTTTGTTTCGTTTTCATCTATTTGCCAAAAAAAGCAAGATCGATGAAAATCCAATATTTTTCGTACCCCGCAGGTATTTCAAAGAAGGATAGAAGGAACATCAGCATACTTGTCAGGACTGAATCTATAATACCTAAATAGTTCATCCCCACTATCATATTTCTCTTGACATGCAGCCTATCCACATCATCAGCCTTCCACCTCATCATTTTTTGAGTTTTCTCATCATTTTTCCTGTAAGAAATCTCTATTTTTTCCGGTTCCACCATCGGTTTCTATTTCCTGAAGGTTCCTGTACACATTGCTTCTTCCTTCTTCCCCAACGCAGGCGCGCCCCCTCTGCTTCCTTCTTCTACTTTCCAATTGCACGCCTCCTCTGCTTCCTTTCTTCTCCACTAAGCAGGGCAACACTCTTTAATCCCCCCCGTAAGGATTCCACATCTTAAACTCTTATCTTCCCCACGGCAGCCTTCCTCTTCGTCTTCTCGAATCTCCATTGCAACAGAAACAAATGGTTCATGTAAAAAGCCGGATGGATTTACTCCTGCCTCCTCACGCTCAACTAACTGC
>LR738711.1:238181876-238268493 GCA_902687465.1 Secale cereale | reverse complement strand
CTGGATTCGCTTGCCGGTGGTGTAGACTCCTCGTCGGACTCCCTCTCCGCTACCAACGCAGCACTAACCACCTGGTTGGTTGCCGCTAGGTACAGCAACAACTTTTCCTGTGGTCTAGGTGCGACAAGTATTGGAGTGGAGGATAGGTACCGTTTCAAATCTTGCAGCGCTGCCTCCGCTTCCGGAGTCCACTTCATGGGACCTGCCTTCTTCAAGATTTTGAAGAAAGGTAGGGCGCGTTCCGCAGACTTCGAAATGAACCTACTGAGGGCAGCCACACAACCTGCAAGCCTTCTGACATCCTTGACGCGCTTCGGGGCCTCGATCTGTTCAATGGCTTTAATCTTGTCGGGATTAGCTTCAATCCCCCTCTGCGATACAAAGAACCCGAGAAGCTTGCCGGAGGGGACTCCAAAGACGCACTTCTCGGGGTTCAACTTGAGCTGTATTCTGCGCAGGTTCTGAAATGTCTCCTCCAAATCCTGGATCAGGGTTTCCTTGCTCTTACTCTTCACCACGATGTCATCCATGTAAGCCTCTACATTTCTATGGACCTGTGGCTCGAAAGCAGTGTGCACTACCCTTGCAAATGTTGACCCTGCATTCTTCAGTCCAAATGGCATGCGTATGAAGCAGTAACTGCCACAAGGAGTGATAAATGCAGTCTTCTCTTCATCCTCTTTGGCCATAAAGATCTGGTGGTAGCCTGAATATGCATCAAGAAAATAGAGTAGCTCACATCCGGCAGTGGAGTCAACGATCTGGTCAATGCGCGGCAAAGGGAATGGATCCTTGGGACATGCTTTATTCACATCGGTGAAGTCTATACACAGTCTCCATTTCCCGTTGGCCTTGCGCACGACGACTGGGTTTGCCAACCACGTCGGATGGATCACACCTCTAACTAGGCCTGCTGCCTCTAGCTTCTTGATCTCTTCGTTGATGAACTCTTGGCGCTCCACGGCTTGCTTCCTCACTTTCTGCTTTATAGGCCGCGCATGAGGATAGACAGCAAGCTTGTGCTCAATTACCTTCCTGGGAACACCGGGGATGTCAAAAAGATGTCGCGGGAAACTGTCCGCCACGAACACCTATGGGACCGGAGCCCCTTGTCTGTGCGGTAAGAGGGCGGAGGGAGCACGAAGAGCAGATCGTAGCAAGCACGCGGGCAGTTTTACCCAGGTTCGGGCCGCGGTAGACGCGTAAAACCCTACTCCTGCTTAGTTGTGTATTGAGTTGGAGAGCTCGGGAGCTTGAAGAAGCAGCTACACCGAGCGTATGAGTGATCTAGGTTCCGAACCCCCTCCACGTTGTGCATGGGCCTCCTTTTATAGTGCAAGGGGTCACCGACAGGTGTCAACGTAGGAGAAAGGGGTAAAAACGTAAAAGAGGTGGTAGTTGTAACAGTGCGGGAATAGTGGAGGTACAGTGCGCGAACAGTGGTCGCCACCTACTTTGACAGTGGGGGACAAGGGCATTTAATGCCCGTCGCCGTCGACCCCAAAAGCTCCCGCCTTCGCGTCTCCGTTCGCCACGGCGATGGCTTCACCACCGTGGAGTGCCACCGTGTCCCCCAGGCTGCACAGCCATCCGCCACGCGTCCCTGGGAAGGCCCCAGGGCGACGCGTGGGCCGATGAGCTGGAGCGCGGGCACACAGCGCAACTCTCCCGGCAAGCACCTTGCCGGGGTCTTGATCTTGCCGGGCCCGGGAGCTTGCTGGGCTCCGAAGCTTGTCGCTCTCCGGGCCCTCGCCGGGACGCGTATAGCGCCGAGGCGTGTCTCTTATGATGTAATCTTCTAGTCTTCCTGGCAAGCTCCTCTTGCCAGGGCCTTGTGTGAGTAAGGTAACCTTGAGCCTGGAACGGCCTTCCCGGCAAGCTTCACTTGCCGGGGTCTCGATTTTCTGTCTTGTATACTTTGTTTTTGAATGGCTTGATATGGAGCAGGAAGGTCTCCGGCGAGCACGCGGTAAACCCTGCCGCGGGAAGCTGCAACTGCCCGTGCACAAGTTGGGGTACTGAGGTACCCCTATCTTAGTACACCGACAGGAGCCCCCGGGCCTGGGCCACACACGGTGCCGAGCGCTGTTGGGCCAGGCCCAAAACAGTACACGGGCACACGCGGCCCACGGCGCGCCGAATCCACTTCCGTATCCGCCGCATCCCCCTGTAACGGCACGCGTCGATTGCGGCGTCGTGGGATGGGACGTGCCCACGTTCTTTCAATGGAAAGAGCGAAACGCCCCCCACTTCCCCATAAAAGCAGAGGAAGCAGGAGCGGTTCCCCTCCTTACGCTTTCATTGCATCCTCTTCTTCCTCCAGAGATCCCCTTTGCGCTCCGCCTCCACACCTCCGCCGCCACCGTCTGCGTCTCCGGCGTCGCCGGGCTTTTCGTTCCCCTTTCCCCCGCCGCCTCCGCCATGGCCCCGAAGACCGAGAAGGCGAAGGCGGAGAAGGCCAAGAAGGAGAAGTCGAAGCAAGCGGCGAAGCTCGCCGCGTATCGGAAGCGGAACCTCGTCTTCCCGCCGAAGCTCAGCGCGCGGGAGCTCTGGAACAAGTATTGCTTGTTCTGGGCCAAGGAAACCAAGGCGCACCCCCGCACTCGAGCTTATCCGGCCGCCGCCAAGGACAACTATCCCGGCGGGTACTAATTCTTCGCAGCCTTCTTCCACTGCGGTCTTTGCCCTCCTTTTTCCGATTTCTTCTGTGACATAATGCACACCTACGACCTCCACCTTCTTGACTTCACCCCCAACGACATCCTCACAATGGCGGTTTTCGCACACATGTGCGAAAACTATATAGGAATACACCCAAACGTAGCTCTGTTTAGGCACTTCTTCACCCCTAGAGTAGAGGCCGGTGCCCCCCTCTCCGGAGGAATATCTTGGGTTTTCCGTCTGAACAAGAAGGAGTCTTACTTGCCGGGGGAGCTCCGCGGCAAGTGGGAGGAGTGGCGTGCGGAATGGTGCTGGATTGTCGAGGACCAGCCGCAATCCTTCACCGCGCCGCGCACAACGCCCATCGTGCGCGGCAGAGACTGGAGCGAGCTGGATTCGGACGACGGCAAGCTCAACGTCGCCCTCATCAGGATTCTGCGCCTCCGGACCGCCAGGCTGTCTGTCGCAGAAGTAGGCGCAGACTTCCTCCTCCGCCGCCGCATCGCCCCTCTCCAAGACAGGAAAAGGCCGGCATGGGAGTACGGCAACGCGGCGGATATAATGAGGCTGCGCCCCGGGCTAAACTTCAACTTCACGACGCTGGAGCTGAAGGGGATGGTCCGGGAACTCTTTAAACATGACCCGGCCCACCCAGAGTGGTTCAGACCTCCCCGGGGAGTGGTGCCCCTTTGCAACAGCACAGCCTGTGATCCTCTTCGCGCCATGATGCCCGCGTGTGATTCGCACGGCGTGGACCGCACACGGATTCCGCCCAAGTCAATAGACATCCTCGGCTTCTTCGACAACCTTGTGGAGGTGGCGAAGAACAAGGACGATATCAAGGAGCACACACGGGACACCACCGACCAAGAGCTTGCATACATAGCTTCTCGGGCTGAAGAGGCCGCTGCAGCCGCAGCGGCAGGAGAATTTGGCTATACACCCGCTGAGGCAGAGGCTGCGGACGCGTCCTGCCAAGCGGAGGAGGCGGAGATCCGCAGACTACTGCAGCTCTCTCCCGACGCGCTCGCCGGGGTCCCCTCTTTGAGGCACTCCGGGATCCCCGGGATCGTGGCCGAGGCCGCGGCAAGAGGACACGCCGCCGGAGGGAACAGGGGCGCCGCAGGGAGCGGAGGCGCCGGAGGGAGCGGAGGCGCCAGAGGAAAAGAGGCCGTAGCGCAGGGCGCTGGGTCCAGCAAGCCAGCCGGGGAGGAGGAGGAGGAGGACGCCGAGGCCGCCGAGGACTCCGACGGGTCCACGGAGCTCTACGCCGACGACCTCTCCTCGTCGGAGACCTCCCCGCCCCGGGCAAGCCCTAGGCGGTCTCCACTTAAGCGCATCCGCAAGACGGCGACGGGGGAGAGGGCGCAGGCCCCCCGGCAACAACCAGCTCGCCGGGCAGCGCGAGCTCCCGGGGGAAGTCAAGCTGCGCCGGGGGCGACCGGCGCACCAGCCACAGCGGAGGCGGCCCGCGCGCAGGCCACGGCAGAGGCGCCTCGCAGGCCGGCGCCGAGCAGTCAGGAGTCTTCGCAGGGCGGAGCGACGGCTCCGCCCGCCCCTCGGGCCCCGGCTACCACGGGGGCTGGGTCTTCGCAGCCCCCAGCCTCGGGGACCGCCAAGCGCCCGAGGGAGTCTTCGCCTCCCGCTCCTCGCGCAGACGCGCCCCAGGTGGAGTTCGACTTCTCCGCCTTGAGCGACGACGACGAGGAGGAGCAGGAGTAAGAACTCGATATCCTTCATCTTCCCAAATTTCGTCTTGGTTATTGTTGATGCTGATCTTGTTTCTTTGCTTTGATTTCAGGACCTTGGCCCAGCGCGCGGCGAAGAAAGCCAAGGTGCTCGTGGTCGAGGTCGCGGATGACTCGCCCACCGCGGCAACTGGGGACGCGCCGGAGCCAAGTCTGCCGGACCCGAGCGCTGCTCCGAGGAGCAGCCCCCAGCGCAGCCCCCAGCGTAAGTCTGGGTTCTGTACCTTCGCTCGCCGGGCGTGCTTGGAGACTTTGTCTTGTTCCAGTATCTTGATATTTTTGTCTTGACTTGTGTAGATGTGGAGCCACAGCCGCAGGAGCGTCCGGAGGCCGCCCCCGAGGAGCCGCAGGCCCCGCCGTCCCCGCCAAGGCCGAACTCCCCGGCAAGGGAGAGCGCTCCGCCAAGGGCGGGTACTCCGCCAAGGGCGAGTACCCCGCCAAGGGCGAGCAGCCCGGCGAGGATATCCACTCCGCCAAGGCAGAGCTCCCCGGCGAGGGAGCCCGCCGCTGACGACGTTCGCCAAGGTAGGTCTTGCAACTTTGTCTTCTTGGCGCTGTTTCTTTTTGGATATTTGCTTGAGCTTCTTTTGCTTCTTCTTCTTCTAGATCCTCCTCCCCCCGAGCAGATGGAGACGGAGGTCATCAACCTCGAGGAGGAGGGCGCGCAGGGCGGCGGCGGCGACGCCCCTGTCGCCGAGGACACGGCGGGAGCCGCCGAGCCGGCCGCGCAGGAGACCGCTCCGGCTGCAGATGCAGCGGCCGGGGAGGGGGACGGCGACCGCACCGCCGGCCCGGAGGCGGCGGGAGCATCAAGTGCTGCGCCGGCCGCCGACCCCTCCGCCGGAACGGAGCAGGCCGGCTATTATCTCGAAGCCCCCAACGGCGTCTTCATCCAGGTGCCGTGGGGTTCTTCGTCGCGAGCTCCCGCGGAGGGCGAGGCATTTGATGGGGAGGTCCTCGCCTCCGCGGGCTTGAAGATTGTCGAGGCGCCCGGCGGGAGTGAAGGGCCCGAGGAGGAGAAGCTGCTTCACCAGCTCCTGGCCCTTTACCGGGCCAGGCAGGCGAAGCTTGCTTGTCGGGAGGCCCTCGCCGCCAAGGCCGCCACGGAGATGGAGAAGCGCGCGGCGGAGCTCAGCGCCGCCAACCAGGCGGCCCTCCGCGAGGTGGCGGAGGAGCGCGAGCGACTCGCCGGAGAATACCAAGAGTGGGTGCTGGAGAAGGCCGAGGCCGAAGAGCAGCAGCGGCTCGCCGGGGTGGAGCTGTCCCGGCGAGAAGGAGAACTCGCCCAGCGGAAGGTCAACCTCGACGCCCACGAGGAAGAACTTGCCGCTCGGGATCAGGCCCTTGGCGGGGAGCTGAAGGAGGCGAGAGCTGCCGCGGCTACCGCGGAGACCGCCAAGGAGGAGCTCGCCGCCAAGGTCGTGCAGCTGGAGGAGTCGCTGAAGGCGAGCGTGGAGAAGGTCGCCGCGCTCAATATAGAGCGCGAGAAGGACGCCCACACTAACTCAGAACTCCAGGTGCGTCTTTCTGAGAGGGGCGACGAGTTGAAGGCCGCCAAGGACTCCATCGAGGACCTGGAGCTGAAGGTCTCCACACTGAAGGACTCGCTTGACGCCGCCCGGGATCGGGAGACCAAGTTGAAGGAGGAGCTCCGCAAGGAGCGAGCCTTGGTGGACAGCGTCAACAAGGCGTCCGAGAACTTCCGCCGTACCATTGAGGTATGGACCGAGGACTTGGTATCTTCTGCGTCCAACATCGACCAGGAGCTGCTGGCGCTGAAAGTCGAGCATCTCATCTACTCCCCGGATCCGAACCTCCCTCATAGCGCCAAGCTCAGCCTCTTCTTCAGAGGGATCGCGCCGGCTCTTGCAGGTCTTCGGAAGAAGATCCCCGCGCAGCTGGCCGAGGAGTCGCGCCTGCTCTGCACGGGAACCTTGGAGCGCGTGCTGACGAAGATTGTATACCGCAATCCCGGCATAAACCTCACCAACGTTCTTCGCAGTCTGCCGGCCGACGCAAACATGGAGGTGTTGAAGGAGCAGGTCGCCCACATCATCGCCAAGGTGAACAAGATCTCCAGGATTGAGGGCGACCGCGTAGATTAGGCCTCCATTATCTTTATCTCTTTTTGTTGCTGCATAGGGTGTTATGAACTCATTAGTCCATTGCGACAAGTTATCCTTTGTAAGATATTTATCTCATTTTGATCAATCAGTGCAATGTTATCTTCCTTGTCTTGGTCATTTACTTTGTATGCTTTTCACCCTATGCTCCCGGGGAGTTTGCCGGCAAGGGGCCTTTGCCGCGAGCGCTGAGTGCCTAACTCTGAGCAGCCTGCTGGCCAAGGTCTCACCGGCAAGCAACCTTGCCGCAGCTAGTCGCAATGCACTTAGCTTGCTGAGCGAACTCGAAAACGAAGTAAGGGCGCGACACTTGTCGCAGCTCGCTTAGATCGTTGAGCGTACTCGGAAACAAGACAAGGGTGCGGCTAGCTACGGGTAGGTTCCTCCGCGCACAGGTTTTCCATACAAAGTGTGATTGTTCAAGGAAGACAACTAAAATTTAAAATTTTGAACTGGCCAAATTCTAGTAACTTAGCTTTCATATATTGCTTCCCGGTAAGACTCCTCTTTCTTGAACAGCACTTGGTTCCTCTTCCACCTCCTTCCCCCCCGGCAAACTTGTGCGCGAGGAACGTTCCTTCTGCTTAAGAGGCAAGGGAAAAGAAGAGGGAAACAAGTATATGGCCTTTCGGCGTTGTAATGCTTACCGGATGTGTATGTTGCACAAAATGCCAAATAACTCATGCAAATAGCAAAGAAGAGCATGTAAAAGGCAAATAGCGCAGAACACAAAATCTTTACTGATGCACGGGGTCTGCGCCCGGCTTTGTACAAAGGGTTACATGCAACAGCGGCAAAGCTTGTACAAAAGGTGGTTGCCGGAGCGGATCACGGCAACTGCGCCTTATGGGTGAAACTTGCGAAGATGCTCTATGTTCCAGGAGTTGCTCACCGGTAAGCCTTCTTCGGTCTCGAGGCGGACAGCGCCGGGCCTCGTGACTTGTCTCACCCGATAAGGGCCTTCCCACTTCGGCGTCAACTTGTTGGAATTCTTGGCGGACTGAACACGCCGAAGAACAAGGTCGCCTTCCTCGAGACTCCTGGCCTTGACCTTGCGGCTATGGTAGTGACGCAAGGCTTGCTGGTATCGAGCAGCTCGTACAGCAGCCTGGAGACGTCCCTCCTCGAGGAGCAATGCATCATCTTGTCGCAGTTGCTCTTGCTCGAGCTCATCATAAGCGAGCACTCGAGGAGATCCGTATACGAGTTCCGTGGGGAGAACTGCCTCTGCTCCATAGACTAGAGCAAAGGGTGTCTGTCCGGTGGCTCGACTTGGTGTCGTTCTGATTGACCAAAGAGCCGCCGGTAGCTCCTCTATCCAATTTCTTCCGCACTTGCGCAGCCTGTCAAAGGTCCTTGTCTTGAGTCCGCGCAGCACTTCAGCATTGGCCCTCTCCGCTTGACCGTTGCTCCTCGGGTGAGCAACAGAAGCGAAACAGACCTTGGCGCCAAGGTCTTGGACGTACTGCATGAAGGTGCGACTAGTGAATTGTGTACCGTTGTCGGTGATGATCCTGTTAGGGATCCCGAAACGGCAAACAATCGACCTGAAGAACCTGACTGCTGACTGTGCTGTCACCTTTCTCACTGGTTCCACTTCTGGCCACTTTGTGAACTTGTCGATTGCAACGTACAAGTACTCAAAGCCCCCGACAGCACGAGGTAAAGGGCCGAGGATATCGAGCCCCCAGACCGAGAAGGGCCAGGACAAAGGGATTGTTTGGAGAGCTTGAGCTGGCTGATGGATCTGCTTTGCATGGAACTGGCACGCTTCACACTTGGTTACTAGTGCAGTTGCATCTTGGAGGGCTTCTTGCCAAAAGAACCCTTGCCGGAAAGCTTTCCCGGCAAGCGCCCTTGCGCCAATGTGGTGGCCGCATATGCCTCCGTGTATTTCTGCCAACAGCTTCTGTCCATCTTCCCTGGAGATGCACTTCAGTCTGACACCATTGAGTCTTCTTCTGTACAGGTCGTTGTCCACGAACTGGTACATACTTGACTGCCTGGTTATCTTCTCTATTTCTTCTGGGTCGTCGGGAAGTTCTCCAGTTTGCAGAAAACGGACGATTTGCTGCGCCCATGCCGGAGCTTGGGGCTCAACGGCAAGGACTAAAGGCATGAGGGCCGCTGCGGGGACCTCGGCTTCTACGGCAAGAAGTTCTGGCTCTGCCGGAGCTGAAGGTCCCCCGGCAAGCTCGTCGGGGCGAGGCTTGTCGGGAACACTTGATTCAACTGTACAAACCCAAGGATCTGCAGGAGCAAACTGTTCCTCAGCGTTGTGGTTGTCGATCTTGGGGACCTTGGCGGCGGTTTCTGGAAGATCCGCCGGCAAGTAGTCGCCGGAGACCAACTTTCTCTTCTTGGACTGCCCAATTGATGGTGTAACGGATGGTTGAGTCAGCTTGAGCAAGAAGGTCCCTGGTTCCACAGGTAACTTCATCGAAGCACACTTTGAAAGGCCATCTACAATTTCATTCTGAGCTCTCGGGACGTGCTCCATCTGCAGACCTTCAAAGTGTTCCTCAAGCTTCCTCACTTCATCGACATAAGCTTCCATCAAAGGGCTCTGATAGCTCTTGTTGACTTGCCGGACCACCAACTGAGAATCTCCCCGCACAATCAGCTTCCTGATCCCAAGTTCGGCCGCAATCCTGAGGCCGGCAAGCAAGCCTTCATATTCAGCAGTGTTGTTTGTCGCTTGCTCCCTGGGAAAGTGCATCTGGATAACATATTTGAGGTGCTCTCCGGTGGGCGCGATGAGTACCACGCCAGCACCGGCGCCTTGCAGCGAGAAGGCACCGTCAAAATACATTACCCATTCACTTGTCGCTTCTTGTACGGGTGCACTTGTTTCTTGGACTTCTTCATCGGGTGTTGGGGTCCACTCAGCTATGAATTCTGCCAAAGCTCGGCTCTGTATGGTTGAAGTACTTTCAAACTTGAGTCCGAAGCTCGACAGCTCCAGTGCCCACTCAACGATCCTGCCTGTTGCTTCTGGGTTGTGCAATATCCTCTTCAGCGGAAAGCGAGTGACCACTGTTATCTCATGTGCTTGGAAGTAATGGCGCAGCTTTCTCGAGGCCATGAGGAGGCCGAAAAGCAACTTTTGCACACCAGAGTATCTTGATCTAGCCCCCTGGAGAAGGGAACTTACAAAATACACTGGGCGCTGCACCATTTTCTTCCGCGCTTCATCCTGTCCCTGCGCACAGTTGTCCTTGTCGGGGCCAGAGCTTGCCGGAGCAGCCCCCTGCTTGTCACTGGATTCGCTTGCCGGTGGTGTAGACTCCTCGTCGGACTCCCTCTCCGCTACCAACGCAGCACTAACCACCTGGTTGGTTGCCGCTAGGTACAGCAACAACTTTTCCTGTGGTCTAGGTGCGACAAGTATTGGAGTGGAGGATAGGTACCGTTTCAAATCTTGCAGCGCTGCCTCCGCTTCCGGAGTCCACTTCATGGGACCTGCCTTCTTCAAGATTTTGAAGAAAGGTAGGGCGCGTTCCGCAGACTTCGAAATGAACCTACTGAGGGCAGCCACACAACCTGCAAGCCTTCTGACATCCTTGACGCGCTTCGGGGCCTCGATCTGTTCAATGGCTTTAATCTTGTCGGGATTAGCTTCAATCCCCCTCTGCGATACAAAGAACCCGAGAAGCTTGCCGGAGGGGACTCCAAAGACGCACTTCTCGGGGTTCAACTTGAGCTGTATTCTGCGCAGGTTCTGAAATGTCTCCTCCAAATCCTGGATCAGGGTTTCCTTGCTCTTACTCTTCACCACGATGTCATCCATGTAAGCCTCTACATTTCTGTGGACCTGTGGCTCGAAAGCAGTGTGCACTACCCTTGCAAATGTTGACCCTGCATTCTTCAGTCCAAATGGCATGCGTATGAAGCAGTAAGTGCCACAAGGAGTGATAAATGCAGTCTTCTCTTCATCCTCTTTGGCCATAAAGATCTGGTGGTAGCCTGAATATGCATCAAGAAAACAGAGTAGCTCACATCCGGCAGTGGAGTCAACGATCTGGTCAATGCACGGCAAAGGGAATGGATCCTTGGGACATGCTTTATTCACATCGGTGAAGTCTATACACAGTCTCCATTTCCCGTTGGCCTTGCGCACGACGACTGGGTTTGCCAACCACGTCGGATGGATCACACCTCTAACTAGGCCTGCTGCCTCTAGCTTCTTGATCTCTTCGTTGATGAACTCTTGGCGCTCCACGGCTTGCTTCCTCACTTTCTGCTTTATGGGCCGCGCATGAGGACAGACAGCAAGCTTGTGCTCAATTACCTTCCTGGGAACACCGGGGATGTCAGATGGTTGCCAGGCAAACACATCGACATTCGCCCGCAGGAAGGCAACGAGCGCGCTTTCCTATTTGCTGTCAAGTGTGGCACTGATGGTGAAGGTACCACCAGTGCCGTCCTCCTTGGCGGACACCTTCTTGGTTGTCGGAGGAGCGGCCATTCCTTTCTTACACTTGCCGGTGGAGCTCGATGGGACGTCCTCGACGGCAGCGCAGCACTCCGAAGAGGTGCGGTTGCCGGAGTGGGCCCCAGAGCACTTGCCGGACTTGGTCTTCGTCTTCTTCCCCCCGGGAGCTTCAGCGGCAAGTGTATCCTTCTCGGCCGCAGCTGCCGCATCCCGATAGATCTTGTCGGCGCAGACAAGCGCATCTTTCTTGTCGCCATGGACAGTGATGACGCTTATCGGCCCCGGCATCTTGAGTACGTTGTAAGCATGGTGGGAAGCTGCCATGAACTTGGCGAGGGCAGGACGGCCAAGTATTCCATTGTATGGCAATGGAATATCGGCGACGTCGAAAGTGATGCGCTCAGTTCTGAAGTTGAGCTCCCCGCCAAAGGTCACCGGCAGAGTGATCTTTCCCTTGGGCTTGCTCCTTCCCGGGTTGATTCCTTGGAAAGAACCGGTTTCTTCGAGCTCGCCATCTGGAATTTGGAGTTTCTTGATCACAGCAGAGGAGATCAAGTTCAGCCCGGCCCCGCCTTCAACCAACATTTTGGTGACCTTGAGGTTGCGGATGGTGGGAGAAACCAGCATCGGCAAGCACCCGACCGCAGTGGTGCGGTCAGGGTGATCCTCAAGATCAAAAATGATGGGCGTGCTGGACCATTTGAGGAGCTTGCGCGACTCCACGGGCGGCTCTGCTGCATTCACCTCACGCACCCACTGCTTTAGCTGGCGGTGGGAGGTGTGCAGAGAGGCGCCACCGTCGACGCACAGGACCTCCGTGGCCTTCTGGAACTCCTGCTCGCTGTTATCCTCGTCCTCCATGTCTTCGTCGTCGTCTTCTTCATCCTTGTCGCGGCCCCGGGGAGGTCGGTCACCTTGCCGCTGCTTGGCCTTGCCGCGGCGTCCTCCCCGGCCGTTGAACGGCCGCTTCTTGCTTGGCTCTCCCCCGCCACCTTGGGCCTTCTCCTTGTCGCGCCTCTCGTACTCAGCTTTCTGCTGCTCGACGAGGTACTCGACGCGCTTGCAGTTGGAGAGGTCGTGGCCCTTGGTGCGGTGGATTTTGCAGTATTGCTTGTCGGAGCCGTCCTGCTTGTCGGCCACCGCCACAGGGGCAGGCTCCTTGCCGGAGCCGCCAGCCTGTGTTTGCTTGGCGGGAGCCTCCTTGCCGGACTTCTCGACGGCAAGCACCTCCTTCTTGTTCTTCCTTCTGTTGTTCCGCCGCCGGCCCTTCTTTGCCGGGGCGGCGTCGTCGCTGTCGCTTGCTCCTGCGCCAGCATCCTCCCCGGGGAGTCTCCTCCCCTCTTCTGCGCGTGCGCACTTGTCAGCCAGAGCATAGAGCTCGCTGACATCCCGAATCTTGGTCATCGCCATTTCTTCACGCATGCGGCGGTTACGCACGTTCTGGTGGAACGCGCTAATAACCGCGACAGGGTGGACGTCGGGGATGTTGTGCTGTACACGGCTGAAGCGTTGGATGTATTTGCGCAGGGTTTCTCCTTCCTTCTGGGCCAGAATGTGGAGATCGCTCTCCTGGCCATGGGGTTTGTGGCCGCCGGTGAAGGCGCCAACAAACTGATGGCAAAGGTCTGCCCAAGAAGAAATGGAGCCTTCCGGCAAGTGCATAAGCCACGAACGGACGTTCGGCTTAAGCACGAGCGGGAAGTAGTTTGCCAAGATCTTCTCGTCGCGCCCCCCGGCAGCCTGCACCGCGATGGTGTAAACGCTGAGGAATTCTGAGGGGTGCGTCTTGCCGTCGTACTTCTCCGGTACGTCGGGCTTGAAATTCTTCATGCTGGGCCACTGGACGCGTCGCAGCTCGCGGGTAAACGCAGGGCAGCCTGCCGCGTACGGCAAGTCGCCTGGTTCACCGGGCGCGCGCGCGTCGACAGCGTCCCCAGCTCTCTGATCTGATTGTCGCCGAGCTTCTCGGCGGCGCTCGATTGTTGTTCGAGCGTCTTCTTGTCGCCGGTCGTCGAGGACCTGGCGCTGGTCCCGACGGGCCCGCGGATCCGACGATGCCGTGGAGCCGTCGTCGGCGTTGTTCCGGCGGGGCGGCGTCTTCTGCTTCCGCGGCGGGAAGTGCACGCTTGTCACACCCCCGGCGGTCTTGTCGCCGTCGGCCTTCGTCTTCTCAGCTTGCCGCGGCCGCGAGGCCGCCGGCTGCTGTGGAGAGTCGTTGTTGGCGAAGGCTATCAGGCTCTGGATGGTGGCCCTCCAGTCTTCGGCCTTGTCTGCCGCTGGAGGGAAGTCGAGGAGCAGTTGCGCCCTTGCGAGCGCTTCTGCTGGAGTGGAGGGGAACGGGGGCGAGCGGTGCGAGGAGCGGGATATGCTCGGACTCCTAACAACGTTAGAAGGAGCAGGGTCCCGCGCCGGCGCCTTCGCTTTGCTTGTGCCCGGACGGTGGTCCGGGGCGTCCCGTGAGCCTCCGGTTTGTCCTTGCCCCAGCAAGCGGATACCACCTCCTGTGGTATGGCGCTGCTGGGTTGTCGTGTGCTGAGATGGACGCGGCGCGTCCACGGAGACCGAGGCTCGGTCGTCCGTCTTGTCCTTGGATTTGGTGGCGCCGCGAGTGTCCTCGCCGGCGACCACCCTTCCGACGGCGTCTCCCCCGCCCACCGTTGGCTCTGGTGGCGGCGGATGAGACGCAGACGGGCCTCCGACCTCCGAAGCCTTCTTCTTCGGGGCCATGGAGCTGCTGCTGGTGAAGTTGCTGACGAAACTGGAGAGGTTGATGAAGAATGCGCCCGCGCGAGCGCCGGTTCAGATTCGCACAACCTCGACGCCCCCTACCTGGCGCGCCAAAGATGTCGGGGGAAACTGTCCGCCACGAACACCTATGGGACCGGAGCCCCTTGTCTGTGCGGTAAGAGGGCGGAGGGAGCACGAAGAGCAGATCGTAGCGAGCACGCGGGCAGTTTTACCCAGGTTCGGGCCGCGGTAGACGCGTAAAACCCTACTCCTGCTTAGTTGTGTATTGAGTTGGAGAGCTCGGGAGCTTGAAGAAGCAGCTACACCGAGCGTATGAGTGATCTAGGTTCCGAACCCCCTCCACGTTGTGCATGGGCCTCCTTTTATAGTGCAAGGGGTCACCGACAGGTGTCAACGTAGGAGAAAGGGGTAAAAACGTAAAAGAGGTGGTAGTTGTAACAGTGCGGGAATAGTGGAGCTACAGTCCTACTTTGACAGTGGGGGACAAGGGCATTTAATGCCCGTCGCCGTTGAAAGGATCGATATGGTTGACTAGAGGGGGGGGTGAATAGGCAACTAACAATTTTTAGCTTTTCTTAACCAATTAAAATTAGGCGACAAAATAAGTTGTCTAGATAAACTACTATGAAGACAACTAAAGACAATAAGCCCAACAACTACACAAGCATGCTATAGGAATTAAGCAAGTAAAGCAAGCAAGAGTAAAGGTAAGAAATAACCACAAGTAGAACCGAAGGAGACGAGGATGTGTTTCCGAAGTTCCTTCCCTTTGAGGGGAAGTACGTCTCCGTTGGAGCGGTGTGGAGGCACAATGCTCCCCAAGAAGCCACTAGGGCCACCGTAATCTCCTCACGCCCTCACACGATGCAAGGTGCCGTGATTCCACTAGTGGTGCCCTTGAAGGCGGCAACCGAACCTTTACAAACAAGGTTGGGGCAATCTCCACAACTCGGAGGCTCCCAACAAACCACGAAGCTTCACCACAATGGAATATGGCTTCGAGGTGACCTCAACCGTCTAGGGTGCTCAAACACCCAAGAGTAACAAGATCCGCAAGGGATTAGTGGGGAGAATCAAATATCTCTTGGTGGAAGTGTAGATCGATGCCTCCTCAAGCAATCCCGAGCAAATCGACAAGTTTGATTGGCTAGGGAGAGAGATCGGGCGGAAATGGAGCTTTTGGAGCAACAATGGAGTAGTGGGGGAAGAGGTAAGTCTCCTTGGAGAAGAAGACCCCCTATATATAGTGGGGGGACAAATCCAACCGTTATGTGGGGTTTCAGCCCGCAGAGAGCGGTAGTACCGCAACTTACGAGCGGTACTACCGCAGGCTGTGCGGTACTACCGCTTGGGAAGCGGTACTACCGCTAAGGCAAAATAAGAAGACCTGATATAGCCACGGATGAAATAAAATACATCCGTGGCTACATCCGCAGGGGAAAACGGAAGTAGCAAAATGCGACACGGTACTACCGCTTACGCTGAGCGGTACTACCGCTTAAGCTAAACGGTACTACCGTGCGGTATACGGAAGTAAAAATTTACTTCCGCTCCACTTCTTATACTTAGACTCCAGTGCCAGGCCCAGATACACGGTACTACCGCATGGGGACGCGGTACTACCGCGGGAGCGGTACTACCGTGTCGGCAAGTGGTACTACCGTGTACCTGTGCGGTACTACCGCTTGGCAAGGCGGTACTACCGCATGCTTGGCAGAAGATCAGTACAGAAGCCACAGAATTGCCACAACGAAAGAAAGGCCGGTTGGACCTCCAGAGAAGCAAGGAAAGGAAGTGGAGGAGAATGATGTGTACGTGTTGATTCTACCCAAACCTTTCCGACGCGGACCCCCTCTTAATAGTACGGCTTTCCTATCACTCAATGCCACCTACAGGGAGCAAAAAGAAAACACCGTCCTTCATGGGATCCGAGGGGCAAACAATCGTCTTGTGCCATAAGAGAGATATACCTGTAGAGCTTACAGCACACGATTAGTCCGCAAGAGTATTGTCATCAATCACCAAAACCATTAGAGAGAAGAGTGCCCTTACAATCTCCCCCTTTTTGGTGTATTGATGACAACACGAGATTTGCACAGAGAAGAAATGATAGAGACATCAAAATAAGCCCTAGAGTATAGGTGAGCTCCCCCTGTATGTATGCCTACATATGATTGTGCTTTGGACTGCACTGCACACATACAGGGTATGGTGTTCCCCTATAGTCTACACATGCGATGCTCTATAATACATTTAACTGCATAGGATAAGCATAAGAATATGATAATAAGTTTAACGATACGAGGACATATGTCTTACACCATATGGATTGTTTGTCTCACAGAAACACGCACAATAAAACCAAGTTCAACGAAAAGAAACACACACACAAGACGACACAAGACGGCAAATGCAAATCACTCTCCCCCTTTGTCAGCGAGACACCACAAAGGGAAAGAGAGGAAACGAAGATGGGTGGCAGCCCGGGAGAAGCTCAGTCGTCATACTCGTCATCAAAGCCCTGCTGCTCCTCGTCCTGATAGTCCTCATCAGATCCCTGCTGCTCTGGCTGATACTCATCATCAGAATCTGTCCACTGGTATCCCTGACGAGCCATCCAGGTAGCCTCTGGAGTGATGTTGTCCTCCGATCCATCTGAGACCGCTTCACCATACACGGACAGAATCTTCTTGTCCCTCTGACGAGTCTTCTTGTCAGTCACATGGGCACGGTATTGCCCCTGAGCCTGCATGCAGAAGAGAGCCTTCATCTTCTGCTGGAGCTTCTTGGCCCAAGACGGCTTCTCTCCGGTAGAGGAAGACGAGGGGGCAAATCTGCCTGAACGGACATCGGCAGGCTCCTCCATAGGCTCATCCTCAGTGCCCATCTGAGCAGCAGCAGCCTGAGCGCGAGTAGTGGTGTTGGCCCAGCGAGTCTTGACGCGAAGCTTGATAGGATCGTGGCGGTAGCAGTCGGCCTCCAACTCCTCCTCTGGATACAATTTCTCCCAAGTCTTGGAGATGAGCAGATATAAGAAAGGACCATAGATAGGTACCTTGCGAGTGTAGATAGCAAACCGAAGCTCATTCCACATGATGTGAGAGATGTCCAGAGGAGCAGCCTGAGCGGAGCGAGCCTCTTGACACATCAAAAGCATATCCACCAGATAGGCGTGAACCTTGTCCTTGTCGCCAACACGAGGAAACAGCGTGTTGCGAAAAATCCGATACATAATGTCCAGGAAAGTATTCAGCACATAGGTTGTTTTGCCACTAGCAAGGGTCTTGGCTTCATAAAAAGGAAGAAGTTTGTCCTTGTTGGCTGCTTCAGGGTTGGCGTGAGGCCGAAAACCAATAGGGGTGTGGAGACCCTCATCAGGAACCTGAAGAAGATCCATGAACTCCTTCCAAGTGGTTGTCATCTTGTGACCATGAGTCATCCAAGTCATGGGACGATCTTCCTTGGCCTGAAAGTTGACCGAGGCATAGAACTGTGCAACGAGCTCAGGATCAAAATCGTTCTGGAACGTCATGATATGTTCCAGACCCAGCTGCTCGATCAAGTCAAGGGCTTCAGCAAAATATGCCCTGTTGGTATCCTTCCTCATGTGCTCCACATCGATCCAGTGAGCATCCACATACAAATTGGCCTTGGTCTTGAGCACCTCATGATAGATGCGATACTGTTGCTTGGTCCAGAAGACATCATCACCAGGGAAGTGCTCACGAGGTTCCCCATATGGGTTGATCTTCCGTCTAGCCATGAACTCACCAGCAGGCATTTCCTCCATAGACATGGATGATTCCTTGCGCTTGTTGGCTGAGACCTTGTACCGGCGCTGAGGATTGGGGTTGGAGCCTTCTGGCACATCGCTCGGGGTACGCATGCGCTTGGAACCGGTGTCGCGAACGGGGTTGGTACGACGACCCGCAAAGCCGGAGCCACCACCTAAAAACACAAACACACAACCACAGCAAAACAAACGCGAGAAGAATCAATGCCAGAGCCTCGAGAGACACAAGAAACTAGAGGAAATAGAAAAGAGAACATGCCACGAAGCTAGTGTGAGCCAAACGGTAGTACAGCAGACCCAACGGAAGTAAAAAAATAGTACCGGAGAGCAAGCGGTAGTACCGCGTGGCACATGCGGTAGTACCGCATGCCTTACGGTAGTAGGATTTTACTTCCGCCCAAAGGGGCGGACCTAAAAAAAATAGTGCTGCAAGCGGAGCGGTAGTACCGCGTAAGGACGCGGTAGTACCGCTCGGCATGCAGTACTAAAATTTTACTTCCGCCCGAGGGGGCGGAACTAAAATATTAGTGCTGCATGCGGAGCGGTAGTACCGCGTAAGGACGCGGTAGTACCGCACGACATGCAGTACTAAAATTTTACTTCCGCCCGAGGGGGCGGAACTAAAATATTAGTGCTGCATGCGGAGCGGTAGTACCGTGTCTGGACGCGGTAGTACCGCTCAACATGCAGTACTAAAATTTTAATTCCGCTGGAGCGGTAGTACCGCTAAGTACAGCGGTAGTACCGCTAAGGTCAGATCGGATCTGGTTTACACCGTGCGGTAGTACCGCGGTTCTCCAGCGGTAGTACCGCACGGAACAGATCTGGGAAGATAAACAATTCGAAACTACCAACACGATCTACACACGGTACTACGGCTGATCAGTAACTTCGTGGCAACAACTCTAAGCACAAATCCAGATCACAAACACTCTCCCACACCCTAAGCATTCATGGAAGATATCACGAAGAACACAAGAAAGCACTAAGCATCTCCCCTAACCCTAGAAACTTAGGCAAGGCAAAAGAAGAAGGGAAACGGGGAAAAACCTGCATCCATGGCAAGAGGACGAGGTGGGGAACGATCCCACCGGTCGGAAAGAGAAACGAGTGGACGAGGAAGGAGATCCGGCAAGGTCCTTCGGCGGCGTTCTTGAGAGAGAGAGAGACAGGGACGACGTGGGGGTTAGGAGTGAATGGGTATGGGGGAGATGGAACTCCCCCTGCCTGCTTATAACCCCCACGCGTTTTGATACGTGCGGTAGTACCGCGGTCATCGCGGTAGTACCGCTTGCGCGGTAGTACCGCTCGCCAAGCGGTAGTACCGCTTTACCAGCGGCAGTAAAAAATTACTGCCGTGCTGGTCGAGCGGTAGTACCGTAACCCCATCTGCGGTAGTACCGTAAGTTTGCACGGTAGTACCGCTCCTCCAAGAACAAACACGGCTGATAAGAGGCTTTAGACAAAGGAAAAGGAGAAACACAAATGCACGCACACGCAAAGTGAACCAACACACTCTTCAGAGGAGGGCGGTGGCCGAGGCCACCTATGTTTGAGTATATGGATATGGCACCGCGAAGAATTATCCTTGGGCCCATGATCCAAAACTCGACTTGAAACATTTAAACCACAAATGTATGGCAAATGATAAAGACTTGGTTAGTTTATGCATAATGGGGGGAGGATCAGTTCATTGAGAGAACAATACTCCCCCTATGTCCATGCCTACATCTAGACAAGATAGCTATATTGAGTGTGAGGGGTGTGTGTGCACAGACTCAAACCACATTGCTCAAATCGATGATATTTAGCTCATGCCTTAACTCGCGAAATCTAGCTTCATCCAATGGCTTCGTGAAGATATCTGCAAGGTTATCATGAGTGTTGACGTAGTGAAGCTCGATCTCTCCTTGCCTTATGTGATCTCGGATGAAATGATACCGAATCTCAATATGCTTCGTCTTGAAGTGAAGCACCGGGTTGAGAGAAATCTTGATGGCACTCTCATTGTCACACCAAAGAGGCACTTTGTCACAAATGACACCGTAATCCTTCAAAGTTTGCCTCATCCATAAGAGTTGAGCACAGCAACTGCCAGCGGCCACGTATTCTGCTTCAGTGGACGAGAGAGATACACAACTTTGCTTTTTGGAAGACCAACTAACAAGAGAGCAACCAAGAAATTGGCACCCTCCTGAGGTGGACTTCCTATCCACTTTGTCTCCCGCCCAGTCAGAATCAGAAAAACCAACAAGGTTGAAGTTCGCTTCTCTTGGGTACCATAAGCCAAAGTTTGGGGTATGAGCCAAATATCGAAAGATTCGCTTGACAGCCACAAAGTGACTTTCCTTAGGTGAGGCTTGAAACCGTGCACAAATTCCCACACTCAACATAATATCCGGTCTAGATGCACAAAGGTAAAGCAAGGATCCGATCATAGAGCGATATACCTTTTGATCCACCGCTTTACCATTGGGATCAATGTCAAGTTGGCATTTGGTTGGCATCGGAGTAGTAGCCGGCTTGACATCACTAAGGTTGAACCTCTTGAGCATGTCTTGAGTATACTTGGATTGTTTGATGAAGATGCCTTCTCTTCGTTGTTTGATCTCAAATCCAAGGAAGTACTTCAACTCTCCCATCATGGACATCTCAAAGTGAGTGGTCATGAGTGCGGCGAACTCATCATTGAAAGCTTTGTTAGGAGAGCCAAAGATAATATCATCAACATATAGTTGGCATACAAACAACTCCCCTTTGACCTTCTTAGTAAAAAGAGTGGGGTCGATTTTCCCAATTTCAAACCCACGATCTTGTAACAACTCGGTAAGGTGCTCATACCACGCTCGTGGGGCTTGTTTAAGGCCATAGAGTGCCTTATCAAGTTGATACACATGATTGGGGAACTTAGGATCCTCGAACCCCGGGGGTTGTTTAACATATACCAACTCGTTAAGGGGACCATTAAGAAAAGCACTTTTCACATCCATTTGTTGCAATTTAAAGTTATGATGGGAAGCATAGGCAAGCAACAAACGAATGGATTCAAGACGGGCAACAGGGGCAAAAGTTTCACCGTAGTCGATACCCTCGACTTGGGAGTAGCCTTGAGCCACCAGTCGTGCCTTGTTGCGGATGACAATGCCATGGGCATCTTGCTTGTTCTTAAAGATCCACTTGGTTCCAATGACATTATGGTTCTCCATTGGTCTTGGCACCAGACGCCACACTTTGTTGCGCTCGAAGTTATTGAGTTCTTCATGCATGGCATTGAGCCAGTCGGGGTCTTCGAGAGCCTCATAAACCTTCTTAGGTTCAACAAAGGAGACAAAAGCTTGATGAGCACAATAGTTTGCTAATTGTTTACGAGTGCTTACCCCCTTTTTGATGCTTCCTAGGATATTCTCCATGTGATGTCCTCTGGAAACAAGCCTGGAGGCAACTTTTGCAGCACGACGCTCCAATTGCTCTTCAAGAGATAACTGAGGAGCACTGAGTTGGTCATCTTGAGCGTCGTCAGGAGCTAAATCTTGATCTTGAGCTTCCTCTTGACCTTGATCTTGCTCGGAGGGGAGAACTTGGCCTTGTGCATCATTTGGTGGATCCCCACCATCTTGTGATTGATTTTGCACTTGGCCTTGTTCGTCCAGTTGAGGGCCTTCATTTTGTTCTTCGGAAGCGTGTGGGTCTTGGGTTGGTGATGGTTCCACTTGAGTGGAACATTGTCCTTCTCCTTCGGCCACAAGGGGTTCCTCAACGGGTAGGATGTATCCAATACCCATTCTTCTTATGGCTTGAGGAGGAATTTCATCACCTGTATCACAAGTACCACTTTGCTCCACTTGGGAGCCATTATTTTCATCAAACTCTACGTTACTCGTCTCCTCAATGAGTCCGGTGGATTTATTGAGGACACGGTAAGCATGAGAGTTTGTAGCATAACCAACAAATATGCCCTCATGAGTTCTAGATTCAAATTTAGACAACCGAACACCTTTCTTAAGAATGAAACACTTACACCCGAACACCCGGAAGTACTTGAGATTGGGCTTGTTACCGGTAAGAATCTCATATGGAGTTTTGTTCAAGCCTTTGCGGAGATAGAGACGATTTGATGCATGGCAAGCGGTGTTGATGGCTTCGGCCCAAAAGTTGTATGGAGAGTTGAATTCAGCCATCATAGTTCTTGCAGCATCTATTAAAGTTCGGTTCTTTCTCTCCGCAACACCATTTTGCTGAGGGGTATATGGGGCGGCATATTGATGCTTGATCCCCTCATCACCAAGAAACTCATCCAAGGTGTAGTTCTTGAACTCGGTGCCATTGTCACTTCTAATCATCAAAATCTTTGCTTCATGTTGTCGTTGAGCTTCATTTGCAAAGTTGATGACGGTTTGTTGGGTTTCACTCTTCTTCTTGAAGAAGTATACCCAGGTATATCTTGAGTAATCATCCACAATCACCAAGCAATATTTTCTACCCCCAAGACTATCAAAAGTGGGAGGCCCAAAGAGATCCATGTGGAGGAGCTCTAGAGGTCTCTTTGAATAGATGATAGTCGTGGGAGGGTGAGCCTTCTCATGTAATTTTCCTTCAATGCACGCCCTGCAAGCACGATCTTTGGCAAAGCTAACATTTGTTAGTCCTCGGACATGGTCCCCCTTGAGAAGACTTTGCAAAGATCTCATATTGACGTGGGCCAAACGGCGATGCCAAAGCCATCCCACATCAACCTTAGCCATTAGGCATGTCGCAACCTTAGTGGGTTGCTCCGAGAAGTTAACCACATAAAGGCCGTTCTCGACATGCCCAACATAGGCTACTTTAAGAGTCTTGCTCCACAAGAGGGCCACAGAATCAATATCAAAGAATGTAGCAAAGCCCATGAGTGCAAGTTGGCGGACAGAAAGTAAATTGTATGCAAGGGACTCAACAAGCATGACTTTCTCGATCGTGAGATCATGAGAGACAACCACCTTGCCAAGTCCCAATACCTTAGAAGATGAAGCATCACCCCATTCGACGTTGGTGGCCATAGATGAACTGAGATGCACGTCCACCACCAAGTCTTTGCTTCCGGTCATATGATTTGTGGCTCCGCTATCGAGCAACCATGATCCCCCACCGGAAGCAAACCCCTACAATAGATCAATGCTTGGATTTAGGTACCCATTTGGTAATGGGTCCTTTGAGGTTAGTGACAAGGGTCTTAGGAACCCAAATGGACCATTCAATGTACTCATAAGAAGAACCAACAAATTTAGCAAACACATGGCCATCACTAGCACGGCATAAAACGTATGACGGATTAAAATCGCCGGCCATATTTGAGGGTGTGGTGGAGTTTTTCTTGACCCCACCACTTTTCTTCTTGGTAGAGGTGCCCTCTCCTTCTTTCACAAAGGATTGTCGGAGAGGGGGTGGTTGCTTTGTCTTGTCATTCTTCTTCTTAGGCTTAGGAGCAAACCCAATTCCTTCCTTTGCCACAACTTCCTTTTGATTGCTCAAAAGGGCGTTGAGTTTCTTCTCACCTTGTATGCAAGTCACAAGGCCTTTCTCAAGTTGCTTCTTCAACTCGGCATTCTCTTCAACAAGATGCACATGCTCACAACATGGGTTAGTAGCATTTGCATTATCAATTAAAACCATGCGAGGAAAGATAGCCTTTTCCTTGGTTAGCGAAACTTGGAGTTGATCATGAGACTCCTTGAGAGAAGCATGCATTCCTTTCAAGGCCTTGTGAGCCTTGTCAAGTATGTCAAACTCCTCTTTGAGTTTAGCATGATCAACCGCAAGTTTTGCCTTCTCTGAGTTAAGGACACGAGAGACAACTAGAGCATGATCAAGATCTTTCTTTAATTTAGCATGATCAACGTTGTGTGACTCCTCAAGAGTCAAACGAAGACCACGCTCCTCCTCTAGAGCGTTAGAGAGATCCGATATCTCATCGGCATAGTCTCGACTATGCCCTTCCATTTTAGTGATGGTTTCCTCGTGAGCCTCAATAATGTCATTTGCCTCACCGAGTTGTTCCAAGAGAGCAACCACATGCTTCTTGGATTTGCCCTTGAGATTCTTTATGAACACATCAAATTCATTTTCTCCCTCCTTACTACCCTCACCCTCATCAACACAATTAATTAATGAGGGGTTAGAAGAGATAGTAGAGTTGATGATCGGAGTTACCTTGTTGGTGGCCTTGGCCATAAGACACTTGGCGGTGATGTTTTCGTTTGGTGAGTTGAATAGAGATGAGTGCGGAGTGGTAGCAATTGCAATTGTGGCCATAGTGGTCACCTCATCCTCTTCATCATTGTCATCATCCTCCACATATTCTTCTTGAGCCACCAACACTTTCGGAGGAGTCTTTTTGATGAAGTTGTTCTTGTTGGGATAGGACTTTGACTTGTCCTTCCGAATAAGCTTGCCTCCAAAGTCTTCTCTCTTCTCATATGGGCAATCCGCAACGAAGTGGCTTACATTTCCACAGTTGAAGCATGTCCTTACTCGTTGCTTCCCTTTGTTCCCACTGGAGATGTTCCTGTTGAAGTTGGACCTTGAATTCTTCTTGCCCCAGAATTGCCTAGAAGCAAGAGCCATGTGCTCGTGATAGGCATATTTGGTGTCCTCGGGGCAGCACTCATCATCATCCTCAACTTCCTCCTCTTCCACACAAGCCTTGGCCTTCAGGGCAAGATTAGGCTTCTTGGATCGTTGAGCTCTTAGGACCGCATTGTCGGCGGTAACGTCAAGGATCCTCATGGCAACAAATTCATCCAACACTTCGTTTGAGGATAAAGTGTGGAAGTCCGGTCTCTGACGAATCACAGAGGACATGGCCTTGTGATAGGGCATCATGGCCTTGAGGAACTTGCGCTTGATCCAATTGTCATCTGTGTCCTTACTGCCATGGTCTCGAAGAGATACTGCAAGAATAGTTAATCTTCGATAGAGTTCACGAGGATCTTCGTCCTCAATCATTGCAAACTCATCAGCTTCATCTTGCACTACTTCATAGTTGGAGCGTTGAATGCTTGTGCTTCCCTTGTACATTGTGCCAACATGTTCCCATGCTTCCTTGGCCACAGTGAATGGACGAAGATGAGCAATGTCTTCAGGAGGGATTGAGTCTTGAAGAATGCAAAGTGCAGACTCATTGAACTGATGATCGGCAGTTTCTCTTGGAGTCATGTTGTCAGGATCATACGGATAAAAACCTTGCTCAATGATTCTCCAGAGGTTAGTGGAACAATGATTAATATGACGTTTGAAACGAAACACCCAAGTAGCAAAATCAGTATTTTTAACAAACTTTGGTGGGGGCCCGACGGAATTTAAATGCGGTGTGGGGACGGGTCCTCCATAGTGAGTAGGCGGAGGAGATTGGGCATATTTCCCACTACCATGCTTAGTGACCGGGGCTTGCTCACTACTAGCTTCTCCCTTGTCGGGATTAGCCTCTGACACGTTGGTAGCGGGACGACCCACTTCCAACGGTGAGGTGGATAATTTAAGCCCCTCAAACATTTCTTTAAACATGCCCTTGACCTCGCTCGCTAGTGATTCTTTCAATGTGGTCAAGGCCACATTGAACTCCTCACGAGTGACGGAGGCTCCCCCATCTACCGTAGGCAAGGACGGATTTCCATCGGAATGGTCCTCCGTCTCGACTACGTTGTCAACCATACTCTTTGGACGGTAAAGTCCTTAAAAAGAGACGAGGCTCTGATACCAATTGAAAGGATCGATATGGTTGACTAGAGGGGGGGGGTGAATAGGCAACTAACAATTTTTAGCTTTTCTTAACCAATTAAAACTAGGCGACAAAATAAGTTGTCTAGATAAACTACTATGAAGACAACTAAAGACAATAAGCCCAACAACTACACAAGCATGCTATAGGAATTAAGCAAGTAAAGCAAGCAAGAGTAAAGGTAAGAAATAACCACAAGTAGAACCGAAGGAGACGAGGATGTGTTTCCGAAGTTCCTTCCCTTTGAGGGGAAGTACGTCTCCGTTGGAGCGGTGTGGAGGCACAATGCTCCCCAAGAAGCCACTAGGGCCACCGTAATCTCCTCACGCCCTCACACGATGCAAGGTGCCGTGATTCCACTAGTGGTGCCCTTGAAGGCGGCAACCGAACCTTTACAAACAAGGTTGGGGCAATCTCCACAACTCGGAGGCTCCCAACAAACCACGAAGCTTCACCACAATGGAATATGGCTTCGAGGTGACCTCAACCGTCTAGGGTGCTCAAACACCCAAGAGTAACAAGATCCGCAAGGGATTAGTGGGGAGAATCAAATATCTCTTGGTGGAAGTGTAGATCGATGCCTCCTCAAGCAATCCCGAGCAAATCAACAAGTTTGATTGGCTAGGGAGAGAGATCGGGCGGAAATGGAGCTTTTGGAGCAACAATGGAGTAGAGGGGGAAGAGGTAAGTCTCCTTGGAGAAGAAGACCCCCTATATATAGTGGGGGGACAAATCCAACCGTTATGTGGGGTTTCAGCCCGCAGAGAGCGGTAGTACCGCAACTTACGAGCGGTACTACCGCAGGCTGTGCGGTACTACCGCTTGGGAAGCGGTACTACCGCTAAGGCAAAATAAGAAGACCTGATATAGCCACGGATGAAATAAAATACATCCGTGGCTACATCCGCAGGGGAAAACGGAAGTAGCAAAATGCGACACGGTACTACCGCTTACGCTGAGCGGTACTACCGCTTAAGCTAAACGGTACTACCGTGCGGTGTACGGAAGTAAAAATTTACTTCCGCTCCACTTCTTATACTTAGACTCCAGTGCCAGGCCCAGATACACGGTACTACCGTATGGGGACGCGGTACTACCGCGGGAGCGGTACTACCGTGTCGGCAAGCGGTACTACCGTGTACCTGTGCGGTACTACCGCTTGGCAAGGCGGTACTACCGCATGCTTGGCAGAAGATCAGTACAGAAGCCACAGAATTGCCACAACGAAAGAAAGGCCGGTTGGACCTCCAGAGAAGCAAGGAAAGGAAGTGGAGGAGAATGATGTGTACGTGTTGATTCTACCCAAACCTTTCCGACGCGGACCCCCTCTTAATAGTACGGCTTTCCTATCACTCAATGCCACCTACAGGGAGCAAAAAGAAAACACCGTCCTTCATGGGATCCGAGGGGCAAACAATCGTCTTGTGCCATAAGAGAGATATACCTGTAGAGCTTACAGCACACGATTAGTCCGCAAGAGTATTGTCATCAATCACCAAAACCATTAGAGAGAAGAGTGCCCTTACAGCCGTCGACCCCAAAAGCTCCCGCCTTCGCGTCTCCGTTCGCCACGGCGATGGCTTCACCACCGTGGAGTGCCACCGTGTCCCCCAGGCTGCACAGCCATCCGCCACGCGTCCCTGGGAAGGCCCCAGGGCGATGCGTGGGCCGATGAGCTGGAGCGCGGGCACACAGCGCAACTCTCCCGGCAAGCACCTTGCCGGGGTCTTGATCTTGCCGGGCCCGGGAGCTTGCTGGGCTCCGAAGCTTGTCGCTCTCCGGGCCCTCGCCGGGACGCGTATAGCGCCGAGGCGTGTCTCTTATGATGTAATCTTCTAGTCTTCCTGGCAAGCTCCTCTTGCCAGGGCCTTGTGTGAGTAAGGTAACCTTGAGCCTGGAACGGCCTTCCCGGCAAGCTTCACTTGCCGGGGTCTCGATTTTCTGTCTTGTATACTTTGTTTTTGAATGGCTTGATATGGAGCAGGAAGGTCTCCGGCGAGCACGCGGTAAACCCTGCCGCGGGAAGCTGCAACTGCCCGTGCACAAGTTGGGGTACTGAGGTACCCCTATCTTAGTACACCGACACATCCAGTTTTTACGAGTCTAGCTCTTAAGTCCATAGATTTAGAATTATTATGATTAGAACTGCATCAGCTAACTATCATACAAAAATCTTGTCTTGACCGATGCAAAGCTCAAAGTATAGGTTGGTGTCTGAGATGCTGAAGATTGGTATTTTCAAATCAATATTCAATGTATTTCCATTCTTTGTTGGTTAATCTACGATGATGGATCGGTATTCCCAGATATTTAAAAAGTAGGGATCCTAGCTCATACCCGAACAACTGTCTATAATTATCATGTTCTTCCTTGGCATGCCCAAAGCACAACAACTCAAATTTATTGAAATTAATTTTCAAGTCAGACAGTTGTTCGAAAAGACATAAAACCAGTTTTTATATTTCTCGCCATTGCCAAATCATGCACCATGAAAATAATTCCTTGTCCGCATATTGTAGTATAGACACCCCACCATCCACGAGATGCGTAATGGGACCATCTACCTGCCAGTCCTCTTTAGCTCTACCAATGAGAACCTCCAACATATCGGCGACTACATTAAACAAGATAGTAGATATCGGATTTCCCCCTTTCTCGAAACTTTTTGTGTCTGGAAATAATGACCTATGTCGCCATTAACCTTAATCCATATGTTGCCTGCTTGTACAAATAACTCGACCTGCTACCTCCAGGCCGCATCAAGACCCTTCATGCGCAAGGCTTGCTGTAAGAATGACCACTTGACTTTATCACATGCCTTCTCGAAATCCACTTTGAAGACAATTCCATGGAATTTCCGCGAATGAATTTCATGTAGAATGGCCACTCCCCCCGAATATGTGCATGTGTGTCGGTTGTACCACAGTATGCCCAATTTGTGTGAGGCGATTAGTCCCAACTTCTCTAAAAATCCCGAAGCTCACATTAAGTAGACATGTCGGTGTGAAGTGCTTAATGCGAACCACCTCCTTCTTCTTTGGCAACAACGTAATTGTCCCAAATTTGAGTTTAAATAATTGAAGAAGGTCACTAAGATCATGGAACTTTGGCATTAGGTTTACTTTAATGGGTTAAATGAATATATGCCATTACAACATTCGTCGATTGAAAAAAATGCCATTACAATTTACACTTTCGAAAAATGCCACTACAATTCTTCTAAACTTCTTCATATGCCATTATATACATTTTGAGACCAAAACGCCAATGTCATCTCCCTTCTCCTTACTTTGTATTGTGCATCGAGGTGAACGAGGACGAAGGTGTGCATCAATGCGCCACCGCGTCACGCGTTTGCTACGCACAAGTGTTGGTCGCCGAGTGTGTCGCCACAACGGGCAAAACTGTCGTCGTGCTGTTGTGCGGCATCACTTGCAGCCCCGCTGGCCGAGCACGACATCATCGCTCCGTGCTGCGGTGGGAACAAGTGCACGGTCGGCCTCCATCGGTTTGAGCCTTCGAGGGTCCCGGGAATTTGAGTTCAGCGAAGTTGACGGCAAGCCAAACGTGAGTGGCATGCTCCAGGATGGCCCTGCTGCATGGGCTCAGGGTGAACCCTCTCGTGCACGAGGTCGCCCATGAAGCCGAGCTAAACATGCATGTCCGTAGAGCGTGTGGAGCGGCAGGAGGACCCTGGGTGTGCTGCTGGGGCAGACCCATGAGCATGTGTGCCATCGACGGACATCCCGCCCATGTGCATTTACTAGCGCCATGTTGCACGGACTTGCTGCAACGAGGCGCAGGAGGCCCGGGCGAGTCGAGCACAAGAAAGATTGTGCGGAGATGATGGGATGGTAATTTTATTGAGAATGGAATGAAGTCATATGGGCACTTTGGTCCTTTCATTGTGTATAATGGCATACGAAGAAGTGTAGAAGAATTGTAGTGGTGGCATTTTTCCAAAGTGTAAAATTGTAATGGCATTTTTCCAAAGTGTAAAATTGTAATGGCATTATCCAATTAACCCTCAGTTATATCCCAACGCCTCTTATAAAATTCTACTCGAAAGCCATCCGAACGAGGTGCCTTATTATTTTTCATTCGCACTATTGGCTGGAAAACCTCTTTTTTCCGTGAATGGCCGGTGGGTAACTCATTGTCATCACCTCCCAGGTGTGCTACGTCCTCAACCATATCCTTGTTGAGTGAGACAAAATTCTCTACTGGTGCTCCAAAGAGCTTTTTATAAAAGTTTGAGATATACAACTTTAGATTCTCATACCCTACAATTATACTCTCATCCTGTTCAGGGCGGATGGTCTTTTCTTTTTCCCATGTTTTCCATTCGCAATGATATGAAAAAATTGAGTATTATTATCCCCTTGAACCACCTTACACACTTTACTCTAAATGCTCATTTAACCTCTTCTTCTCAGGATTATGTTGCCCTGCCTCCCACCGTCGGTCCGCCTCGTCTCCAGTGGTCTTAGGACCATGGCGGTGCAGTGGATCCCGACCCTTGCCTACGGGAGGGCTTTGTTTTTTAGATGTTCCTTTGAGTTTTGTTTGGGTTTGTCTCCTGTTCAGGAAAATGAGACGACGACGGCTTCCTGAAGAAGGAATAAGGTTCTCCCCGTCTAGCCCCTGTCCGGGTGGTGCGTCTAGCATCATTGGTGGGCCTGTGGAGGTGTGTCTTCGGCGGATCTGTCTTTGGTGGATTTGCTCAGATCTGTTCGTAGTTCGTCTACGTTCGTGTGTTCTTAGGTTAGATCCTTCCAATCTACGCTACTTTCCATCGACGGCGGTTGCTATTATGTTGCGTTGGTCCTATAAGGTCTCAGCACGACGATTTCCCGGCTGTCTAATACAATAAGTTTTGTCCGGCTCCGACGAGGGAGGAGCGGTGATGGCGGCGGGTCTTCAGCTCGCTCCAGTGCTTGTAGTCGTTGCTAGTTGGTCTATAAATCCGGATGCATTTTTTTAATTATTTTTGGTGTTGGTTATATTGGCATGATCGAAGATGAATAGACCGAAAGTTTTGTTGTAAGAAAAGAAAAAGAAGAAGAAGCTTCGCCAAACTCAGCTCAACCTCTTGTTTAGACGAGGAACTTGATTGTGTGATCCTTTTTGATACATCACGTGGCAATCTAACTCGAATGAAATGAAACCGAACAAGCCGGCGATACGATGACGGACGATGCTTTCAGTCTCAGTCAGAGAAGAAGGCCATCCAGGCACTCCTCCACCGTGACGAACTGTACGTCCGGGTACAGCCGCGTCGCCTCCACCTCGACTTCCGGGTCGATGGCGCGCTCGCACGCCCCGGCGTGCACCAGCGTCGAGTGCACCATCGCCAGCTGAAAGTTGAGAGGGAACGGAGCCTCTGCATTCGGAGCCCCGACGGAGACGATCAGCTTGATTCATAGACGATTTCATCTGTAACTAGCTAGCATGCATGGACGAATAGATCGGAGGCTACCTTGGATTTTCTTGGCGAGCTCTTGTTCGGTGACGTAGTGCCTCTCCAATGTCCTGCCGGTTTTACTCTCCAAGAGATGGATGAGCTGACCGAAGGAGAGCATGTTGGCGGGAGGGCGCACGTGCAGGATCTTGTCAAGCGTTCGTGGGTCCTCCACCGCTCTTATGGTCAGCATGCTCATATCCTTCTCGTCTACAAAGATGGCTGAAAAGTAGTGCCGAACTCAGAAATTACAGCTATCCCTCCGTCCCATAATACAAGATTAATCAATATATGAGCATGAGGGAAAGATGGAATAAGCAGCAATCATTACCCTGCCGAATTAAGGGTCACGGTGAAAGTAATGGTTACCTCGTGATTTTTCATCACCAAAGATGTCCACCCCCGTCGACAGAGGGCCATTTTCTCCGGAGTTGTCGAGTGTAGAAAACAGCAAGCCAATGGCCCAGTAGCTGCAGATGATGGTGTGAGGAATCCCTGCGTCTCTGATGGCTCGCCGAACTCGAAGTTTGGATTCTACTATCATGCTCTTTGCCGGCTCTAGGGTGTGTTCGGCATGATGCTCCACGTCACAGCCGAATTCAGATGGCACAAAACGCTGCAGTATTTTGTCGCTTCAGACTTCCATCAAAGAAGTACTCCTAATAAACTAACCAAATCGAAAAATATGCCTCGAAACTTCGTCTGGCTTTATATTTAAAGCAACACGAATGAACTAATACAAGATGACGAGGAAACGAAACAAAATAAAGATAAAACAAGAGCACATAAATTGCCACTATGAAGCATCAGAGACTATTGACTATAAGACTAGCCACAATGGGTAGTAACATAGAGTAATAACATGCCCATGTTACTAATCTATGTTACTACCTCTATAGTGGGGAGTAACATATGTGTGGTAACATGGAAGATTTCATTTATTAGGCTATAGACTCACTTTACCTTGATATATGTGATGTTACTCATATTAGTAGTAAAACTGATGACGTCGTTGCATCGCGCACACAATAAAAATGATGTTGGGCGGTCGAGTAAAAAGTATTCGGAAACTTTAGCAAGTTTTGGTTGCAAGGCGGTAATTGTTTTTTTTTAATCAAAGGTGGTAATTGTTTTGCCCAATAATAATCAGTTTTTTTGGAAAAGTCCTTCAATTTATTAACTAAATGTAACATGATATAAGGATCTTCAGAAGTAAAAAACTATAATCATGTTCATGGGCCACCTAACAACGACTACAATCACTGAAGCCATCGATGACGCTCCACCATCATGGTTCCTCTCTTACCGGAGACGAACAAATCTTGTTATAGTTCATACTCAAGTAATCTTCGTGCTAAGGTCCTGAGCACCAGCGCACCAGAACAACAATCATCGCCATGAAGAAAAATATAGATCGAAAGGACTGTCCTTACAAACACACCAACACAACCACGAGAGTCTATCGAATCCAGACGAATCCGTCGGAGACCAACACCAACTTGATCCAAGAAGATCCAGATACCAATGCCAACTTGATCCAACCAGACCCGTCGAATACCAACACCGACCGGATCCAAGCTGATCTACCAGGAACAGACCTATAGGCATTGTTCGCCGGAGCAAGAAACCATGAAAAAGACAGTATTCTAACTCGGGGACGTCGTCGCCGCTCACAGCCGGTATCACTACACTAGGACTACCTAAAGAAAATATGGGAACCCTCCTGCTGATGAGGTATTGGGGTCCGCCGCACCCCCAGGATCCATAGAGCCAACAAGGGGGTGACTGCGACAGCTAGTCCAATTTTTAAGTTAATTATAAGTTATAATCTCACAAGGCGGCTGGTTTGATAAAAACATAATTACCTGCGGAGAGGGACAAGAACATTAGGTTGGTTGTAATGGGAGTATCATATATTACTATCATGCATATGATACCAGTGTATGATACTACCTCCCTAATGCATAATATCATATATTAGTATCAAATAGTATTCTATTTATTGACATGCATGACACATACTACTATACCATTTATTATGATACGGTATCATGATATGATACCCAACCATCTCTTTTTTTATTTAATTTTATGACACCTCATTAAAATTGTCTAATTGGCATGCATGATACTAGTTATAATACTACCATTACGATCAGCCTTACATTGTTTATATCGGACCACATCTAACATGGTAGTCGCTTTAAAACAGTTATTAAGTTATAATCTCGCAAGAAAAAAAATGTATGCATGCCTCTCAAGCACAATTCCAGTTTCAATGTCAAGGCATCCCCTATTTTACGTTTTTGTCATTCTTTGTTTAGATGCACTTTTTAACAAAATTTCACTATTAAGCATGTATTTGTTTGGGTGACATTTTCTTCAACATTTAAATGGAATCTTACACAAGCGGCATAATTTAAGAAATCAATGTCATATTTTACCCTTATAACACATGACTCCAATTTCAAAAAATTGTCGAGCATGTCCGGCCCATGTGGCGACCAAATCAGAGGTGCTATGGGCATCACGTCACAAGAAATTACATCAATTCTCCTATAATCTTGACAGAAACAGACCCATCTCATATTTACTCTATTATACTTTCCTAGAAAGTCAGAAAATTTACGATCCAAAATTAAATTTCGTATTTATTTATTTCCATTGATTTTGAAATTCCTAATTTTAATTACATTTGAATTTTATGAAATTTCAAAAAACTTAATTCAAATTCAAATATGACACCTTGCCTTCATTAAATTTTATTATATATTATAAACTGTAAATTTTGGATTTAATTTATATTGATGTCATCTACGTAGTAGTTTATAAATTCTAGAAAAATCATTTTCCAAAAATATATTAAAGCTTTAACTACAAGTTATTAATACATGAAGAATTTGTAATGACACTTAATTAAATTTATATTCATAAACTAAAACACAAGATTTTGCAATTCAACATGTAAAATATAACTTTACTGTTTCTACATAACATAACGGGTCATAATAGAAGTTTGTTCGCCGGGATAATTGAAGTTACATCAGATAGTTAAATACAAAGTGAAATGTCGCCGTTTCAAAAAAGAAGAAGGAAAATGACGGCTATCCTCGGGCATAGCTAGCCTCCTCGTTCCACTGTATGATTGATTATTTTTTCGAGGAATTTTCGATCTATTAATCTTTGATCATGTGAGTACAATAAACAATAAAATAATAAAAGTTACATCCAGATCCGTAAACTACCTAAAATTATGCACTGGTTGGGCTGGTGGGATTTGAACTGCAAATCGTGCGTTAGCGAATCGAGCCCATCACTCTTAGTGTGAAAAGAAAGGAAATACCGAAATCATTAATTAAGGAGTACTCGTTGCAAAGATCACCCCAAACTCACAGGTTGCAATAAGTGGCGCGCTGCATGTGCGCCACTTGTCGCAACCTGGTTGTTTTTTTCGTAGATCCGTTTATTCAAAAAGTTTTTATCTCTTAAACCATGCGTCCAAATTTCGAACCGCTTTCATCGTTGAATTCCTCGCGTCGAGATCTTCAAAACTAGATCCCATGTTGATAGGTTTTGATTAATTTTTTTTCACGAAAAAACCGGACAAAAAACCGAAGCAGACGCACTGATTTTTTTTCTTTCCGAAAGAAGCACGCCCGTGCCTCTCGCGAAATCATAACCGTGCCTCTGGCGGAAGCAAAACCGTGGCTCTTGCGGAAAAAAAAAAGAGAAAACGTGTTTTTTCGATTCCGATGAGGCACGGCCGTGACTCTCGCGGAAGCAAAACCGTGACTCTCGCGGAAAAAAAAACAGAAAACACATTTTTTTTCGTTTCCGAGAGGCACGGCCATGACTCTCGCGAAAGAAAAAGAATAGAAGATGCATTTTTTCGTTTCCGAGTAGCACGGCCGTGACTCTCGTGAAAGAAAAAAAAACAGAAGATGCATTTTTTTCGTTTCCGAGTGGCACGGCCGTGACTCTCGCGAAAGGAAAATAAACAGAAAACGCGTTTTTTCCTTTTCCGAGAGGCACGGCCGTGACTCTCGTGAAAGCACAACTGTGCCTCTCGCGGAAGCAAAACCATGACTATCCTGAAAAAATTGCGTTTCTTCGCATATTTATTTTTATCGTAAAGCTAAGAAAGACCGGTGGAAAACCTAAACATAAAAAAAATCGAGGAAAAAACTATTTAAAAAAGCGAAAATGCGTGCGAAAAAAATCCGGAGGGAGCGTCCAGAGCGCGATACGTGACGAATGACTGAGAGTGCGCAAAGTGCCGCTGAGAGTGCGCCAAGTGACGCTGATCGTTGCAAGACTCCCGAAGGAGCGCTCGTTAACTAGTTGTTGATACGTCCAAAACGTATCTATAATTTATGCTTGCTCCATGCCTCTTTTGGGTGATATTGCTATGATATTTATACGCTTCCATACACTTTTGAACATATTTGGACTAACCTATTAACTCAGTGCACCCCAGTGCCAGTTTCGGTTTTCGGCTGTTTTTGTATTTCAGGTTTTCACATTACGAGAACTGCCAAGAAAAATCCAGAAAAATTATATAAAAAATCAGCGTTCCAGAAACTACCGTGCGCCCGAAGGACAGCCGGGGGGGGCACCAGGGCTCCAGGCGCCCTGGCGGCGCCCCCCCCCCCTGGGCCGCGCCGGGGGGGCGCCTGGGCCCCCCGAGGCTCCTCCGATGCCCCCCTTTGGCATATATTTAAAGCGTCTCCCGAAACCCTCGATTCCAGACACCTTTTCTCCAGACGCGATTCCGATCTCCGCCGCCATCGCCATCAAGCTTCGGGGGACCAGAATTCCTGTGCCGGCACCCTGCCGGGACGGGGAAGTGCCCCCGGATTCATCTCCATCGACGTTGCTTCCTCCCTCCATGATGCGGGAGTAGTTCCTCCTCGGGGCTGAGGTTTCTACCAGTAGCTATGTGGTCAATTCTCTCTCCCATGATGTGATATTCGTTGTGATAATAGGCTATGTTAATCTAGGGTGATCCCATGATATTTCCCCTTCCTCTATGTATTGGATTGATGTACTCACTTGTCTTTATCTAGTATAATCCCCGAGACCAAGGTGACAGCGGTCTATTGGACATGGATTAGAAGAATAATTTCATGAGTGATTTTCTTTTTGTGTGTTGATTGAAGATTGAGAGTCTCTTGGTGCTTGTCTTTGACTATCCTTTAGATATGTTGTGGTGATTGTGGGACTCTCTTTGGATGGCCGCGGTGACATTGGGAAATCCTTAGATTGAGAACTACGAACTTTGAGGTGTGCTTTTGTAGCCCTACATAATTCTCGTCCTCTCTTGACCACGAAGGAATGACCTCCGAGTGCGTCCCCTTTGCATGTTTTATGGGAAATATCATGTGATTCGATTATGCTAATGTTGTTGGGAGTTTCCACTAGTGAAAGTATGAAGCCTAGGCCTTGTTTCCACCATTGCAATACCATTTGTGCTCACGTTTACCACTTGTTTGCTTGCTGCACTTTTTATTACAGATTTATATTACTTTGTTTTGCCATCCATATCACTTGTCATTTAACATCTCTTCGCCGAACTAGTGCACCTATACATCTGACAAGTGTATTAGGTGTGTTGGGGACACAAGAGATGTGACGCCCGAAGACCGACGTCCCAGAAGATTCCAGATGTTTCGGGTTCCCCTTGTGTTTCGTTTGTGCTTGTGTTATTTATTTTTGCATTGCATCATAGCATCATGCCATCATGTCTTTAATCTTTGCATCTCAACCTAAATAAATCGTGTGGACCTTTGGTCCATTTAAATCGAGAGAAGGTGACTTCTCTTTATAACATATAAAAGCCTCTCAATATTTAGGGAGCTATTTTATTAAATATTTCCATTTGTTTGGAATTAACCCCAACACACTTGCATTATTTTTCCCATGCCTCTTAATTCAAGTTCCACCGTCAAACCTCCCTATATTTCTTTTTCCGTTGTATCGAGGCTCCTCCTAAAGTCTAGACTCCTTTCAAACTCCTTAAGGCAGGCTAATTATTTTAGTTTGTACTTCCCTATTTTTGTTGGAACTATTTTTTTGTTGGGTTGGTAATATCCCATAAAGCCTTACAAAATATTCCATCATTTATTTTTCTTCTTCTTGACCTCTTTTCTTTTTGGTGTTGTTCTCTCTCTATTTTTATTTCTGCTAAAGAAATAAAGATAAGAAGACAGCCTCCCTCTCCTCCTTTTGGCCCAGGCCATCTAGGCCATCTCAGCCGCAGCCATCCTTCTTGGCCCAGCCGCAGACGGCCCAGTCCATTCCCTAACCCTAGCTTCAGCCAGCGCTCCTCCCTCGACCCCCCCAGCCGCCGCACCTCTCCAGCCCTCGATCCCCTTCTCTCTCCCTCGGTCTCCCTCTCACCCAGCGTCGCCCGACCCGATCCCCTCCTCCCTTCTGCGCGCCTCCTCCCGCCAGCACGCTCCGGCCCTCAGGCCCCTCGTCCTCCAGCGCCCGTCCTCCATGCTCCGGCCGTCGCCATGGCCTCCCCAAGCCTCTGCACGCCCTGCCTCCTTCTCCTCCTCGCGTCGCCAGGCCGCGGCCACTGCCTCGCAGCCGCGCGGGCCCTTCCTCGCGCCTCCAGAGCGCCCGTGCCGCCTCCCTGCGCCTTCCCTCGCGCCTCCCCATCGCCTCCAGTACGCAGCACGCCGCGGCGACCATCTCCCCTGCCTCGCTGATCCCTCGCAGGGCCTCCTCTCGAGCGCCTCCTCGCGCGCCCTCCGGCCCGCGACCGCTCCCTCCATCCCCAAGGCAGCGCAGCGCCCCTGCCTCCTCTGCCCGCCGCCGTCCTCCCTCGGCCAGGCAGCGGCCAGGCCCTGCTGCCTCCATCCCGCGCGCCAGGGGCAGCTGACCCGCCAGCGCCTCCACCTCTTTTTCCCGTCGCCAAGCTGCCGCAGCTCTGTCCGGCCAGAGTTGCCGCTGCCATGGCCCTTCAGCGCCAAGTCCTTGCTGCCGTTTTTGTTTTTTGCCGAGTTCTTATGTATGAGGGACCCCGAGACCGCCAAGTTCCCCTTCGGCAAGTACCACGACGATGCGTCAAGTTCCTCTCCGATACCCAAGTTCGACTACACGGCGATGCGTCAAGTACCTCTACACGTGACGTGAACATCTACGATACGAGAACGACGACACAAGATGACGCGACAAGTACCTCTTCGGAAACGGAAACTCCAACGTGTACAACTACCGTCGCCCCGTGTACGACTACCGATGCGCCAAGTACCTCTACGGAACGTGCGTGTACGACTACATCCGATGTTGTTTTGGCAAGTACCACGACGACCGAGTTCAACTACGACCCGGGACCGGCAAGACCGCTACGAACGTGTTCGACTACCTTCGGTGAAGAAACGAGTACAACTACTTCCTCTCCGAATGAACGTCTACTTCCACTACTTCCTCTACGATCTCGATCCGCCCGGAAACGCTTGTTCCGAAGGTATAACCCCGAGACGATGACCCGTGGATGAATGCTTGTGTTGTTTGAGATGTTTCTTCCCTTGTGAGCACTGTGCCCGTTTCGTCCTTTTGTCCTGTTCCTCGGTTGCCTCGTCGCCGACTCGTGGGAACCCGGCGACGGGATCACCCCACCTCTTTCATCTTGTTCGACTCGCTCACGCCACATTGCTTTTGCACCGGTCTCTCAACGAGAAACCGGAACCGAGATGTTGCCGTTGCATCATTTTCGGATCGTTGCCGTGGCACCCTTTCCTTCCACCACGGGGACAATCGCTTCATATCATCTTCTTGTCAACTTTTAATATAATTGCATAAACTTGATCATGTCATCCGCATCATTTAACAACATTATAATGTGTAAATTGTTGTTGCTTTAAATATAACTAAACATGCTCATGGGGTTTTTCTGGAATTGTTGTTGTTATTTCCGGCCTCATTTAAAATGTCTAAATAGTGTAGTTTTATTATGCTTCACCTCATGCTATGTTAAAAACATTTAACCTTGCCTTGTAAATAACGAGAGTCAACTAAATAATTATAATGTGGTGTTTCGTCAATATGCAACTCGTTGCATATTGAGCTCCACTTAACTTGTAGTCTTGTTTCTGCACTTTGCCATGCCATGCATATTTAAACCGGACATGCATCATACTTGGATGTGCATCGTATGCCATGTTTATGCTATGTGTGTTTACCGTGTTGTTTCCTTCTTTCCGGTTGCTACTCTTGTTAGCTTCGGTTTCGTTCCGGAGTTGTGAGGATTCGCTCGACTATGTTGCTCCGTCTACTTCATGGATCCGTTCTTCTTCCTTGCGGAATCCCAGGCAAGATGATCATACCCTTGGATACCTTTACTACCATTGCCATGCTTAGTTGTCTCGATGCTATCGTTACATGTCGTGCTACCCATCTTTTATGTCAGCCTCTCCTTGTTGCCATGAAACCTCTAACCTTTGAAACCTTCCTAGCAAAACCACTGTTTGGCTATGTTACCCGCTTGCTCAGCCCCTCTTATAGTGTTGTTAGTTGCAGGTGAAGATGAAGATTCGTTCCAGGAGGGAACTTGTTGTTGTTGTTATATCACAATATCTATAATTATTATTAACACACCTATATACTGGGCATGGGTGGAAGGCATGGCCTTTTGCTCGGTGTTTTGTTCCACTCATGCCACCTTAGGCGCCGATAAACCGGCATTATGTTCCTTGATTTTGCGTTCCTTACACGATGGGTGGATGGGGACCCCTTGATAGTTCGACTTTGAATAAAACTCCTCCAGCAAGGCCCCACATTGGTTTTAATTTGCTCATAATAACAACTTAATTAATTAATTAAATTGCATAGGGAGTTAGCGCTACCCGAGGTTTCTTTCTACATAACAGGGGGGGCAGTGCTGATGGTGTTGGTCCCAAATGGGGAGACTGCGGGGTCACCACGGGGAAACTCGAGGATTGACTCCCGTAGGCTCACCTATCCGGTCGTGGCCTGAGACGAGATACGCGCGGCTACTATCAGGGTGTCGACACACCGGGAGGTCTTGCTGGACTTGTTTTACCATTGTCGAAATGTCTTGTGCTACCGGGATGCCGAGCCTGATCGGATTTCCCTAAGATAAGGGGTGATGATATTATATGTATCACTTCAGCTAATCGTGAGAGCTTGTGATGGGCTAAGTTGGGACAACCCTGCAGGGTTATGATCTTTCGAAAGCCGTGCCCGCGGTTATGTGGCAGATTGGAATTTGTTAATGTCCGGTTGTAGAAAACTTGACAGAGGATCCAAGTAAAAGACACAACTGTGTGAGTAACCGTGACTGTCTCTTTTCACTTTGAGAAGAGAACACGGTAGGGTTATGTTTGAATCGTATGTAGTTCAGGATCTTTAGCGATCACTACTTTTGCGACCGTTTGCGTAGCTTCTCATCTTATTCTGGTACTCGTAAGTTAGCCACCATATTATGCTTAGCCGCTGCTGCAACTTCACCACTTTAGCTCTTCCTACCCATAAAGCTTTGCTAGTCTTGATACCCATGGTTATGGGATTGCTGAGTCCTCGTGGCTCACAAATACTACAACACCAGATGCAGGTTCAGTCGAGAATGATGCAGGAACTGGTTCAAGATCTTCACTGAGAGCTCGATGAAGAGTTTGGCCGTATGCTTGTGACGTTTCGACGATCAGTAGTGGTTTCTACTAGGATTCGATCTTGACCTGTGGCTTTATGTTGTTTGGTATCTTTCTTTTGGATCTTTGCCCGTAGTCGGGTTGTGATATTTTGAATGATGTTATGCTTATGTAATGTATTGTGTGAAGTGGCGAGTGTAAGCCAACTATTTCATTTTGTAGTTTCATCCCTCTTTTACATGAGTTGTGCAAAGATACCAAACTTGAGATCATTCCAGAATGGGCTTATACCTTTAAGTCGTGCCTCGACACGTAGGAGGTATAGTCCCATTCCGGGCATTACAAGAGACTTCTTGTATCTTAGTTGCAGGGTTGCTTGAGAGAGACCATCTTCAACCTCTACTTCCCTGAGTTCGATAAACCTTAGGTCATCCACTTGAGGGAAATTTGTTGCTGTCCTACAAACCTCTGCGCTTGGAGGCCCAACATAGTCTACAAGAGTAGAAGCGTGTGTAGACATCAGTTGCTCCCAAGAAAGACTTGCTATTATATTATGGGCGCTGCAACGCGTCCGCCGGCAGACGTATTGAAATTACCCGCCGCCTGGACAGTGGATCGCTGAGTTGTTAACCGTCCGATTTAGTGTGTGCGTCCCGTATGTCTTTCTCATTATTCCCGTAGCATGCGCGTTGTTGCAGAAACAAGATAACAAATTTGCTCTCTGCCATGACTGAGCTGCGCCCAGATCGGCGCCGCCGCTAACCCACCTCCAAAATCAGCCCATCGCCGTCGTGCAGGAGCTAAATCAAATTCTCTGCAACACCATGGCGCACCATATCGCGCATCAGATGCTTGGATCAGGCGCAAATCGAGCTCACTGAGCGACCCTGCTTGGAGACCATGCGCGACCTCTAGCATGACAGTGACAAGCTCCCATGCTGGGCACTCCTTTGATGATTTCTGCAACTAAAGCTATGCTTATGAAACATGAGTCTTGTTGCAATGTTTGGCCTCGTACGCTCTAACATCATGCACTCCTCCAATGCTTTCTGCAACCGGTTTCTGAAGCAAGACCTCTGTTGCGGAAGAAAAATATATTCGCTGCCAAATTTTTTTTTGAAACAAGACCTCTGTTGCAGAAACTTTCTAAAACTAGACCCTGTTGCAGAAAAAAAAGCTTCACCACCGACTCGTCTTTTTTTCTGAAACAAGATCTCTGTTACAGAAACTTTCTGAAACAATACGATTATTGCAAAAAAAAAGGATGCACCGCACTTGTGACCAGCGTGAGCGCTGGATCAAGATTGATCCGACGGCCACCCAGGCGGCGGATGTTGCGCGTGCATCCGAGGATAGCGTTTGCCTTATATTATACACGATACCATGCTGCTCGTTGTTTTTGTACAGAATGCAAATCCGTTCGAAACCTTCATTGACGGTAAAGAACATTCTGATCTGATGCATGATTTTCTACATGATTTTTTGTATTCCTTCAAATTTTTGAAAAATATTGATGTGCGCCAGGCTGGTCACCTGTGTTCCCAAATGAAACAAGAAAGAAATATTCCGGCAAAAAGGTGAAAGATAGAAATAAACCTACTTATGCTGAACGAAGTGTAGCACGCACAGTTAATGTTGCTTCCGCGTGTCTCTCAAATCAATATTACCAGTCAGATCCATGCTTGCTGCCACGTCATGTCAATCTTGTTTCGCTCAATCACTCGAATTTGAGTTGAGGACAAACCAACCAACCAACCAACCGGAGCGTAACATGTACACATATGTAGCTAGGAAGTGTGAACACGCTTTCTTTTGTCGAATACACAAAGTGCGTATCATGCATTGATAGGGAAGAAGAGTTACGAACGCTAGATCGAGCCACACACTATTATGGCTAGAGTAGCGAAACATAGATACAAGTTTCGTTCAAGGCGGTTCGAAGATGAAAACGCGTAGCCCCTTGGCCCATGCCGAAGCCCACAATTTAGCTTCGGGAAGGGCAGCTCAGGTAGCCTCGGCACTAGACAGCTATGCGTTGTCGAAGGTGCAAGCATTCCTATGCTTCCAGAGGGTCCAGGCCACGATGATCCCAAGGGAGGCGGTGCCTTTGCGAAGAGAAGCCGGGGCTGACGCTGTGGATGCTTGCCACCAGTCGAAGAAGGGCTCGTGACCTTGCGGCATGCTGGCGGTTAGCCGAAGCTTAGAGAAGACATCATGCCAAACCATGCGAGAGAAGGGGCATCCGGTCAGGAGGTGTTGCATGGACTCGGTAGCTTAATCACAGAACACACAAGCAAGGCTGTGTGGCAGGCCCTGGCGCGCTAGCCTCTTGTTGGTCCAACACCGATCTTGCACGGCCAGCCACATGAAGAATTTGACGCTGAGGGGAGCTGAAGTCTTTCATGTGAGTGTAGCCTGCGAAGATGCGGTGGAGCCAAGGAAATGGGTTTCATAGCAAGACTTTGCCGAGTAGAGGCCATTAGTTGTCCAGCGCCATCGAAGACTGTCCGGCTGATCTGAGAGAGTGGTCGAGAGCACACGCCTCCATAGCTCAATGTATTGGATCGTGGCTAGGGTTCCCATGGCACCCGCAATGTCCTGAACCCACGCTCGGTCCTGAAGTCCATTATCAACCAAGCGACGTTGGCGGCGGCGTTTTGGCACCATATCGTAGATAGCCGACGCGATCTCGGCGATCGATTGGCCTTGGATCCAGTGATCCGTTTAGAATTTGCAGGAGTGCCCGTCGCCAAGTTCCCATTGTGTTGAGGCATGGAAGATGGCATGTACATCGGGGTCGGTAGGGATAGAAGGATGGCTCAAAGGGCGCGTCTGGTCCGTGTCCTAGAGCCAAAGCCAGTGGGTGCGTAGAGAGATCCTGATATGGCGCAGGTCGCGACTGCCAAGTCCGCCGAGTTCGAGAGGCATGCAAACACGTCACCAATTGATTGCGCAATGACCCGCAAAAGAATCTTTCCTCTCATGCCACTAGAACTCGCAGATGAACCGGTTAACCAGCTTGAGCACGTAGGCATTGAGGGCGATGGCCGCAAGAAGTGCGCGTGCATGGCGCGGAGCACATGGCGCACAAGGGCAAGCCTCTTGTCGCGGGCCAACGATGATGCCCGCTAGGTGGACAACTTATTTCGGATTTGGTCCATCAGCGGCGGGAAGTGGGAAGAATGGATTCTCCGTATCGAAAGAGGAAAACCAAGATAGGTAATGGGAAAGGGCTTGTTCGGGCATTCCATCTCAAGCGCGATGGTCACCTCGTGAGCAGGGGAGCATTGAATAGTGGTTGCAGAGCACTTGGCGAAGTTTGTGTGTAGGCCGGAGGTGCCACCGAACACACAGAGCAGCTCCCGTAGTGCGGCGAGGTCCTGGTAGTCCGGGTGGCCCAGAATCACCACGTCATTAGCGTACATCGAGATGCTAGAGGCCATGTGCTTGGGAGTGAGCCAATGAAGAATCCCGGCTTGGACCACACGTAGGATGAGGGTGTTGAGCACATCAATCATGATGGTGAACAACATTGGTGACACCGGGTCACCTTGGCGCAATCCCTTGGCATGCATGATTCCGGGGGGTGGCAATCCATTGGTGAGGATGCGACTACTCGCGGTGGACAGAAGAATGGAGATCCATTCGCGCCAGCGTGGGCCAAAACCACGGTGGCGCAAAACTTGTAGTAGGAAGGACCAAGAAACTGAATCAAACGCCCGGGAGATGTTCAGCTTTAGGAGCACGCGGGGGAGCATGCGGCTGTGGAGGTGCATGGCAGTTTGTTGGACCAGAAGGAAATTGTCGTGGATGCATCTTCCCGTGATGAACGCGCTCTGGTTGATAGAGATTAGGTCAGGCATCCTAGGAGCTATTCATAGTGAGAGCACTTTGGCAAACAGCTTCACCAAGAGGTGAATAGGACTGATCGGTCTATAGTCAACAAGGGAGGACACGTCTTGCTTCTTGGGCAGCAAGGTGATCAGTGCCTCATTAAGCTTCTCGAATCCATGCCCCTTGAGCCCATAGATCTTGTCGAAGGCCTCGCATATGTATTTCTTGATCACCGGCCACGCACAACATAGGAACTCAGCGGTGAATCCATCGGTCCCGGGTGCTTTCCCGGAGGGGAGCAGCTTGATCGCGGTCTAGATTTCATCTTTAGAGAATGGTGCGTCGACGCCGGAGAGATCAGAAGTGTGTGCACCGAGCATGTCGAGGTCGAGGGTGAAATCATGATTGTCCACAGAGCGGAGGAGCTGCGTGAAGTGGGAGAAGGCTGCCGCGTCCATAGCCTCGTCATCGGAGAGGAGATGCCCATTGTGTTGTAGCCCGAGGATATTATTTTTGTGAAGGCATTGGGAGGCCTGGATCTGAAGTAAAGCCGAACTTGTTTCGCCGTTGCGCAGCCAGGAGAACCTTGAACGCTGGTGCAAGATCGTCCGCTCAAGAGAGGCGAGGCCGAGGTAGGTGCACTTGAGGCGGCGCCGCAGCCAGGCCTCAAAGGGCGTGAGCGGGCACTCGTCTTGGGCCTTGTCGATGTTAGAATACTTGTATACTGTAACTGTGTATCGTACCAGGTGTAGCGTGCATGCGTGTAGTTTTCCTAGTCAACACGCATGACCTCCCTCTCCTCATCATGGCCTTGCCCACAATCTCCATCGTGGTCGTGGCTCGCCTTCCCTTTTATAAGTATGGATGATCGATATGAAACAAGTGTGTTCGATCTCTCCTCCCTCAAACATGGTATCAGATGTTGAGGACCTCCACAATCCTTTTGCAACCGATCCCAACCACTCTTCCGCTGCCATGGATACCAACCACTCTTCCGCTGCTATGTTATGCCTTGAGGTGACTTAAACATGCTCGCAAACATGCCATGATAATGTTACTGTTTTAACACTTAGTGAAATTTCACTAAGTCTGGAATCTGTCATATCCTGTTGCTATGTTTGCTTGATGCTCTAGGCAAATCCATGTTAGTTTTGGGGTGGCCATTGATCATTACTTGTTGTATATGTTGTTGTCTATCCATCCATGCCATCACATGCTATTTTGGGTTGATGTAGCTTATTTATTTCTTGCTCCCAAGTTGCTATAAAATATTACTGTCAGGTTTTTATTGTCATGATCCAAATGTTGTAGCTTGTTGCTATTGATCCATGCCTCCTATGGAGTTGCTACAATGGAGTTGTTTGCTAGGAGATGTCTACTTCATGTCCATGCTTCTTGTCACCATCTTTGAGTGCTGTAGAGTATATATTTCTTGCTCCAAAGTTGCTATGTGACTGTTAATTTCAGCTTTGCATTGTTTCTTGTTTCGGGTGTATCGTGTAGTCCGTTGCTCCGTTTTCAGCGTGCCCTACATGAAACTTGTGTCATTTTGCATCTAGATTGATAATATCATCTTGTTAACATGTTTGGAGTATGTTTTCTTGATGCTTGGGTGCATCTTGCACCGTTGCCATGTTTATCTTGTTTTGTTCATATCTTTTAGACCGTAGCTCCGAATTAAACAAACTTTATATGAAACTTGACTAGAATTTTGTGTAGATTATCATGGTGAATGTTAACTTGCTTTTTAACAACTTTAACTTAAGGTTTGTTCAGATATGGACTAATTTCAAACTATGCATATGAGGACTTACCGGATTTGTCTTAAGTAGTTTCCGGCCTCATTTAAACTTGTTGTTCTTATGTTGTTTATCTGTGCTTCCTACCTTGTCATGTTTTGCATCCTATATAGATCTGTCTTGCATCCTACTTGCTTGATCATATTGTCTTGTTCTTGTGTTGTTCTGGTGTGCTTCCTATGTTGTCATGTAATGCATCCTAAGAGCATCTTCAATGCATCCTAAGTGCATCATACGTGCATCCTATAGATTGTACATTGCACCTTGTTTGATTGTGTGCCTCGTGTGTTCTTGTGTTGAGTAGAGCCAGAAGTCGAGACCGAGTACGAGAACGAGGTTACTACCGAGGTTGAGAACGAGGAGCCGTCTTACGATCCCATCGACGACTCGACAGGCAAGATGACCTGACCCAGATATCATTACTATATTTGCCTATTGCTAGAAGTCTCGCTCTTTAGCTTATTGCCTCGATGCCCATGTTTGTCTGTCAGCCTCCTATTGTAACCATGAATCTGTCTAACCACCCTACCTATGCAAACCTTTGATTGGCTACGTAGGCTTCGCTCAGCCCCTCTTATAGCATTGCTAGTTGCAGGGGAAGATTTGAATATTCTTACTTCATGTTGAAGTATTTGTTGGGATATCACACTATATAAACTCTTAAACTAAATCATCTATATATTGGTAATGGGTGGAAGGCTAAGCCTCTTGCTTGGTGATTTGTTCCACTCATGCCGCCCTAGGAACCGTATAAACCGGTGTTATGTTCCTTGATTATGCGTTCCTCACACGGTTGGGGTTATGGGACCCCCTAGATAAACCACTTAGCGCTAAATCTTTTCCAGCAAGTCCCAACATTGGTACTATTTGCCTAAACAACTAAAACTTGCATAGGGAGTTATAAACCCTCTTCTTAATCAACAACCCGGGCCAGTGCTCCACATGAGTGTTGGTCCAAACTGGGCGTGCTGCGGGGCCACCTCGAGGAAACTCAAGGGCTGGTAAAAACCCGTAGCTTGTCCCATCCGGTCGTGGCCTGAGACGAGATACGCGCGGCTACTATCAGGGTGTCGGCACGCCGGGAGGATTTGCTGGATTAGCCTTACCTTAGTCAGAGTATCTTGAGCACGGGATTCCGAGAATACTCGGGCCTTCCCACCTTGGAGTTGCGACTCCACGGATCGTGGGCTTGTAATGGGCCAAGTTGGAACACCCCTACAGGGTCTTGAACTTTCGAAAGCCGTGCCCACGGTTATGTGGCAGATGGGAATTTGTTAATATCCGGTTGTAGAAAACTTGACACCATGTTCAGAACACACTACCAGCGTGAGTAACCATGATGGTCATTTTCCGAAAGGGGTTCGGGAAGTGAACACGATGGGGTTATGCTTGACGTGCTTAGATAGGATCACTTCGTGATCACTTTGTCACTCGTGGCACTTCTCTTCTCGCTCTTAACACGTAAGCTAGTGCTAGTGCAGCTGCAACCTTTTATCTTTCTTCAGCCTTGTTCCACACCCAAGGCTTAGATAGTTTTGCTACCCGGGAACGGGATTGATGAGTCCTCCGTGGCTCACAGATTCTACACCACACCAGATGCAGGTACCATGGTGAACTACTCAGGAGACGGCACAGAGCTGTACTGGGAGTACGATGAAGAACGTAGTCGATACTATGTGCACTATCCCGATGATCAGTAGTGGTTTCTACTAGGGGCGATTCGGACGTGTTGCTTTATGTATTTTGGTATCTTTCATTTGGATCTTCACCCGTAGTCGGGTTGTGATGTTATTTGGATGATGTTTTGCTATGTAATGTATTGTGTGACATGGCGAGTGTAAGCCAACTATCCTTTTGCAATCTCATCCCTATTTTTACATGAGTCGTGCAAAGATACCGAACTTGAGATCATTCCAGAATGGGCTTATACCTTTAAGTCGTGCCTCGACACGTAGGAGGTATAGTCCCATCCTGGGTATCACAAGTTGGTATTCAGAGCCTTCTCCGACCTAGAAGCCCCCACTGATTGATCGAATTGTTGACGGTTGAGTCTAGGCACACACTTAAAATGTTTTGAGTCCTATATATATATCGGAGAGAAGGATTTCTTTTGCTCCTCGTCTATTTTCACTCTGGTGAGGACTCCTGACGATTACTCTTGTCTCTTCTACTCTCAAAATTTCACAATTTTTTTTAGGAATCTCGCGAGTATTGTTTGGATTGTTTCGATGCCTTTGTGACGAGAACATTGTTCTCGATGCCTCATGTCATTTAGGGGTTGTGGAAGTGTCCCGGGGAGTTGAGCTCCAAGGTGTTGTCGTCACAAATATATCACAGCAGTTCTGGAATACTTAAGACGGCCAACATCGAAAACTCTCCTATGCGGTTAGTGGCAAGATAACCCCGACGTCACCCAGTACTGGGGAGGTAGTTCGGGAGTATTGCCATAGCTTGTATAGTAGATGCGTTTCGAAGGTCCGAGGTAGACGGTTTCCGGAAATAACTGGTTATGTGTTGAAGGATGAATACAGCTGGATGTAGGATTAGAGTTGAGTGCGCGATGCTTCCCATGTATCCCCAACACCTGATTGCATAACTGGAAACTTTTGGAAATTAATAGGTGGGTTCATCTAGTAGCTCATAGGCATTCTTCCAACGAATGCATGATATGGAGTTCGGGGTTCTACATTGAGTGAAGTGGTTTTATGGCCGTTGTTCTGATCGGGAGTTGCATCTTAAAGGGTCCTTGGCTATGCTGATCCGGGGATTGCAAAACCCTTTTGTAACACGTTCCATAAGCTTTCAGCATGAATATGTCGAACGAAGCTTCTATCTTGTATTTGTTCTATCTGCTCCTTGTTGTTTTTTATTTACCTTTTGTTCTCCCAAATGGCTTCTCGTGAATATTGTTGTTATCATTAAACTGTGGATTACATTCGTTCATTGTTGTTCGAATGTTCTTGCGAAGACTATGTTGCAATTTCTAGCCGTTGATTTAGCTTATATATATTCTTTCAATCAATGGCTAATAGTTGTCATCTCATTCAGGATGGATTCTAAAAAGGTTCCCAACGCTAACCCAGAGGGTGAAGAGGTCCCTGGTCGTCCTCCTTCCCCTCCTCCTCCGTCTGAGGCCTGGAGAGCAATTATGCAAGCGACGAACTAGAACACCCAGATGCTTATGCAAATGATGCAGAACATTCAAGCAAATCAAGCAAATCAGGGTGCTCATGGGAACCAAGGCAATTTGTTCAACCAACCTCACTTTGCTACGCTCAACCAGTTCTTGACAAACCAACCAAAGGCATTCAGTTACTGTGTGGACTCTCTAGATGCTGAAGACTGGATAACAGATATCAAGAAGCATTTCGAGTGCAGTAACGTTAGGCCCGAGGACTATGTGAAGTTTGCAGCCTTCCAACTAAAGGACCAAGCCGTTGATTGGTGGTAGCAGTACAAAGACTCCAGAGAAGGACGTGTAATCTCCTGGGATGACTTCTGCAAGGACTTTCGTTCTCACCACATTCCAACAAGTGTCATCGAGGGTATGCGTGAGCAATTCCGCAACCTGAAGCAAGGCTCAATGACTGTCTACCAATATAATGTCAAGTTCCAGAACCTTGCCCGCTATGCCAAGCAAGACATCCCAGATGCCAAGAGCAAGATCTATCAGTTCCGTGGTGGTCTGAAAGATGAACTCCAACTAGCTCTCACCTTGTTCGAGCCTGATGAGTTTGATCAATTATATAACATGGCACTTAAGCAAGAGGCGGTCCAGCTCAAGATGGAAGCTTCCAAAAAGAGGATCAGAGACGCTGTTCACTCCTCCTCTTCTTCCCAAGTGGTCGCAAAGCAACAGAAGTTTTGGCTTCCACCTCCTCCAGTGATCCGAGCTCCTAACAACAACAACAACAACAAGAATTCTGGTGGCCGTGGTTTCTCCCACCCACCCAACCCAAGCAATCAGTCAAAGAACCACTTTCAAGCTTCGAAGTCAAGTGCTCCTTATCACCGTCCTCTCTCAGAAGTGGTTTGCAACAAGTGCACTCAGAAGGGTCATTATGCTAACAAGTGCCCCAACCCAAGGAGCCTTCCGCCTCCTCCACCTGTCAGCACTGCTATTTTCAAGCACAATCCAAAGGTTGCAAGAGTGAATCTGATGAATGCAGCTCAAGCAGAGAACTCTTCAGATGTGATACTTGGTAACCTTCCAGTCAATCTTAAACCTGGTAAAGTTTTGTTTGATTCTGGTGCATCACATTCTTTCATGTAATATCCATTTGCATTCAAGCACAATGTGGGCACACTGGCTTTACCAAGGGAGTTATCGATTACTTCTCCGGGAAAGCAAATGAATTCTAGATTGTATGCTCCGGATGTATCTATTCGCATGGGTGATTACCGCTTTCTGGATTCTCCGGTTATTCTCGGCAATTCCGACATTGATCTTATTCTCGGGATGGATTGGCTTTCTTAGCATGATGCTCACATTGATTGTGCAAATAAGGAAGTCAAGCTTACTCATTTCAACAAAGACGTGATTATCTTCGCCTCTCGAGATAACACAATCAGGCTATTCTCTCTCAATGACAAGGGCGAGATTAATGCCATCTCTCAAATTCCGGTGGTCAATGAATACGAAGATGTTTTCCCTGAAGAGCTTCCAGGCATGCCTCCGCATCGTCAAGTTGAATTTGTCATTGAACTCGAGCCTGGTACTGAGCCAGCATGCCGGCGTCCGTACAAGCTTTCCCCTGAAGAGTTGAAGGAGTTGAAGAAACAGCTTGATGAGCAAGAGCGTTTGGGTCTAATCAGGCCTAGCACTTCTCCTTGGGGCTGTGGTGTCTTATTTGTCAAGAAGAAGGATGGCACGGAGCGCCTTTGCGTTGATTACCGGCCATTGAACAAGAAGACAATAAAGAACAAGTATCCGCTCCCCAACATCAATGAATTGTTCGAGCAGCTCAAAGGAGCAAAAGTATTCTCAAAGCTCGATCTCCGGATGGGTTATCACCAGATCCGTATCCGTGAAGAAGATATTCACAAGACTGCATTCAGAACAAGCAACGGCTCCTATGAATACACAGTCATGTCTTTTGGCCTCGCTAATGCTCCACTGGTACGTCCAAAACGTATCTATAATTTCTGCTTGCTCCATGCCTCTTTTGTGTGATATTGCTATGTTATTTATACACTTCCATACACTTTTGATCATATTTGGACTAACCTATTAACTCAGTGCACCCCAGTGCCAGTTTCTGTTTTCTGTTGTTTTTGTATTTCAGGTTTTCCCATTACGTAAATTGCCAGAAAAATTCCGGGAAAAATATATAAAAAATCAGCGTTCCGGAAGCTTCCATGCGGCCAAAGTAGGGCTGGAGGGGACCCACAGGGGCTCCAGGCGGCCTGCCCACACGGCCCCCCCTGGCCGTGCCGGGGGGGCGCCTGGGCACCCCTGACCCCCTCTGATGCCCCCCTTTGGCATATATTTACACCGTGTCGCAGAAACCCTGATTCCGGACCCCTTTTCTCCACACGCGATTCCGATCTCCGCCGCCATCGCCATCAAGCTTCGGGGGACCAGAATTCCTGTGCTGGCACCCTGCCGAGACGGGGAAGTGCCCCCGGATTCATCTCCATCGACGTTGCTTCCTCCCTCCATGATGCGGGAGTAGTTCCTCCTCGCGGCTGAGGTTTCTACCAGTAGCTATGTGGTCAATTCTCTCTCCCATGATGTGATCTTCGTTGTGATCATAGGCTATGTTAATCTAGGGTGATCCCATGATATTTCCCCTTCCTCTATGTATTGGATTGATGTACTCACTTGTCTTTATCTAGTATAATCCCCGAGACCAAGGTGACAGCGGTCTATTGGACATGGATTAGAAGAATAATTTCATGAGTGATTTCCATTTTGTGTGTTGATTGAAGATTGAGAGTCTCTTGGTGCTTGTCTTTGACTATCCTTTAGATATGTTGTGGTGATTGTGGGACTCTCTTTGGATGGCCGCGGTGACATTGGGAAATCCTTAGATTGAGAACTACGAACTTTGAGGTGTGCTTTTGTAGCCCTACATAATTCTCATCCTCTCTTGACCACGAAGGAATGACCTCCGAGTGCGTCCCCTTTGCATGTTTTATGGGAAATATCATGTGATTCGATTATGTTAATGTTGTTGGGAGTTGCCACTAGTGAAAGTATGAAGCCTAGGCCTTGTTTCCACCATTGCAATACCATTTGTGCTCACGTTTACCACTTGTTTGCTTGCTGCACTTTTTATTACAGATTTATATTACTTTGTTTTGCCATCCATATCACTTGCCATTTAACATCTCTTCACCGAACTAGTGCACCTATACATCTGACAAGTGTATTAGGTGTTTTGGGGACACAAGAGACTTCTTGTATCTTAGTTGCAGGGTTGCTTGAGAGAGACCATCTTCAACCTCTACTTCCCTAAGTTCGATAAACCTTAGGTCATCCACTTGAAGGAAATTTGCTGCTGTCCTACAAACCTCTGCGCTTGGAGGCCCAACATAGTCTACAAGAGTAGAAGCGTGTGTAGACATCATCCACCCACCTTCTCGAGAATGATGCACTACATTTTCAACCCCTACACCAACGAATTTGTGCTTGTTTATCTGGATGACATCTTGGTATTCTCCAAGAATGAAGAGGATCATGAAAAGCACCTCCGTCTGGTTCTCGATAGACTCCGTGAACATAAGTTCTATGCCAAGTTCTCCAAGTGCAAATTCTGGCTCGATAAGGTCTTGTATCTGGGCCATATCATTTCTACTGAGGGTATTTCTGTCAACCCCGAGAAAGTTGAAGCGATTGTCAACTGGGAACCCCCTCAGAACGTCAAGCAACTCTGAAGCTTCCTTGGTCTTGCTAGCTATTGCAGAAGATTCGTTGAGAACTTCTCCATGATTGCCAAGCCTCTCTCCAACTTGCTGCAGAAGAATGTCAAGTACAACTGGTCTCCAGATTGTGATGTGGCATTCAAAACTCTCAAAGAAAAGCTCATCTCTGCTCCGGTTCTTACTCCTCTAGATGAGTCCAAGCCCTACGAAGTATTCTATGATGCTTCTCTTCAAGGGCTTGGTGGTGTGCTAATGCAGGACAAGAAAATTATGACATACACCTCTCGTCAATTGAAGCCAAGTGAGAAGAACTACCCCACACATGATCTCAAGCTAGCAGTTGTGGTACACGCCTTGATCATGTGGAGACACCTTCTGTTGGGCAGAAAAGTCGACATCTTCACCGATCACAAGAGCTTGAAGTACATCTTCACACAGCCGAACCTGAACCTCCGCCAGACTCGTTGGGTTGAAATGATCCAAGAGTATGATCCAAGCATCAAATACACACCTGGCAAGGCCAATGTCATTGCAGATGCCTTGAGCAGAAAGGCATATTGCAACAGTCTCCTTATCAAGCCGTTTTAGCCTGAGCTTTGTGAAGCATTCAGGAAGCTCAACCTCCAAGTTGTTCCGCAAGGCTTTCTTGCAAATCTTCAAGTTGCTCCTACCTTGGACGATCAGATCCGTGAGGCCCAACTCAGTGATGCTATGGTGCGGAAAGTGAAACATGGTATTGCAAAGGGTACTCCCAAATACAAGTGCTATCGCATTGATGAGAAAGACACCTTGTTCTTTGAGGACAGATTTGTGGTTCCCAAGGGTGATCTCAGGAAGCTCATAATGAACGAAGCACATGACTCCCTCCTCTCGATTCATCCTGGAAGTTCCAAGATGTACCAAGACCTCAAGCAATCTTACTGGTGGACACGCATGAAAAGGGAGATTGCCCAATTCGTGAATGAATGTGATGTCTGCAGAAGAGTGAAGGCAGAGCATCAACGTCCAGCCGGTCTTCTCCAACCTCTTCCTATTCCCGAGTGAAAATTCGACCACATTGAAATGGATTTCGTCACTGGGTTTCCCAAGTCCAAGAAGGGGAATGATTCTATCTTTGTGGTGATTGACAAGCTTACCAAAGTAGCTCACTTCCTTCCAGTCAAAGAATCCATCAATGCAGCTCAACTGGCAGAGTTGTACACTTCCAGAATTGTGTCCTTACATGGCATTCCTCAAGTTATCTCCTCAGACCGTGGAAGTTTGTTCACATCCAAGTTTTGGGACTCCTTTCAGTCTGCCATGGGCACTAAGATCCGTTTCAGCACTGCATTTCACCCTCAGACTAGTGGTCAAGTCGAGAGAGTGAACCAGATAATAGAAGACATGCTCAGAGCTTGTGTCGTCTCTTTTGGCATGAAGTGGGAAGATTGCCTTCCGTTTGCCGAGTTCTCTTACAACAACAGTTTCCAAGCAAGTGCTGGTAAAGCTCCGTTTGAAATACTCTATGGCAGAAAGTGTCGTACTCCTCTCAGCTGGTCCGAGACTGGTGAACGTCAACTTCTTGGCAATGACTTGATCTCAGAAGCCGAAGAAATGTGCAAAGTCATACGCGAGAATCTCAAGGCCGCTCAGTCGCGTCAGAAGAGCTACTATGACGGCAAGCATCGTGATTTGGCTTTCAACATTGGTGATCATGTCTATCTTCGTGTTTCTCCTATGAAAGGCACCCAAAGATTCGGTATCAAAGGAAAGCTTGCTCCTATATACGTGGGCCTTTTCAAGATCCTTGGCAAAAGAGGCGATCTAGCCTATCAACTTGAGCTCCCTTCCAACTTCGCTAATGTTCATGATGTGTTTCACGTGTCTCAGCTCCGCAAGTGCTTCAAGACCCCTGAACGCACTATTCCATTTGAGGAGATTGATCTTCAACAAGACTTGTCTTACCGAGAGCACCCCGTTGCTATTCTCGAAGAAACCGAGCGCAATACTTGCAACAAGTCAATCAAGTTCTTGAAAGTCAAGTGGTCACACCATACCGACCGAGAAGCTACGTGGGAACGAGAAGATCACCTTCGTTCCGAGTATCCTTCCTTCTTCCAGTCCTAGATCTCGGGATGATATCTTTTCGTAGTAGAGGAGAGTTTGTAATGCCCCGGATGTAACACTTTCCCTAGATGGCAATATATAAACTTTGGCTTCATCAGTTCCATTCCGGGTTCTTCGTCTTTTCGGGTTTCGTCGTTTTGTCGTGTGCGTGTGTGCATTTCATCCATGCCATGTTGTCATGTGCATTGCATTGCATTTGTGTTGTCGTTTGCATCCGGTCCACTCGTCTCTTCCCGTTGTCCGTTTCGAGTTCCGACGCTCTCACACGTGCCCGTGGTATCCCCGAGTCCTTCTTTCGTGTGTGGCCGTGTAACATTTCCGATATGACATGAGACTTGTCGTACGATGTTGTTTTGGTACGTGTAGGCCGCCTGTCAAGTTTCGTCTCGTTTGGAGTTCGTTTGGTACTCCAACGGTTAACCTAGTGGGCTAAAAGTTCTTTGAGGCCCAAGACCCCCTCCACAACATCCCACAAACCCAGCACAACCCTTCCCATCATCTCGGTTGTCGAATTGTGATCGCGTGGCCAAAAACCGCTCCCCATTTGGACTCTCCTAGCTCCTTGTGCCTATAAAAACGTCCCCCCCATGCCATTTTTGTCCAAAAACCCTAGCTCCACTCCGTCCCCGCCGCCGGACACGTCCGGACCGAGCCGGACGCGTCCGCCGCCGTCCCTCGGCCAATCCGAGCCTGAAACGTGTCCCGCCGGGGCTCTTCCCCGCCCGCGCCGCCAGGGCCCGCCGCGGCCCGCTTCCGGCCCGCCCTGGGCCGCCGCCCGGGCCGACGCACCGCGCCTCCCGCGCCGTCTCCCCTCCGCCTCCGGTGGCCGCCGCCGCCGCGCCGCCCGTGGAGCTCGCCGCCCAGCTCGCCGGAGCTACCTCGCTGCCGGCCCCGTCCTGCCCCGCCGCCGCCGGGCCTCAGCCGTTGCGCCGCCGCGGCTCAAGATCTCCGCCGCCCCTCGCCGTGCTCCTCCGGCCGAGCTCGCCGGCCGGCCCCGCCGCCTCTCCGCTCGGCCGCCTCGCCGGTGGGCCGAGGTCGCCGGCCTCCCGATCGAAGCTTCGGCGCCGGATCCCGATCGGATCGAGCCCGATCCAGCCGCCGGGTTCGAAACCCTAACGGGCCCGCGACCCGGTACCCGCAACCCGCTTCGCCCGATCCACCATTGACCCGGCCCGACCGCCCGTTGACCAGATCTGAGGTTGACCCTTGTTTTTTCACCAAGTTCTTTTTGCATTTTGATGTCTGATGCATTCTTGTGGAGCTAATAACTTTTTGTGTGTATGTCCGATTTGTGCATATGATATGTCAAAATGATCGTGGTGACATGTACTATGTTTTGTTCCATTGTGCCATGCTTGTTTGAGTCCATCTAGATGTCTTAATATTCGTGACAAGAGTGCTACTTGTTATAAACTGCTGCTACTAGTTATTTTCATGTCATGTTTGAGATGTGATAACTTGGTGCATGTTTATCCAAATGAAGCAAATGATATGTCAAAATGTTCATCATGAGATGCTCTACATGTTGGTTGTTGTAGCATGCTTGTTAGAGTTCATATTGCCATGTTTATCTCTGTTGCAAAAGTGCTTGTGGCTGTTAGGTTTTGTAACTTGTTACGAGATGCCTAGTTGAGGAGCTCGTTGCTATTGATGTGTTTGTCCCCATGTCACATGCTCATATGTTTTAGATTCTCCATCATGTGTTCTTTGCTGTGGTGCCAACCACTTGACATGATATGCCTTGAGGTGACTTAAACATGCTCGCAAACATGCCATGATAATGTTACTGTTTTAACACTTAGTGAAATTTCACAAAGTCTGGAATCTGTCATACCCTGATGCTATGTTTGCTTGATGTCCTAGGCAAATCCGTGTTAGTTTTGGGGTGTCCATTGATCATTCCTTGTTGTATATGTTGTTGTCTATCTATCCATGCCCTCACTTGCTCATTTGGGTTGCTGTAGCATATTTAATTCTTGCTCCCAAGTTGCTATAAAATATTACTGCCAGGTTTTTAGTGTCATGTTCAAAATGTTGAAGCTTGTTGCTATTGATCCATGCCTCCTATGGAGATGCTCCAATGGAGTTGTTTGCTGTAGGACATGTCTACTTCATGTCCATGCTTCTTGTCACCATGTTTGAGTGTTGTAGAGTATATATTTCTTGCTCCAAAGTTGCTATGTGGCTGTTAATTTCAGCTTTGCCTTGTTTCTTGTTTCGGGTGTATCTTTTAGTCCGTTGCTCCGTTTGGAGTGTGCTTTACATGAAACTTGTGTGATTTTGCATGTAGATTCATAATATCATCTTGTTAACATGTTTGGAGTATGTTTGCTTGATGTTTGGGTGCATCTTGCACCGTTGCCATGCTTATCTTGTTTTGTTCATATCTTTTAGACCGTAGCTCCGAATTAAACAAACTTTATATGAAACTTGACTAGAATTTCATGTAGATTATCATGGTGCATGTTAACTTGCTGTTTAACAACTTTCACTTAAGGTTTGTTCAGATATTGACTAATTTCAAACTATGCATATGAGGACTTATCGGATTTGTCTTAAGTAGTTTCCGGCCTCATTTAAACTTGTTGTTCTTATGTTGTTTCCCTGTGCTTCCTACCTTGCCATGTTTTGCATCCTATATACATCTGTCTTGCATCCTATTTGCTTGAGCATATTGTCTTGTTCTTGTGTTGTTCTGGTGTGCTTCCTATGTTGTCATGTAATGCATCCTAAGTGCATCTGCAGTGCATCCTAAGTGCATCATACGTGCATCCTATAGATTGTGCATTGAACCTTGTTTGATTGCGTGCCTCGTGTGTTCTTGTGTTGAGTAGAGCCGAAAGCCGAGACCGAGTACGAGAACAAGGTTAGTACCGAGGTTGAGAACGAGGAGCCGTCTTACGATCCCATCGACGACTCGACAGGCAAGATGACCTGACCCAGATATCATTACTATCTTTGCTTATTGCTAGAAGTCTCGCTCTTTAGCTTATTGCCTCGATGCCCATGTTTGTCTGTCAGCCTCCTATTGTAACCATGAATCTGTCTAACCACCCTACCTATGCAAACATTTAATTGGCTACGTAGGCTTCGCTCAGCCCCTCTTATAGCATTGCTAGTTGCAGGGGAAGATTTGAAGATTCTTGCTTCATGTTGAAGTATTTGTTGGGATATCGCACTATATAAACTCTTAAACTAAATCATCTATATATTGGTAATGGGTGGAAGGCTAAGCCTCTTGCTTGGTGATTTGTTCCACTCATGCCGCCCTAGGAACCGTATAAACCGGTGTTATGTTCCTTGATTATGCGTTTCTCACACGGTTGGGGTTATGGGACCCCCTAGATAAACCGCTTAGCGCTAAGTCTTTTCCAGCAAGTCCCAACATTGGTACTATTTGCCTAAACAACTAAAACTTGCATAGGGAGTTATAAACCCTCTTCTTAATCAACAACCCGGGCCAGTGCTCCGCATGAGTGTTGGTCCAAACTGGGCGTGCTGCGGGGCCACCTCGCGGAAACTCAAGGGCTGCTAAAAACCCGTAGCTTGTCCCATCCGGTCGTGGCCTGAGACGAGATACGCGCGGCTACTATCAGGGTGTCGGCACGCCGGGAGGATTTGCTGGATTAGCCTTACCTTAGTCGGAGTATCTTGAGCACGGGATTCTGAGAATACTCGGGCCTTCCCACCTTGGAGTTGCGACTCCGCGGATCGTGGGCTTGTAATGGGCCAAGTTGGAACACCCCTGCAGGGTCTTGAACTTTCGAAAGCCGTGCCCGTGCTTATGTGACATATGGGAATTTGTTAATATCTGGTTGTAGAAAACTTGACACCATGTTCAGAACACACTACCAGCGTGAGTAACCGTGATGGTCATTTTCCGAAAGGGGTTCGGGAAGTGAATACAATGGGGTTATGCTTGACGTGCTTAGATAGGATCACTTCGTGATCACTTTGTCGCTCGTGGCACTTCTCTTCTCGCTCTTAACACGTAAGCTAGTGCTAGTGCAGCTGCAACCTTTTATCTTTCTTCAGCCTTGTTCCACACCCAAGGCTTAGATAGTTTTGCTACCCGGGAACGGGATTGCTGAGTCCCCCGTGGCTCACAGATTCTACACCACACCAGATGCAGGTACCATGGTGAACTACTCAGGAGACGGCACAGAGCTGTACTGGGAGTACGATGAAGAACGTAGTCGATACTATGTGCACTATCCCGATGATCAGTAGTGGTTTCTACTAGGGGCGATTCGGACCTGTGGCTTTATGTATTTTGGTATCTTTCATTTGGATCTTCACCCGTAGTCGGGGTGTGATGTTATTTGGATGATGTTTTGCTATGTAATGTATTGTGTGACGTGGCGAGTGTAAGCCAACTATCCTTTTGCAATCTCATCCCTATTCTTACATGAGTCGTGCAAAGATACCGAACTTGAGATCATTCCAGAATGGGCTTATACCTTTAAGTCGTGTCTCGACACGTAGGAGGTATAGTCCCATCCTGGGTATTACAAGATATTTTGCGGGATGCACTAGATCCATATATGTACAGGTGGTGGATCAGGATAATCCAAAAAAAAATTAATACTCCCTCCGTTTCAAAATAAATATCTCAACTTTGTACGAACTATAATAAAATTGAAACACTTATTTTGCGATAGAGGGATATACTGTAAATACAATAGTACAATATTTAGGGTCTTCTGGTTCATAATTTTTTTAAAGCGTGAGTATAGAAAAAACATATGATTAAATGTCACGCTCATCTCAATCATGCACGATTTTGGTTGTTTGATTGCACCATGGGAAAAAGAAAGAATTTTGTCAAGAAAATTAACACAGATAAAATTTTATGAAATATGGCACAAAAGAATCCTCAAGAAGATTAACATAGAAAAAAATCCCTAAGGATTCTTATTCTTCAAAATTCTTATATAAATCCTTTGAGTCAAAGGTCCTTACGTAGATTATAAACGAACATGCGCTGAAACAAGTAACACCCTGTTTAGAATTAAACGGACACACCTGTGATCTTTTCAAGTGTGTTTATTAAAAAATGGACAATTTTTTTTTGGGAAAAATGGACAATTTTTTTATGTATCGTCCTTGTCACACACACCACATATGGACCTGGCGTGACAGGTGGAATTCTCAGACCAGAATTACAGTCCGGTATTAAATAAACTAAAATGTGGAGTGAACTGTCTTTTTGTGTGGAGTGAACTTAGATGGGAACTCCAGAAATTGTTAAAAAAAACTATCAGTTGTAAAACTTTCCATGGTACACGGTGCCATCTTTTTCTTTGGTTGTTTTTCCGGTACGCACATGAAAACGTTTCACAGGAGGGCCACTCGCCGGCCAACCGAAGGACCACGCACCCACTGTCCACTACCGACAAACAACACTGATTACTCACGCACGCCACAACTCTTTGGTTGTTGATGATTAGCCAAGTGGTTTCTCCCCGTTAGAGACAAATGCTCTTCACGCAGGAAAAAATAAGGCAAAAGTGCTCTAGATGACTGAGTAAAGTATAGATAGAATAAGTTCATAAGGGGAAATAGATAGAACAGATTAACCAAAAGTCCTATTCTACTCCCAAGCTCAAATGCTCACTAGTGAACAATAAAATAGAAAAACACAGTAAAAAAATTCAAAAAATTGTGATTTTTTCACGGTAAACTTTGATAAATGCTTTATATACTTGCGAAATTTCAGTAAAAACCCACATTTGTGGAAGGCGTGGCAAAAAAAAATCAGCACTCCAAAATATTTTTAAAACTAGCATCTTCGGAACATCGGTTTTTTTGCCATGCCTTCATAGAATGTCGTATCATGCTGAAATTTTGCAAGCATACAAAACATTTGCCAAAGCTTACCACAAAAAAAATCATATATTTTTGATTTTTTTTACTATTTTTTTTCGATTTTACTGTTTATAAAAGAGCATTTTAGCTCGGGTATAGATACTCCATGTCCCGGATTAAGCAACAACATAACGTCACTCGCAAAAAGAAGAAGAGCATAACGGCTCCTGCACATGTACTTAATTGGTTTTGAGTTGAAACCAAACTAAAAATCCCGGCAATGAAAAAAAAACAAATCAAGAGTCCGCACAACGAAAGAGAAACGGAACCAAACTAAGAGAAGAAACATAATTAGTTGTTTTCCAGCCCTTCCTAGATCAAACTACCATATAAAATCAACAAACACGTAAATAATTGAGTGAAAAATCAGACAGCGCATGGAAGCCCACTTTAAAATGTAAAAGCAAAAAACCCTTTACCCTATAGTTTAGGCATCTTTTGGTTTATATGACAGGACATAAAAAACCATAGGAAGTGAGCTGACATGCATCTCAATTCCTATAGATAAAGATATGTTAGTTGATTCATAGGATATTATTTTTCATTGGGTCCAGACTAATGATTTTTTCTTTAAAATACGAATGATTGATTCCTATCATGCATACAAATATAAATCCATTCCCAGCTACAAACCAAAGGACAACAAAGAACATATTGTTTTCTTGAAAAAAATCCCATGCTTTGAATTCCGATGACATTTCTCTAAACAAAAAGAGGCCTCGACAAGGAAAAAACTATAGTAATCTTCCTAATTGCATGTAATAGAAGAAGGCTTCCGTGCATGTACCTTGACACATCCAGCTTCCTTTATCGCTTGGATGATCTTGAGCTGGCCGTCCAGCTCCTCCGGCCTGCCGTGTCCGACAGCAGAGATTACTACCTCCCCATGCTGCTTGATGGCCGCCACCAAGCTCCCGTGGTCGTTCATGTCTCCCTGCATGCGCCCGTAATTAATATCCCCGAGTTTAACCGCACCTCGATTAGTACCAAGGGTACATATATAAACTGTTTAGCTCTGAACTTGTAATCCTGTGATATGCGCGTACGTAGACAACGCTGACTCCGCGGGCCTCGAGGGAGTTCAAGAGCTTCGCCTTGTCGGAGTCGGGTGCGACGGTGGAGGGGCGGACGAGCACGGCCGTCCGGTGGCCGGCGTTGAGGCTCGCCGTCACAAGGTGCTGCCCGATATTCCCCGTCCCGCCGATGACCAGTATCCTGCTCATTGTCGAGCGACCTCTTCGTAGGCAGTGTTTTTCTTTTTCTTTTTCTAAGCAATCGGCAGTGGAAATTGGTGTGGAAATTGGAGTATATATAACGAGAGCAGGTTCTGTACCTGTGCCGCCGTACGCGTGGGGAACCGTGCTATCCTGGCCGTTAGCGCTGGGTCGTACATGTATTTCGGCATATGCGAAGGACCGTGGTCATTTGGCAGCATCACTAGATCTGGATGTTAATGAGGCCTCGTTTATTTGAAGTTGTGCCTGTTCACAAGATACTGTACATTTATAGGAAAAACAAGGTACCGCACATGGTTCTCCTGGCACTGAAAGGGATTCTTATAGCACTGTAAATGACAAAAGACGCACTTTTGTAGATGGACAGGACACAGCTTCGTCATGCATATTAGTACATGTGTGATACGTACCCGTACAATTTGAATTTTAATCTACCGCAAATTTTGGAGCCATCAAATCTTTTGGCTCGCCGAAAAAAAAATGTGTTGGCACTTGGCAGCACGGAAGCAAGAACAATGGTTTGGCTTCGTTCCGGTCCTGTAAACATCCCTACTTTATGTAGGGAATGAACTCATTCCTGCTTGAGTAATACAACTTGTTTTCCCCCTGCAAAAAAAAAAAAAAAAGCTAAACTTTGTTTTTGGTCGACTTCTTTTTGTTTTGTTGTTTGACTACTTTTCTAATTTTTATGCAGGAGAAAGTGGGGAAGGAGATAACATAATGGGATGCGCATTTGCCATGCAAAACATGTTAAATATACAAATAAAACATACTCCCTCCGTCCCAAAATAAGTGACTCAACTTTGTACTTATTTTCAAACGGAGGGCGGGTATGAAATAAGAAAAAGTAAAATACCAAGACAAATTACCAAAAAAGAATTTTAAAAATTAAAAGCCAGAGAACAAAAAACAGAATTAGAAATTAAAAATCTCGAAAGGGACCGGCACATTAAGCAAAATGTTCATGAATTTTTATAACAAGTGTTTGTGCATTATGATGAATGTTCATGAAATTACAAAAAAGATCCACACTTTATTAAAAAATTGTTATAAAAGCAATTCACTTATTTTTTTACACTTTGCGCATTATGATGAATGTTCATGAAATGCCAACCCATGGGATAAACTACTCATATAATTGCTATCACTTTAAAAAAATGCTATCATGAATAAAAAAAATGCTATCGTGTAGTTAAAAAAGTGTTCACACATTTTTTAAAGTATTGATACAATTTGGAAAAGAGTTTGTGCATTTACAAAAGCAATTCACTTATTTTTTTTTTGAAAAATCTTGAAATTATAAAAAGTTTTTTTGTTTTTTGAAAACGTTCATGCAATATTGCAGTTTCAAAAGTGTGTTTGTAAGAAAAAGTTTGTGTATTTTTCTAGTAAAGTCTACAAATTATTTAAAACTTAGTGGTTAGAAATAAAAACCAAAAATCTGTAGAAAAAAGCGAAGAAGCGGAAAAAGGGATAAAGAAAGAATATCTAAAATAAACCAAAAAAGGAATAAGAGAAGTTGGGGAAGAAAAACCGGAAACTGGAAAATAATCAACATGTTTTTTTGGGGAAAACCAAATGCCAAATATGTTGGTTATTTTCCAGAATGCTGTGTGTGTGAATTGTTATTTTTTTATTTCAGGTTTTTGTTACATTCTTTACGAATTCGCAAACAATGTAAATACTAGCAAGATGCCCGTGCGTTGCACGAAACATCAAGATGTATTTATATGAGTAGTTTATCCCGTGAGAGATAAGGATGAACTGTTAGAGTTGTGTCGAATATTGTGTACAAGGTAGGTTACAGTTGGACTCTGAGTTGTATTGTGTTTAGATAGGATATGGAGTCGTGTCCTAGTAGGACACTTGTGTCCTAGGCCTCTCTTATATACCGAGGGTAGACACACGATGTAACCTATGCCAACATAATAGCACAGGCGCGCAAGAGGGAGCCGGCAGCATGTGCCGGCGCCCGGGTGGCCGGTGTGCGGTATTGTGATGGTGTCACGGGGAGGAGCGCCCGTAGTCAAGCCCCGGGGATGTAGCCATATCGGTGAACCTCGTTAACAAATCTCGGTGTCGTGCTCGTGTGATTGCTTGGTCCTCGGATGATCAACGGTATGCCTCGGATTTATTCTAACAAGTGGTATCATGAGCTAGGTTGTTCGGAGGCTGTGGATGTTGATCTAGAGGTGAGATATCGTGGAAGAATTAGTCGTCGGCGACGGCGAGATCGGAAGAGATGGCGTGGCGTCATGATCGAGCGCAACAATGTCGAGTTGAAACATACTCGGAGTCGGCGAGGTCAGGACGTGGTAGCCTGCGGCAACGCAGCTGGCAGCTGGCCAAGGGCGATCCAGCCAGGGGACGCGCGCGGTCTAAGCAGGCGTGCAGCTGGAAGGACCAGCAGCGGCTCGTACATGATTCGACGAGACTTGTGTGGTTCAGCGATATCATCTGGATGCAATCAAGAGAGCAGCGGCTTGGGGACTTGGGCGACAACAGCGGCGTAACCGCGTAAGCCAACGGCAAACCTAGCGCGGAGGCTCATGCAGGGAGCTGCGGCTCTGGTCCTGGTGAGCTGGCTCGCGTGCCTAAGGCGCAGCTGCAACGGTGCAGACCTGAGCGAGCATAAGCCGGCGGCTGGTGCGCTGTAAGGGCAGGGACGTCCGTGCATGTTGGTGTTCTGGGTGCTGTGCAAAGCTCAGGGCAAGCCTCACGTGAGATTTGTTTGTGAAAAAAAAAGGTTCTTGTATGTATGTGAAAAAGCTAGAAACAAACAGGGACAAGGGCAAGAAAAGGAGTTGTGCACTGTGCACTATTCACGGAAGGCTTATTTTCTTGGTGGGTCTAGTTTGTTGGGAAGGCTTGAAGCGTATGCGGCAAGGGTGAAGATCATGCGGTGGAGCATGGTTGCTGTCGGACAAGTTCGGTTGGGTAGGACTAAACAGTCTGACGGATCGACGCGAGTCGGTTGATACAGAAGACGGTGGTGATTTCAGCGACGACGAGATAGGAGCGTGATGCCGATGGTGCCGACTTCTGGGCGTGGAAACACGTGGCACAGGCCCGAGGGCATGTGTGGCTTCGACAAGACTATGGCGTGGGGTTGATTCAAGGTGATGTACACACGGAGCTTGAAGTCGACGAGGCGCAGGGTGGACAGATCATCTACCATGGAGTCATGTTGAAGGTGGAGCTGGATTGAGGGGCTACGGTGTAAGGATCCAGAGAATCGAAGCCTATTTCAGCGGGAAAAGCGAGTGACATGCAGTTCGGACTGGAGCCCAGTGGTTTGATGGAAGCGTGAAACTCGTCATCGGTCAGAGATGATCGGTGGTACTCTGTAGTGGAGGTTGAGTGGTGTGGTTTCACTACCCTTGAGACTCGACCAGGACAGCGGAGGCTCGACGCAGTAGTAGCGGCGAGGCGTGCGGTATGCACGGACATGGAGACGGGCCAGGGCTATGGTGGTCATACATGTGGCGAGACAACTGCGAATTTGACTCAGGATGACTACAAGCAACAGTAAAATTCCTTCATGTTTCAGACAGGCGGTCGAGAAAGGAGTGGTGATGTTGAGTTCAGGTAACTCTTATGTGTGACACCCAATATGTGAGTTGTTCACTTTCACGCAGGTCAGTGATTAGTGTGTGATGGCGTTGGACTGATACTCTGGAAGTTGGGAGCGCTAACTAGAGTAATGTGGAACTTAATTTTGCTCGAGTGTTGACTGTTGTCAAGAAAAGGAGGGACTACAAGTTGCAGGTGGAGTCACATGGAGTCTTTGGAGTAGCAGCGGTACTCATGGGATAAGCTCAAGTCCAATGTACATGGAAGTTTGACAACATCGACGAATTCAAGGTGGTGGAGAATATTCGCCAAGGTGGAGTTTGTTAGAGTTGTGTCGAATATTGTGTACAAGGTAGGTTACAGTTGGACTCTGAGTTGTATTGTGTTTAGATGGGATATGGAGTCGTGTCCTAGTAGGACACTTGTGTCCTAGGCCTCTCTTATATACCGAGGGTAGACACACGATGTAACCTATGCCAACATAATAGCACAGGCGCGCAAGAGGGAGCCGGCAGCATGTGCCGGCGCCCGGGTGGCCGGTGTGCGGTATTGTGATGGTGTCACGGGGAGGAGCGCCCGTAGTCAAGCCCCGGGGATGTAGCCATATCGGTGAACCTCGTTAACAAATCTCGGTGTCGTGCTCGTGTGATTGCTTGGTCCTCGGATGATCAACGGTATGCCTCGGATTTATTCTAACATGAACAATGGAAGGTATTATTTGCAAATGTGGAGAGGAGTGCGGGTATCTTTTTACAAAATTATCATAGTTTCCTTCCTATTCGTCAGATATAGATCGGACGGCCTATATTGCAGGATGGCAAGCACACCATCATCACCAACTCTGTTTTTTATAAGAGTAGAGAAAACGATAAAATAGGAAAGGAAAATGTTTGGTTATTTACATTTTTTGTGAATTGGCATCTTTTTGAGGAATAGGTGAGATGGAAAAAAATTGAGGAAGGAAAACCGGAAACTGGAAAACATGAAAAAGATAACGTGTTGGTCTTTTGAGGAAGAAAACCTGGAAATGAAAAAAAATGAAAACATGAATATAACCAACACGTTATTTACACTGTTTGTGAATTGGCATTTTTTTTGAGGAATAGGTGAGATGAAAAATAATTAATATCCCAAAAAATAAAAAATAAAGGATAAGGATGGACCAGAGATGCCTCATGGACATCCAATCGTTAAACAGCGCCACACTGCGTGTGGAACCAAGCCCAAGAGCGTCCCCAGGTCCATGAAAACACACACATTCGGCCACGGGCAGGCTCTCTCCCTAACGCCAGGCCCAGTGCTAACGCTTCCCACCTTCTCTTCCCCATCACGAGCGCCGCCGGCGGCTGGTAGAGAAGCGAGCCGAGAGGTGCGGCTACGAGCGGAAGAGGCGAGGAGATCGAGCGAGCGATGGGGCGGAGGATCCTCAACGACGCGCTGCGCACGATGGTGAACGCGGAGCGGCGGGGGAAGGCGACGGCGCAACTCCAGCCCATCTCCGGCGTCATGATCTCCTTCCTCAACATCATGAAGCACCGAGGTATCAGCTACTCCGTGCTCCCTCTCGTCAGGCTGCTTCGGCAGCTGCCACACAAACCCCCTCGTCCCTAGCATCTCATCTTATCTTCTCTTACGCCCAAGAAGAACACGAGGGTTTCATCCATGATGAGAGAGGGAGTTTTTTTTTTTTATTAAGATGGGAGAGGAGGTTGGTGGTGGTAACTTGATGTCATTGCTGGCACGCACGCATAGTGTATTCATCCGGTGGTTTGGAAGGGGTGGACTACTAAGGAGGTGTGGTTTTACAGTTCTGAGTTTAACTGAGAAAACAACAGAAATGATCTCCCCCCTTCATGTTAAAATCTACGTACTTTAGATTACAAGCACCTGATGTTAACATTTCTGAGTAGCGTGGGTTTCTTCAACGACTTGTGAGTTTTTATTGTCAGTCTGTTACTTATATCTCACTAGATTCTGGATGCGCAGAATGTACCGTGAAATCATTTCATTGCCTCGGATTTGTGTTATGAAAATGTGAGTTGGCATTGGAAAGATGAAGGCAAGTCGACACATTCATCAGATATGCAAATTTATTGGTAGCTTTGTGTTCTTCATACATACAACAACAACAGAGCCTTCTGTCCCCCAACTTGTTGTAGCTGTATGAAGAACACAAAGCTACCAGTAAATATGCATATCTTTGTGTTCTTCGTAGCTCAGACAAAGTTATGTCATCTCTTTTAACAGTTGAAAGAATCATGCAAGTATTCCACTCTAAGAATAAATTTCAGGGAAACTGGTATTGTGTACTGGAGCTAGTTATACTTGTCTCATCTGATTACCTTCAAGAATGTCTTCTAGTTACATCATGAGGAACTGTCACACTGAAATTGTGACCACTCATAATTTAACATCCTTGGGTAGGAGAGAAAGGTGTAGTGGAGTGTTGTATGGATCTACTCCACCTGCATGGAGGAGTAGGTTATGTGTGAGAACAGCAACTTGCTTCTTTAATACCCTGTTTTTGTTTTTTCAAGAACGGTGTTACCTAGTAATGTAATAATCTTGTATTTGAATCACCAGGCATTATACACCTTCATTTATCGAGAACAAGTGAAAAAATAAGTTATTTGGGGTAGTGGCAGCTTTTCTTTCTCATTTTGACTTCAGCATGTGAAAAGAAAGGGGGAAAAACTTTATGAACATGTAATGTTGTTTAGTCTCCTCCCCACTGCTGTTGCAAATTAAGCTCTTGAGAGGGTATCAGAACATTTCTTTTATGGTGGTAATTTTCCCTGAAATTTATTCTGCGGACATTTTTCAGGTTACATAAAAAATTTCGAGGTCTTCGATCCGCATAGGGTTGGAAAAATCACCGTGGAACTTCAGGGAAGGATTAAAGACTGCAAAGCTCTCACTTACAGGCAGGACCTCAGAGCTACGGAAATAGAAAAGTACAGAACTAGGATGCTTCCAACACGGCAGGTATTTTATCAACTCATATTTGATATTTGTGAACATTCATATCTTCTGTTAGTTGAGGGATACAGTTATCTTGCTTGGTCTATTTTGATACTGTTATTCATACCGTGAGAATCAGGAAGGTGAAGATATGGTGTGCCAGACCTTGCTAGTTTAAATGCTTATTACTGAATCCATTCTTCTACTTGCAGTGACAACATAGACAATACTGATCATGAAATGTACAGTATGGTTACAGCTACTAAATATTGACTAGATCAGACAGTATTTTACTTTTACTGGTATGTAAACTTTGGAAAACATTCTAATCAATATGCCATTGCGGGTTGTGGCAGATTTTTGAGTAACTGAGTAAATAAACCAAGCCATGGAAGAGTGCAGTATAAATGTTCATCTGTCCCTGTTGCAAATTGCACTTTTGGAAGCAAGTGAAAAAGTCCGCAGGTTATCTCTTTTTTATGACAGACCGTAGAAAGTTTGCTAACTTGGTTGAAATATTTTGTCGCAAATATGAGCCCAACATCTTTTCATTTAGAGATGACTTAGCAAGTGTGAAGAAGCACACATTCTCAAGGAAATTACATAAAACAACAACTAACTGATACTGTTACCTAGTGTAAACTTTCTTGTCGTTACTCTTATTATTCGGATGTCTTTCGATCGCATCTCTGGCGTGGATGTCAAGCGAAGCGCTTATAGCTAAACTAATTTCCGAATGCTTATTTGTCCTGCTTTATTATGTGCTATTTATTTATTTGTAGAGTTGGTGTGTTATTTCTAACACATTTCCTTTTCGTGCTCTTATTTGCTTTGCAGTGGGGCTATGTTGTGGTGACCACCCCAAATGGCGTTTTAGATCACGAGGAAGCAATTAGGCAGAATGTGGGTGGCCAGGTCCTGGGTTACTTCCATTGAGAAGGAAAACACAGTTATCCCATGCTGAGTCAGCCCTGGGTTGCATTGTTATCTTTCTGTTATGATGACTGAAGTCGTTTTATTTGGACATTTAGAGCTTGCTGCTTTTGTTCATGGCCAGCAGAAAATGCGATTACATATCAGAAGTATGTCTCGCAACACTGACATAAATATTGTAATCCTTCTTTGAGACAGGTGTTTCTGTAGGTGTAATACACCCATGTACTTCGAGATACACGAGTAACGCTCTAGTTTGAGCATCTATGATCTCGCTGAGAACCTTGTCGCAGCCGCTTTTCCAAAAATCTTGCATGCACCGAGGATTTAAAACACACTGTTAATTTGGGTTATGTTTATGTTCTTGCTTGAGGCAGTATTCACCATTATTGTTGCAAGATTATGCAAATTGATGCACTCGTTGTTTATATATGTAGGTGATGAGATGTTAGCAACCCCCAGGATCTTTGATTCTGCTAGAATATGATGCGCTTGGACTTTCTAACCTGCATTTGCAAATATCTTTTAATCTGTCACTGGCTGGCTGGCTGTAGCTATCCTCATGGGCATCTTCCTGATTTCTCTCATTATGTTAAGTCTGTTTTTTGCAATGCGAAGACCCCAAATGCTAACTGGGTCTTGGCATCACAAGACCCCTTGTTAACACGTTTCTTTCTTACTCTTCCAAAAACTCGCATGTAAATGTCTCACAAAATTGTTTTTAGATTACAAGTTTCGTGAAAATCATAACACATCTTAACCAAGAATAACGAGATCACCCCTTCCATTTTAGGGTGAGGGAGGGATCAAAGTGATGTGTGAGCTGAAAAAAACCTATGCCTTTTCCCCACTACCTAAATATGCTATTACAGCTCAATTTTTTTCCCACCCAAACTGCAAATCAACATTTTCTTCCCGCAAAAACTGAACGTTTAACAACACCTAACTCAGTACTTCCCTTCGACACCTTTTGATTTGGAACCTTCTGTTCTGTTATCTTATTGTTAAATTCGCTTGTGAGATGTGTGACTCTTAAATATTTATACGATCGGATGTGCATTCGCATACATGTTCGGACAATAGCTTCATCAGTCTGCTCAGGGTAGCTGTACATGTGCTAATATGTGCTCTTGATTGTGTATATCATGACTTTGTGTATATCATGACTTGAACACTGGACCTTGCTGGTTAGTCCGAAAGGAGATCCTGCCATCCTTCCCGTTGACTCAACTGAAAATTTATAATGACAATATAATGTGGTTTAAACAAGAATATGGTAGTGACATCTCAACTAACTCTCACATTATTCGCTCATACTCATACATAATCAAATGAAGAATCGATCTTGGCCAACTCACAGTGACAAGAAACATGGATCACAGAACATTTGTTTATTTATTTCACAAAATTATCTTTCCCTCAAATTGATTTACATAGTCAGGGTCAATGAAGCTTTAGTTCTACCAAAGCACTACTAGCACAATTTTGAAGTCTAAAAAATTGCAAGTAATTTCAGAATATCACAAACTATGCCACTGAGAGAGCGTGTATTCGAATTTATTCTCTTCATGCAGACAAACGGCACAAAAGGCAGCATGCCCTAGCTGTTCATGGTGTAAATGGAATGGAGAACGACGAGCAAGTGAAGGACGACCGCGGCTAAGCCACAGGCGAGAGCCCCCGTGACATGGTCGCAGAAAGTGGGTACTAGCCCGCAGATCGGCTGCCAGCCGGCGTGGCTGTTCCCGTTCTTCCCCAGGGCCGATATGGCGGCCGCGGCCGCCGCGGCGCCGGTGAGCACCATGCCGAGCACCTGCAGCTCATGACAACGAGTTCAGCAAAAATGGCCTAATCAGAGACGTGGCCATACTGTACAGAGACGGCTGGGCAGTGTGGTGCGCCGTGAACTCACCGCGTCGGCCACGAGGACGTGCCTCGCAGCGGGGCTCGCCGGCGGCACGAGGATGGCGAGGAGGCTGTAGGCGCACGCGGCGACGTTGGCGGCCACGAAGAACCTGCAAGGCACGCACGCACGCGCGCGGCGTTTCGTTCGCTCTCGGTGACACAGCCGGCATGATACGGAAACAGCTGGGAGCAGCAGCTACAGATACTTACACGAAGGACGGCGTGTATTGGAACTTGGCCTGCACCTGCACGCCGAAGACGGTGGTCGTCTTGTGGCTCGTGGCCATGACTATCGCCGCGACGCCGGCCGCCGCCGCCGTCGCGATCCTGAGCGCGAGGACGACGAGCCGCCGTGCTTTCGCCATGGTTGTCTATGCAATTATGCCTAGCACTTCTGTTTAGGCTGAAAAATATGTTCGGTAGAACGCGGTCTCATGCACGGAGCAGCTTGTACAAGGGAGGGAACTGAATACGTGTGCGCGACTAGGTGTGGTTTGTGATGAATTATATACTCCTACTACGTTCCAGTCAATGTAGTCGTTATTATCTTAAATTATGAAGTCGATAGACTACCTCGTCTCCTGGGACCTCAACTCAACAAATCTCAAGAATGACGGGGAAGGGGCTCGGAGTTGAAATTGTGCAAAGACCAATCAGGAACGAAAACCGTGCTTACTTCCATCTAAAGAAAGAGTGAGGTATCGTAGACCTGTCACCAAGAAATAGCAATAGTAATGTCACAAAACCGTGCTTATTTCCATCTAAAAATATATGTTCATTTCCGTATCATTCATCGAGGAATACTCCTCGGCCTCTGCATCGGGAGGAATACCCCTCGGTCTCTGCATCGGGTGATTCACATAACTTTTTATTGGTTATTCCAGAGTTCAGTATCTGATCACAATAACTGACGCACATAGTTGCCCAAGGGTAACTAAAAAACAATAGTAGAAAAATGAATCTCATATAAGCACAAATCCTACTAGTAGCCTACCAACCAAATTGGTTGAACAAATCCCGAGAGACCATTTCGCATCGGTTCCACCCAAAGACCGTGTGCTCCTGGTCCTCCTCCTTGGATAGTAACAACCATGTGGAATCAATTAATGGCCTTGAAGATAATCTGTAACAAAAATTAGAATTTTCTTTATGCTAAAAATACAATCATTACAAGTGTTCTAAATTGCCAAAGTAAAGCCCAAATTTCCATACCGATATGAGACTTCAACTTGAGATGCACTCTCACTAACTAGTTTTCGAACATATTCGTACCACTTGTGAGTGGAGGTAGGTTAGAAGCTATATGGACAGACCGCCATAATAGCTTGGCACGTGGGCAGTGAAGCAATACACACTGAATCTGACTCCTCACCACAAAGCAACGCTTATTTTCACGAGAAAAGCAACACTCCGTGCAAGTGCATCTTTGCCAATCTTTTTTTTTTATTATATTTTGTCAAGATGACCTTGCCATCTAAGTATATTTTCAATGGAGATTTTTATTTTCAATGGGACTTTCGATAAGTATATTTTTCGTCCTCGAATTCTTCTAAGAGTTTAGAAATAGTCCCTCAACTCTAATCCGGATAGTTTTCGTCTCTCAACTATCAAAACCGGATAGTTTTCGTCCCTCGTGCTGATTCAGGCGGTTTTTGTCCGAAGTGAACAGTAAATCGATGAACAATAAATCTGAAAATTCGTGGGATCAAATTTTCAGTTTTGTTTTGTGTCTTTTCCTATTTTTTTGAATTTACTGTTCACCGATCTACTGTTCACGTCGGACGAAAACCGCCCAAAACGACATGAGGGACGAAAACTCTCCGGTTTTGATAGTTGAGGGACGAAAACTCTCCGGATTAGAGTTGAGGGACGATTTCTGAACTCTCGGAAGAGTTCGAGGACGAAAAATATACTTATCCCTTTTCTAAATATATTTGTGGTGGAAAGGTTATCCATCATTGATGAGGCTTGTGTACATGGATTTGACTATGAAGGCACCATAAGTAGTCAACTTTCAACGGAATGTGTCGCATTCATGTGAAAGGATGGCAGTAATCAACCTTTCAACAAGGTTTAACTGGATTGTCCATTTTCCCCAGCAGTGGCCTTCTGAAGGAAAAATTCATTCGTAACTGACCCATCACAGGGGAACAAGGACATCTTTTAGCTGCTCAATATCATAGACGCGAGGGTATTGCATGGCTCGTGTCATGTCTCCTAGCCTTGTATCTTCCCAGAACCTAGTAGATAGGCCATTCTGCCTCCTGTGACAAATGAGTCAATACGCCGGCACCATTTTATCGGGTGGCCTTTCATGTGCATACATTGTTGCAAGAATGAACATTTAACTTCTGTTGTAGGAGTATTAAAAATCCACTATGAAGATAACTCCATCAAATTTCTCATAAGTGTAGCTCGTGAATTGTTTCATGTAAGACAACAATCTGTTCTCGATTCTCACACATGCCATTTGGTACGCCTTCCCCGGGTTTGTGTCCAGCCACCTCCATGCCCCCCCTTTTATGGGCTGGGTTGTGGTATCTTCTGCGGTTTTGGGTGGGCACTGGTACAAATAGTTTGGATCAAGACTAGTGGCCTATATGTCCATGTAATGTTTATGCATCAGCTGCAATCATCATTATTGTAGTCGAGCTTGGTTCGTGTTGTTGCGTCTCGAGCTTTATAATGAATGGATCTCACTTTCACGTAATGTGTTGTTTCTTTTGCTCTAATCTAGGTTGGGTTTGGTTGCCATCTTCTAGAATCGCTGAATTTTGGGTTGATGATCCTTATATCAATTCGCTATCATATTATTTCTTAATGAATATATATGCCACTCTAGTCTCCTACATGGATTAAAAAAAAAATCTAACAACAACTTTACCACTGAATTGAGCACATACTGCCTTCACTTGCCACTACACTAGTGCCGATTCTTCATGTCACTAGCTATTATCCTTCGTTGAACAGGGAGAAAGGGAAAATGAAGGTGCAGATGGAGCAAAGAAAAATATAATCAAGGCTTGGTTCGAATATGAGTACTTTTAGTGAAGTTTCAGTATTTATTTCACTACTAAATTAAAACAGTTTTACTATTTTACAGACGTCTGAAACTGAATTCGTCTCAGGTCATTTTTTTCAGTCCGTCCGATTCGCACGAATCTTTGCGCAGCGTTTGTCCTCAGTTTCCCGTAACGCGGTGGTTCTGTCGTGGACTTTCTGTCCTCATTGGGCTTTCGGGTTTGCAACGGGTATTGTGCATTCGATCCGTGACCACCACATATTTTCGAATTTTCTATTCAGTTCTTTGGGGGCGGCGGCTTTTGTTCTATCCGAGGAGGGGATTCGTGGGGATTGGACGAGGCAGGGCGGGGACGGCGGAGGGAAGGCGGGGCACCTCGCCGGTGATTAGGAGCGGAGATGGCGCACTGCGAATCCCCCCAGGGAAGGAGAGCTCGTAGGCAGGAGGCATGCTTCTCAGGGACGGCTGCAGGTAGGAGAGGTGTTGGCTTGGAGAGGAGCTCGGCGGAGCTGTCTCGTCGTGCTCGTCACCAGCAAGCTCCAGTCGGTGGGGGCTGTAGTCATCGCCGGCGCCGGTGGCGCACATGGTATTTATTCTTCCCCCCGTTGTCCACGCTCTGTCCATTTTTTTCTTTCTGTTCTATGTGTGTCAGCCCTCCTTCGCGCTTGATTCAGTTTGTCGTGATTGTCGCCGGTCAAAGACCTTCATCGCTGGTTTTGGCAGGAATGTGTGTCTTAGCTTAGTTCAATGCTGGCGAGTTTTTGAGTGGTTCATGAGGAATGCTCTTGAATTTGTTGCAGGCACCTCTCCACGTGTTTCGCCCAAATTTTCCTCACCAATTCCGCCTCGACGTTGTCTTGTATGTAGATCTCTTATGTAAGAGTTTAGAGGCCCAATGAATGTTTGAGATGATCAGAGGTAGGTAACTGAATTATTTTGGGTTTTTCTCTGTAGGAGTACTAACGTGAAGAAACAGTTGAGTATCATTTGTCAGCTTGATTTTGCTGGCTAAATTTAGATTAGTAATGGATGTGATATTCCTGAGAGTTGAGCACTTATCTGAAGAATGTTTGTGGATCATCTGAAAGTAGTGACATGCACTAATTAACAAGGTAGTAGATGATCTGAAACTAGTTACATGCAATGGAACTTGTTCCAGATAACCCTCTGTTACTCTGCACTTTCCTTTTTTGAGGGTTTCTACCACCAGCTATGCTATGTATGTAACATGCCTGCCTAACTACATCTGTGGCTGCAAGCGAGGGATCAGCTGATATACCCCAGATGTGAACGCAGAGGGGATGTAGTACTAAACTGAATTTAATTTAGTTCATATTGTGCGTTTTCCCGCACGCATTCTGTTTGATGTAGCATGAAGGACTATTTTTGAACCCTTTTTTTAGTCAGTACGTTTTGTATCACGAAAACCGTGCATATAATCTATGTGTTTATACAAGCAGGGGGCGGCATGTAACCCACAACTCATGTTTTCTGTAGTCATTTCATGTGTGATGTCATCTAGTTTTTGTTACTAGATTATTTCAGTTTCCAAGCATGTCCTGTAAATTATTCAGGCTTAGTAAATCTTATTTTCATTCTGGGAATGGTGTAGGTGGTTTTAGTAATTTTTATTTTTACCGAAATTTGGTTTAAAACAGAGTTTTAGTGTCACTATGTTTTGCATTCAGGTCAGTCGGTCAGGAAAAAATTAGAGCCCCGTTATCTTGTTTCTCTGATTTCTTTATGTATCTGGACCTTTTTTGTTTTTGTCCCTACACATACCTGAAGAACCTGAAATGTACCACAAGACGGGCGGCTAGGTTGTGCTCCAGTTGTGAAATATTAATTCCTGTCGAAGTCGAAGGGCCTCCTTTGTTTAGTGTTTCGTCAACGGCTACATCTTTGTATAACCGAAATTAACTGTTTTTGTAAAACTTCAGTTTAACTATGTTTTTTGTTTTAATTTTTTGTTGCTGTGTAAATATAGCGCCTCAATTATCCAATCTGGGAGGTTAGATAACTTTATTAGGCTGTAGTAGGTTCTGTTCACATTTTTCCTTACTGTGTACTTCCTGTTTCTTATCATTTTCTCATATCATTTTCTCATTCAATCATGTTATGTATCAGTTATTCTCTATCATTATTCCCTCATTTTTATTATCATTAGACTCTGTCAGTTTTTCATTCTTATTCGGTCATATTCAGTGTTCAGTTTTCAGTCTCCATTAGTTCCCTTGTCATCCAGCCATTAGTTTTTCAGATTTTGTTTGTGTGCTAGTTGTCATCAGTCTTCAGACATTGATTTTGTGTACTTCAGCTCAATTAAATCTACTTATTTTTAAGTATTCATTGTTCATTATTTTGCCCTTTCAGTCATCTTTCTTTCTGTCTTTAGTCTCTTCTTTCTTCAATCCTATTCAGCCTCAGTCCTTGTTCAATCTTTCATTATCCTCTTGTGTCCGCAGGGTCCAGTTTATTCTTTGTTCAATCATATTCAGTCCCAATTCTTGTTCAGTTTTCCCTCAGTTATCAGTCTAGGTTTCAGCTTAAGTCATCAGTTTAGTTTTATCAGTCTTTCCTAATTTAGTTTTCAGTTATAAATGCAGTATTCAGTTTTTTTCCTGCTTTGATCTGCATTTTTGCTGAGTTTTCAGTTTAGTTTCATTTAAAATTTATCATTCATTGTATTTTCCTTTAGTTAATTTCCAGTTAGTTTTATTTATCTTCTTTTGAATTACTCAATCACAGTCATTTTTCTCATTTAGTTTTTTCTATCAGTCAACTTAATTTTCTTCAGTTAGTCGGTTCAGCATCCCATTCTTCAGTCTGTCGGTACGCTAGTCTTCAGTTTCTATTAATATTTCATCTTTTTTCATGTCTTCTCATTAACTTATTTTCTCATCAGTTTTTCACATGTATTTCATTTAGTCACTTGTCGTTTGTACTCGGTTCTTAAGCTTGATTCTCATTTTAGTATTGTTTGATTTAGTTGATCATTTTGCCAACATCATTCTTCAGTGTTCCATTCTTCTTGTGTCTTCAGCCAACATTGAGAGATAGCCTCAATATTCATTCAGTTTACTTCTTCGTAAGGCATTTTATTTGTTCCTACTTTAGCTTGTATGGCTCTTGTGTGACAATGACCTTTTTGTATATCTTAAAAAAAATACCTCAAGTATTAGGTCATTTTTTACATGCCATCTTTTTATATTTGTGGGTTTGCTGATCATTATCTGATTTTAGCCAATATTCCGCTGTCATGTGGTCATGGCCTCTTTGGTCTAGATTCTCAGAAACTTCACATCTCTAGTTTTTGTGTCTTCTTAAGTTAAGCTTTTTCCTAGCTGGTGTCTAATGCATTCTTATTTTTTTTTCATTTTTTTGTAAACTTTAGGCATTCAGCAAATACCAAAAGAAGTAGCTTCTCCTCCGGACATCTTGAAGCACGGGCGGATTCCAGCTTCCGAGATATCCATAGTTTGACGAGATGATGCTAGGCGACAAGTTTGGAGGTCCTAATTCCTGTTGCCGATGGTTGGCCTTCCATTATATGTCAGTCTATCAGTTAACGTTAACATTTATCAGTGTCCAGTTGTATGTTTTATTTTATTATTTAAAATATGTAGCTACTTTTTATTCCCTTCTTTAGTTTTTATTGTTTGGTTTATTATTATTTTCCCCAATACCTTCAGTGTTCTTCTCTTATTTATCAATTAGAGGGAGGTTTGTTGTTTGTTCTTCAGTGTTAATTGTTTAGGAAAGTCGGAGCAGGTTTGTACAGAGTGGATTCTTATAAATTAATAATTGACCATTTTTTCACAAAACCTTTTTCAGAGTCGATTCTTATAAATTGTCTCATCGAATATATTTCTGTTCAGGAGATCATCAACCGTAAGTGTTTCAGCATGGTTTGTCTGTTTCTTTTCTTTTTTTGACGCGTCAACGGCAGGCTTACGCCTGCCTGAACTTTATTGTCAAAACCCACAGAGTTGTTACAAGGAGTAGAGTTACATGGTGGTTAGGGGGAGTGTGACGACCCCGGCCCGACCGTGCACTAATCATACACGCAAATGCACACGATCAAGCCTAAGGACTCACGTGAAGGAATCACAGCACAACTCTAAAACATAAATAAATACATACAAGTCATATATTACAAGCCAGGGGCCTCGAGGGCTCGAATACATAACATGATGTCACACACATAGTCAGCGGAAGCATTAGATGTCTGGATACAGACATAGAACACAAGTTCAGATAGGCCTCATACGAGGCGGGGCAAAAGAAAAAGCTACGATCGAAAAGGCGCAGGCCTCCTGCCTGGGACCTCCGATCCTACTCCTGGTCGTCGTCCGCCGGCTCCTCGTAGAAGTACTCGCCGGCCGGGTAGTAGTAGAAGCCAGCCTCGGGCTGGAAGTAGTAGTCGTCAACGGGGGCTGCAGGCACCATGGCTCCGTCGTCTGGTTTATCATGCGGGTAGGACAAAAGAGGAAGCAAAGCAACCGTGAGTACTCATCCAAAGTACTCAGCAAGACTTACATCAGATCTATACTAAGCAATGCATCATTTTCAAAGGAGGCTTTATGTGGGTGGACTAGACTGCAGAAAGCCAGAGTAGAGAGGGATAAAGCCTAGTCCTGACGAAGACTAGCATCTTCAGGGTCTTGCAGCAATTAGAAGGGAGCAGAATAGTTCATCATAATGTATAGTGTTTATAGCAATATCATCTTCATATCTCAAGTCACCAGTTCTAGTTGTACCGAAGTGGATACAACTCCGAGTGTCCGTTACCGTAGGACAGGCTATCGATAGATTGTTTCTTCCCTGCAGGGGTGCACCAAGTTACCCACCACGCTCGCTTAACTCCGGCCGGACACACCATCAGGTCGTGCCCGCCCTCGGCCAAACAATACGACGCAACCCGACCGGATACCGCCAGAGAGGATCGAGCACGCCGGACTAATCCTATGCCCCCGGGGGTCATGGCCGTCGCCCCGGACACTCCGCACGTTGCGAGGCCGTTCGGTAGCAGACCTAGCAACCCCTTATACAAGCACGCAGTTGCATCCTAAGTCCAATCCGAACGGGCCGCTCAATCGCTGACGTCGTGACGACTCCGGCTGATGTATACGACGCAGAGCACCCACTCACACCCACGTGGTGGTTAGTGCTATCGGACCCGGAGGCCCCTCGGATCAAATATCCAAATCGCTTAGTGGATTGGGAGCGCGCGGTAACGAGCAGAGCCCACGATACTGTTGGCCCCGTCGTCCCGTCTCGAGGACTTGTGACAAGGACTGGAATGACCGGCCACGCCTCGTAGTTATCTCGCGGGTACCCTCACTGGTCACCCGACTCCACAGCTCACGCCTCAAAGGCACTCGCGGGTACCCCTCTGGGTCAACCCGCCTCCATCCAACATGTGCAGTAGTAACTTCAAAGTGTCTTCAGACGCACGATACCTCTGGCCGCACGCCTTTGTTCCTGGCGACGTCCGGCCTCGGGGATCGATACGTCTTTAAACACGGTATGGTGAAACAGGGCATCCGTGTGGTTTCCATGCCGATGAGGAATCCGAGGAATCACCCTCGTTGGACTCCTATACGACAAGTCCCGTTAAGGTGATACCGGAGGAATCACCCTCGGCGGTAATCACCATAGCGGATGCACGACAAAAGCTAAGTCGGAAGTGGGAAGAGGAATCACCCTCGGTAACCCACAACGAGCTAGCCATACTACAGGGACAACATCGGAAGTGAGTTCGGAGGTATCACCCTCGTCACCTGATGTTAACTCTGCGGAGTCGAGCAAATTAGGGGGGGTGTGCGGTGATGTGAAGAAGGTCAGGGGAAGGGGCTCGATCGCTTGATCGAGGCAAGGGTACTATGCGAGGCAACTACGAGAGTGCGGGACCATAGCAGTGCTACCCAACCTATACTAAGCAGTTTATGAATAATGACAGGTATCAACAGTTTAGCAAAAACAGGCTATGCAACAGTAATAGGAGCAGTAGCAGTAGCAGCAATTCTAATGCAAGAATAAGAGCGAATAGACATAGGCGATATCGGAATGATCAAAGGGGGGGTTGCTTGCCTGGTTGCTCGGTGGCAAAAGCAAGGTCGTCGGAGGGGGAACCAATCACCGGGACAGCGTCGGTCTCGGGATCTGCGTCAGCGTCGGACTCTACCGAGAGAGAAGAGGGGGAAGAAACAGGTAAATACACAAAACATGCATCACAAAGCGTGCTAAGCTAACGTGCAGTGCAGGGTTGCCTAAAAAACATGCCTAAGTCATATTAGTTATTTTTAGGATTTAACTGGAATTATTTACCGGTGTATGTGCACTATTCATCTACCGAAAACGGGCTAAAAGTTGCGGATTTACCTCCGTAGAGGGTCCCGATACGGAAACAGATAGCACGGTTAGCTCCGTCTCGTCGTTCTGAGCAACTTTCATGTAGAAAGTTTTTCCATCCGAGTTACGGATTAAAAGTTATGAATTTTCTAAAGATTTTAGCCTTTCCTGAAATTATTTTTATTAGCAGAAATAGATTATTGCGCCATGCTGACGTCAGCACTGCATCAGCAGCAGCTGACCAGTCAAACTGGCAGGTGGGTCCCACCTGTCGGCCTCTCTGGCTCTAACTGACGTTTAACTAAACTAACAGAGATAATCAAGGGGGTGGACCCCACATGTCGGTGTCTGGTTAACTAAATAATTAACTAACATTTTAATTAACCAGTTAGTTAGTTTTAAAACCGAATTAATCGGCGGGGCCCACATGTCAGCCACTGGGGCCTGCCCAGTCAGCCTGTTGACTCGGTCAACAGGTCAAGGTGGGGCCCCAGGGCCCACTGGTCGGTGACCCAGGAGTGGGAGCCACCCGGGCCACGTCGGACGGCCACCGGAGAGAGCTCCGGCGAGCCCCGAGCGGTGGTGGAACTCCGGCGAGCTCGGAAACTACGTACGGGGGGCCAAAACGGGCGCGGCCAGGTGCGTTAGAACGGCCACAGTGCGGCGCGTCCATTGGTGGTGGTGGCGCGGCCGAGTGCGGCGCGTAGCGACGGCGGCGAGCACGTCGGCGGCGGCCGGACTCGGGTGGCAATCGGGCGGACGGCTACGGTGAACTAGCGCGCGCGTCTTTGGTCGCGTTTGGTCGTGCATAAAGCGCCGCATCCAACGGCGCGGGCGTGAGGCCACGGGAGCGACCAAGGAGACCGGACGGCGAGGTCTCGCGGCGACCGGAGTTCGGCGGGATGACGAGCTGGCTACGGCGACCCACGCAGCGCAAGGAGATGAACGGAGGGAGGGAGAAGCTCACCGCGCGGCTACGAAAAGCCCTCGGGGGTTTAGGAGCTGCAGGGAGTCGCCGGAGTCGGAGACGGTCGGCGGCGGTCGGAGATGGGGATGGGGACGAACGGCCGCTGCACGGCTCCCCGTCCTCGCCTGAGTCCACCAGAAGCAGAGGGAGTCCGCGGCGAGTCCTCCGGACTAGTTGATGAGGCAGGCGGGCGTCGGTGGCCACGTCGGAGCTCGTCGCGCGTCGTCGGCGGCGGTGCTCGACAGAAAGAGGAGGAGAAAGGGGAGCGAGGGGAGGAAGGGAAGAAAGGCGAGGCGACCAGGGGGGAGGGCTCGGGGGCGAGGCTTATCCCCTCGCCCACCTGCTCCCATCGGCGTGGCAAACGGCGATAGCGCGGGCGCGCTCTGTCCATGGCGGGAGCGACACGGAGGGGAGGAGCAGGTAGAAGACACAGGCATGGGCCGGCTGGGCTCGGCCCACTGCCAGGTAAGTGTTCTGCCCCTCTCTCTTTTCTGTTATTTTTCAGTTTTTCCAATTAACTAATAACCAGAGAGTGAAAAGGAATTATTTAGGCATCCAAACATGTTCTGAAAAATGTGAGACCAAGTCACATAATTCACTAGCAATATTAGGCACTGCCACAAGGAGTTTGAGGATTATTGGGATCTGTTTGGAATTTGCATAAATAGAAAAGCATTTTTAAATGCTGAAATGGTGCTGAAATAAATGGTACTGCTCATCTTTGTCAAAGAGTGATGTTGTTTTCCTTAACAAATAAAGGTTGTGGAATTTTGGCAAGGTGATGAACATTTTTCCAGCACTTTTATGCAACTTTGTTTTGCACTTAAATTTGGATTGAATTCAGAGAGAAATTTGAATGGGAGTGCATAACCACTGTGATCATACAAGGCAAAAGATGATGACTTGGCATGATTAAGAGGTGATCACTGTGGTGAGAATCTGGGGGTGTTACAGGGAGCAGAGATTACAACAAAAAAGAAGAAGAAAGGAGGGCTGGGGACTAAATTCTCCCAGCGATGTGAAACAACATGGTGCCCCAGTCACGAATGCTGAGTTGCTTTTGAATGTTTTTGCATCGATAGGACCATAGTCGCAGATCATCTGCCGCGGAGTTGGCAAGTTGGTGTAGCTGTTGGTGTTCATTCCGAAAGGCCTTGGCGTTGCGTCTTTTCCAAATGTTCCAAAGAATGGCTAGCATAACCGTTGACCTGATTTTGTTGTTGACTTCCCCCTCCCAGGCGTGAAGTAGCCCCTGTGGGGAGGGGCACAGGCTGTTCAGCTCCGCCCAGAGGGGGGCGAGCCGCGTACAAGTGAAGAGCAGGTGGTCGATGGATTCGTCTTGACTGCAGAAGGGGCACTTGGCCGAGCTAGTGATGCCCCGGCGAAAACGGCGCACGCTACTTCAAAGAAGAACAAGGTACGTAATTTTCATTCTAACGCCATGTTCTTGTTTTCACTTGTCATCACTTTTCTTTGGCAGTAGGTGAGAACGACATTACATCTTTTCTTCGAAGGAAGATGCGTCCGTGGGAATCAACTCAAGATTATGTTTGCACATTATACTCAGATCCTATAGTAGGTTAGTTCTGAAAATACTAAGTTATCCTTATTCTTTTTCTATTGTCATCGCCAAGCTTAAGGGACTAACCAGGCTGTCTTTCATTCTGTCAGTTTCATTCTAGTTTAGAGTTTGTTTAGCAAGCCACAACTTAAGGTAATAATCTAGTTCATTTCCCTCTCTTCACTGTATGCTTAAGCTATCAGCCTTCAGTATTATTTTACTCAAAATTGTCAAAGTAAAACAACATATATTCCTTTTTTTGGGTTTTGTCATGCCATGTCTGTTTTTCCAATTCATAAGTTATGAATCATGCAGTGTACATGAAATGTTTGGTGTCCTATTCCTCCTTTTAATTCACACCTTTGTATGAGAATTGCTAATCCAACAACGTTTTATTCAGATTTTTTTTGCTTTTGCTCTGCCTTTTGCTCAGTTTAGTTCTAGATTTCTACTCCCTCCGTCCCATAATGCAAGACGTTTTCTGACACTACACTAGTCTCAAAAAACGTCCTACATTATACTAGGACGGAGGGAGTAGTAAATAAGTATATTTTGCTTTTATAGTCACTGGAGTATAAGTTATTAGTATGAGTGGTTTTCACTATTCATCAGTTCGTTGGAACATATATCTCAGGATCGCAAGCAGCATCACACCCAGCTGCTTGCGCTCGCTCATCTCACATGCTTGCTGCTCTCTTTTTCTCTTCTCTCTACCCCCTCTAAATTTCTTTGCAGTGGAGACCATCTGGGGTACCCCCTGTCACCTGCGTCTCTACACTGCAGATGTGGGATATGTTAGCCCTTGGAACACGTACTGGGGAGATGGAGCTGGGTGGGGTGTATTGTTGTGATTCGGTGGGTAACGGGTTGCAGTCCGGCCCGTTAGGACGGTCTGAGGGGGTGGAAAAACCAGCAGGCGGACGGGGAGAACTGAGGGTCCATGAGGGAATACGACCTGAACCCCAAACGAAATCAGTTGAATTTTCAGAGCTATGGACTGAACTAAAAAACTGAAAAAGACACGTGTCAAACCTGTACTGGTCAAAAATCCGACCTAAACTGAAATAAAAAACAGACGGCTGATGATTAGACACTCCCAATTAAAATATCAGAATTTTATTGATAAGTTATACATTTCAAAACATCTAAGAAGGGTACATTTTTATTTCAAAAGATGATTTAGAGCTAAGAAACAATGTTTACTTAGATGGTTCAAAGGTACAATGGATATGGGTCATTGTTAGCCTGACCCACTCACTGTGGTAATACCTGAGTGCCTTGTGATGCGTAGCAATGGTGACCTATCGATTGTAGGATCGTTTAGTATAGTCTACATGGGATGGTGGTGAATAAAGAACAAGCCTATCCTCCCAAATTTAAGTTTATTTGGCAATTTTAACTTTTGTACTGGTAGCCTAATGAACGCCCTACACATTCAAGTCTAGTAGAGCAGAGCAACGTAAGACAGCAACTTGCACAAGCAGAATTAAGGATAGGGTTAGATGAATGCAAATACGGGGTGGCTTGATGAAGATTTTTCCCATGGTTCAGAAAGTTATATAGCTCTATTCCGCTCCATGTTGATGAAGGCTTCAAATCACTTGAATTCTAGGATGACAAAGATTCTAGTTGCGAGTTCCACGAAGGTCTATCACCCACAAAGGGTCCAAGAAGGAGCAACCAATCTATGCCATCATGGCATACATCCATGATAGTCTAGCCTCACTTTGGGTAGACTTCACAAAGTAGGCGATCTCCAAGCCCATACAAACTTCTTGGTTCCTTCACACCTTGAAGGCTTCCAAGCACACCTAGCCGTTATAGGAGCCGCACATCCTTCAAGAATAACAAGATTGATTTTGCGTGGTGACGAGTCCTTGCACATGTGCTTCAACCGATAATCTCCTCTACTCTAAAAAAAGAAAACTCTCTCAAGATGTAGCTTTCGATTGAAGTCATAGGAGAGGAAAGAAAATAGGGGATTAGAGATTGAAGACTTGGCTTGATGGTTGGAGCAGAAAACCCTTTGAACTCGACTCAAGAAGCTGGTGTTATCTCAGAAAATATGATGAGAGTGAAGTTTGCTTCTAGTGAATTGATGGGATAGGTGGGGGATGAATAGGCAGGACTAGAAATCTGTATGTGATACACTTTTTAGCACTACTCCGAAGCTCGAAGTGATTAGCTTGGAATCACCAAACAATGCTAAAGGTAAAAAAGTTTCGAACTGCTCAATAGGTCCGAACAAGGTTGTTCGGAGGCTACAACTGACCAACCTTACACCTTCGCACGTCTCTGGATCGTTCGGAAATCATGAGCGAAGCTGTTTGGAAATTCCGAAAAGTGAACAAAGATGGGAGAGAGTGCTTCAGTGGTTTTGATTGGTCTCGTGCAAGAGCTCCGGGCAGTGTTTTTAATGGCTATACCTGGATAATCATACAGAAGATCTGAAGTAGAAGAGCTCAAAGGATCCGAAGGAGTGAAAGTATGTAGATACAATGGAGAAATGAAAGACTTTTGAGGGATTTGTAGTTGATCTTCAAGGACATGGAGAGGGAAACTTAGCTTAGAAAATTCATTCCCCTTTTGAAAATATCAGCATGCCTATGAACTCAATGTGATTGAATCACTAAAATAGAAAAAAGTCCTTGACTTGGCCAACATTCTTGGAAATTTTAGGGGGTCACCAATCATTTCTTTTGTATCAACTTTTCAAACAAACTTGAGATAAACTTGATGAATCATTTCCTTGAGATATGTTGACGTTACTTACAAAACTTGATGAACCACTAATCTTTATTTTGATTTTGTGTTGCCTTGTAGGTCTTGTAGTTGTTTTTTATCTCCCATGTACAATTAAAGCATCACTGCCACAAAGTTTGGAGTAAAACAATGGAATATTGGTTGCCATTTATTATGTATAACTTTCTCTATTAACTTTTAATGAAAGGCTACATGTGGTTCTCTTTTCATGCTTTTCGTTGGTCATGAAGGCATACTCGCATTTGATCACCTTGGACACCCAAGGACAAACATCAGAGCCCAAACGTCTGGTAAGAGACCTTGCACAAAGATGGGACGGAGGTACGACAAATAGCATATACATAATTTATTTATTTAGAACCTGTGACTTTGCTTTTTTAAGCACAATTATGGTAATTTAATGGATGAGATATGTGTGGCATATTTATGGTGATCTAACGGTCATGGACTATTAGTGAAAAAAGAGTTTCTTGTATCCACGGTCAGATGATTTAAAAATAATTTTTTTTTGTGGGGGGGGGGGGGGGGGG
>LR738711.1:238147907-238181799 GCA_902687465.1 Secale cereale | reverse complement strand
CTCTAGCTGTATTTTTCTGGTGTATTGTGCTTTTAGTGGACAACATACTACATATATTGGATTTAAAAGAAAAACAAGAACTTGAACTCAAAGACATTAGCAAACACAAACTGATGTTTCATCAGCTTGTGTATTTATTTTGTAAGGCCTTGTTGAATAATGCAATAAAGATGATTGTGTGCATCACTCGATGCAGAACCCGGGGGTTGTCCTAATTTTCGAGAAAAAACCTCCTATCACATTCCGTTGTATTCCCTTGATTAATATGTGTACATTTGTTGTGTTAAATGTCTAAAGACTAACTGAAGCTGCTATATATCGCCTTATATTGTTCCTTCCTAAGGCCTCCTTTGGTTTGGAGGAATTTCATAGGAATTCTATAGGATAGGATTCTTATAGGAATTTTTCCTTTAGAGCCCTTTGGTTCATAGGAATGGATTCCTATTCCTACATAGGATTGGTTCCTATCCTCCACATTTTATAGGAAAATAAAAATGAGCCTAGACTCAATGGAAAAATTCCTTTGGTGTGAACCAAATGACATCTCTTTTCCTATTCCTACTCATAGGATTTGAGATACATGTCATCTCATTTCCTACAAATTTCCTATTCCTATGATAATCCTATCCTATGAACCAAAGGTGGCCTAAAGGGGCGGTCACCCCAGCCTCTGCATCATTATTATGCACACGACCAGTTTACCTTACATTGTTATAAATGTTGGTTTCCACAAGTATAAAAGATATAGATTAGATGAAAGTCGGTAGAATCACTCATACTTTATGACTTTATGTACACCAGCCGAATTTATGTAAACATAAAAATCATAGAACAAGTTAGTCACATACAAGGATGTTACATGCCTTTATCAATGAATTGATGTAGTGTATATACAACAACTACATAAAATTAATGTAATTAAACACCACGACACAAATAAATTAAATTCAACAATATTGCTACAATGTACGTATGATGGTACATTTATGAACCAATCATATTGTAAATTGATCACCGGAGAATGATCACTTGAACTGTTGTTTGCTTGCAAATGTCTGCCCGAACTTCCATCCATCAGGCACAATATTGTTGCACTCAACTGTCTGCCCATCCGTGTCAGTCAATCTGAAAGAGAGCATTTTTCCGGTTAGATTTGCTAGAGAGTGCCAGTTGGCACCCCAGTTACGGGACATTGGCATCCAATCGTTCGAATCGGAGCTCTTGACATCCATCGATTTGATCGAGCCAGCGGCTGCGACATTCATCACAGTAACTAGGTTGAAGTAATCGTGACCATCGATCTTGAACCGGACACCGCCCTTCTTCATGCACGGGACCCTACAGAAAACATCAACATTCTACCAAATTTAAGCAATTTTTACTTTTGAGGGAAATTACATTTTTAAAGAAAACTCATGCGTGTGTACCTCTGGTACATGACGGGAATGATGCCGCCCTTGTAAACGCCGATCTTCTCCCACGCCGGTTGGGCCATGTCGAAGTGTGGCCTCGGTGGGTTGCACCAGCCGCCATTGTCACTCGGGAGAGCGTTGTTGGGTGGGCAGAAGTTTGTGGCCGTCACCGTTACCGAGACGCCTGGCTTGCACCACATCGGATCCGCCAGCTTGCGGTCGCAGGCGATTTTGTAGCACTGACCACATGACGCACCGTCGTTGAACAACACCGTGCTCAGCGCCGCCGTCCGCGTACCGTACCCTGCCGAGTACAGATTACCGTACCCGCATGCTCCACCCATAGTGTCAGAGGCATCGGCACCGCCGTAGAAGGTCGCGTGCGCCCTCAGCCATTTGATGGGTGCTTTGTCCGCGGCCATGGCACAGCCATAGCAGACGAACGTGAGCAGCACCACCGCAATAGCTCGAGCGGGAGCCGGCGCCATGTCGATATCTATCGATGGATGCAGGACGCTGCCACAAACTTATCTGTATGAAGCTGATCTGGAAACTGTGTGTTCTTTGCCTATCTGTTTGATCGTGTGCTTCAAGGGGGATTTGCTTCTGATGGCTAGACGTGTTATGATCTTGTGATGATCCTGTGTGTTTATATAGCCTTCCGTTTGATTGATCCGTAGCTTGAGAGAGTGGGCAGGGTCACCACGATTGAATGATAGATGCGGGTAGCGTGCACATGTGCAGCCGCACCATGGCTTATGGACTAATCCAAAGATTTTATATACGCGCAGACACGTACTGTTTCCCTTATAACGTCGTTAGTTTATATTTTAATAACATTATATCATTGGTTCTGATCGATCTTTGCTTCATACAGTGTCTATGACACACATCTAGAGACGATTTTTGACACTTTGGGAAGAATTGAGATGTGTATGCTTGACGTTTTCATCTTGGGAGGATATTTCCTTGACTTTCTTCATGGCTACCTTGGGATGTTCATGTTCGCGTTCACCCCTTGGCTACGAAAGGATGTCTCGTAGTGTTCCTCAAATCGTACGGCTGATCCAGCACTGCACCTACTCCACAGCATCGACGGCGCCCGTCGTCAGGTAATAATGATTAGTTCAAGAAACATTGAGTTCCCCTCAAGGAAGACGTAAAGAGTTGAATCCATCTGCATTAGATGCAGGGTCCGTTAAGTTTCATCTATCATCAGAGCTAATAATTCCATTATGCTTGCAATGTTCTTTTGATGAACCGTAAATAAAATGGACCTAATGTCAGGGGCACGTCAGCTAGGGGCTGCCCTCCAAGGAATGTTTCAGTTTTTTTTTTTTAGAAACACCTGTAATTTTATTTATACTCGTAATAATTACAGTACACTGATTTGAATTTAAAATCTAAAAAAATAGTACTAAGTAACTCCTATGACTAAGAACTAAAAATACTCGAAAGATTTCGGTAAAGAGACTGCAATTGGATTGAGCAACGATGTTGTCATTCTTTCACCCGCATAAACATTAGCAATAGTGGTTTTTGAAAGCACCTTGAGTTGCCCATCCAAAAAGATGGGAAGCCTTGATCGATAACCGTACTTGGACCGGGGATGATCCCCTAACACTGCAGGCCATTGGATCACAATTTCTTCATCATGACGTCGATGAAAGATTTGAACTCCACAAAGAATCAAATCAATAAAAAAAAGGTTTGACACACCAACATAAACTCGTCCGATCCGAATAATCAGATCTGCGATGACAAAAAACTCTCTAATCTTATGGCACCGTCAAAAGAACAAATGTAAATTTATTCTCACAAAAATGATGACGAAAAATATACAGCTCTTAAAGATGCGGACAGCCGGAGGCGAGGGGCCAAAAAATTGAGTAAAATACACGTATGATCCTTCAACTTGGTGGCAATGTCCACAACGGCCCTCAAGCTCAAAAGCTGCTTCAATACGGTCCCAGAACTTGTGAATACCGCTTAAATATGGTCCTCAAACTTGGCGAACCGGTCCCGCGGTACTGCTCACATACTATTCATGTATACTGTTAAGTTTTTTTTTCTTCAAAAAATCGCCTTAGGATGTATTAAATTACATAAAAACGAAAGTTAGAAATGTGAGTTATGGGAAAAGAAAAACTTTTTCAAATATGAAGGACTGAACTTTAGACGTCGAGGTCATGGGTTGCTTAGAGCAACTCTAGCAGACCCCGCATCCCGCCGGCCCGCAAAACGCGTTTGCAGTTCGCGCAAAATCGCTTTTGCGGGCTGGCGCGGGCTGACACAGATGCAGACCCCGCATAATGGATGCTTTTTTACGGGTCGGCTTCTGCGGATTCTGATCTGGCGCAGCTCCTCCCGGCCCGCAAAACTTAGATTTGCAACTTAAATTGATCATGCCGCCGCATCATTGCCTCCCCTCTAGTTGCACATGCCGCCGCATCATTGCCTTCGATTGTACTAAGGAGTGCACTAACATCTATTAAGTTTCTTTCTATCAACAAATCAATGTATTGACCTTCCCAATACCAAAATGAGCATCCATCGTCCTACACAAAACATTGAGCAAGCTCGAAGTGAGCTACCGCAGTTGAACTAAAGAATGAGCTATGAAACGAGCTACCGCAAGTGCACGTACCCCGTTGTTTTCGCATTTGTAGAACACCCATCCGGGGTGCTTCGGCGTGCCCGAAGTGAGTCGCAGCACTTGCCGCGGGCAGACGTCGCACTCTATGAGCGGCATCGGCAGGCCACAAAGACGCTGCGCGAGCGCCGAGCCCGGTGGACGGCCGGACGAGTCCATGCCCGCAAACCTTCGGCGACAGCGGGCGGACGAACCAGTGCATGCATGCGGCGATGCGCCCTTGCCTGCGCTGCGGGAGAGGCTCCCCGACCACTCCATCGCCTGGGGCAGCAACCGGCGGCGGTCGAAAAAGGCAAATCCGGCGGCCCGCCGACGCAGGGGGGAAGGAGGGGAGGCCTCGTGCGCGTGGCGGCCTTCCGGCGTGCTTCTGCCGGCTGTTGTCGCCGGAATCTTGGGCGGCGGCCGGCGGCGGCGCGCGGTGGGAGAGGAGAGGTGGTTGATGGGAGAAAGCGCGGGATGAAATATCCCCCCACCAACCGGTTCCGCTTATATGCAGGGCACCGCAGCCGCGAGGCCGAAACCCGCGTTTTCCCGGGTTGGGGTCGGGATTTTGCCGCGCCCCCTAAATGTTTTTGCGGGCCAGGGCGGGATGCGGGGTCTGATCGGGCTGGATTTTCCGTCCCGACCTGCATTTTGACGATTATTTTGCGGATCGAGGCGGGATGCAGGTCTGTTAGAGTTGCTCTTAGTTGTACAAGCTAGCCACCAGGCAATACATGGCTTGGCGTACCTTTTTTTTTAGCATCAGGCTTGGCGTACCTATGTACCTGTTGGAGTAGTTTTTATATTTTTATATGTGGCGCCCCTATAGGCCCGCACAAGTTTTATTTTATTTTTTCCAAGTTAAATTTTTTATATTATTTTTCCCATTGGGATAAAGAAATGAAAGAAAACAAAGGTGCATAAAACTTAAAAAAGTATTAGTGCATTTAAAAAAATGTTCAACAGTTTTCGGAAAATATTTCACGTGTACTAAAAATATGTAAACATGTTTATGAAAAATGTTTCACGTGTATTAAGAAATTGCAAATGTGTTTTTGAAAATTATTTTTCATGCATTAAAAAATTTGGGAAGGTGTATTTCAAACAATGTTCAACGTGTATTAAAAATATTGTGTAAAATAATTTTTACATTTGTACAAGCACACTCGACATGTTTCATTACATTTGTAGAATTTATTATTATGACACAATAATTTTAATACATGTTGAACAGTTTTCAAAATACAAAGCTGTCTTTTTGAAAATAATTGTGTATCTTAAGAATAAAATAAAAAATACACAATAATTATGCATACTTATGGTCCCAAAAGAAGATACATAAAATTACACAATATTTTAATACAGTTTTATCATTTTTAATACATTTTTGGAATGCATGATCAACATTTTCCAATAAAACGTTTACAATTTTTAATACATGTGAAACAATTTCGAAAAACATGTTTACAGTTTTTTAATACACGCGAAACATTTTTTTTTTGAGGAACCGGCAGGAGCACTGCCTTTTTCTTTATAGAAGGGAAGGAGCAGAAAAGCACAATTTACATAGGGGCGAGCGGTTTTAGGGGCCGCTGCAGGACTACAGAAGACTGAGAACTACCCAAAACTAGTTAGCCAATACCCGTGTTTGGGAAGCATCCTGTAAATGCCAGGTCCCGCTGAATGATAGCGTCTAGGGCGAGTGCGGCAACCTCACGGTGCGTCAGTCTTTGTCCGGTGAAAACACGCCTATTTCGCTCCTTCCAGATTGACCATAAAGTGTAGATGATTCTCCCACTGCGCCGCCGGCGGCCCTGCTTGGACTGTGTTGTCAGTGTTTTATCCCACCAGTCGGACACGTTCCCAGGCTCCGGGAGGAAGCCCGAGATTGGTACGCCCTCGTTTGTCCAGGTGTTCACCTGGTTCCAAACCACGACCGTGAAGGGACAGTCCTTGCAAAGGTGAGTTGCAGTTTCAGGCTGTTGGAGGCATAGCAGGCACCTAGGGTCATGAGGTCATCCCCTCACAGCCAGCATATCCGCGGTGAGGATTCTCCCATGAAGAACGAGCCAAGCGAAGAATTTGCATTTAGGCTCAGCGTTTGCGTGCCAGACCTTCGTCGTGTCGAACCGTGCATAGGAGCCGAAGAATTGCGCGTTGTAGGCCGAAGCCGCGGAGTATGCCCCTGAGGTGGTTAAATTACAGCGAATGCAGTCCTCTTGGGCAGGCTGAAGGGTTGCCTGTCCGATCTGCTCCCAGAGAGTCACAAATTCTCCCAGTTGCTGCATGGTCTGAAGTTTGGCGACCGCCTTTATCCAGTTCTCGTTCGTGAGTTCTTTGTGCACCGATCTGTTCTTTCTGGAGGTGATCTTGTAAAGCTCTGGAGCCAGAAGCCTGAGGGGGCCGCTTCCGGTCCAGTTGTCCTGCCAGAAGAGGGCCTTTTGCCCATTGCCCAGCGTAATCGAGTTGCATGCGCGAAAGAGGTTCATGTCTGCTTGGTCACATGGTAACTCGGATCCCACCCATGGCCTCTCTCGGTCAGTCCATTGCAGCCACGGCCACCGTAGACGTAGGGCGTGGCCGAATCTCTCTAGGTCCATGATTCCCAGGCCGCCCAAATGGCAAGGGCGGCAGACAGTCTTCCAGTTAACAAGCGAGTGGCCACCCGATGTCTGAGTTTGGTCCTCTTTCTGCCAGATGAAGGCCCGAATGATTTTGCCAATCTTTCGCAGGGTCCCCTTTGACAGGTTAAGGGCGGTGATGTGGAAGGTTGCCATGGCCGTGAGAACGGATTGCGCAAGAGCCACCTTCCCGGGTTTGTTGAGGAGTTTTCCTTTCCATCCAGGCAGCCTACCCGCGAATCTGTCAATGAAAGGTTGCAGATCAATCCCTCTTAGCCGGCGAAAATGCAGTGGTAGCCCCAAATAACGTCCCGGGAAGGTGGCGATCTTGGCGGGGAAGACTGATAGCACATCTTGAAGGTCAATGGCCGCACATCTAATCGGGAAGACCTCAGTCTTGGTCAAGTTTGTGACAAGTCCGCTTGCGTCTCCAAAAGTCTTCAGTATTGCCGAAATCGCGCATAGCTCGTCCTTGTCTGGGTTCGCAAAAATGCCCGCATCATCGGCGTAAAGGGATATCCTGCATCTGGCCGTCCTTGCATGAATGGGCTTTAGAATGCCTTGCCGGGAGGCAAGTTGAAGGATCTGCTGTAGCGGGTCAATGGCCAGGATGAAAAGCATAGGTGATATTGGATCTCCCTGGCGAAGGCCTTTTGCGTGGCTAAACTTTCTGCCGGGGTTTCCGTTAAGAAGCACCCTTGATGAAGAAGAAGACAAGGAAAGGCAGATCCAGTCCCGCCAACGTTGTCCAAACCCCAGGCGTTGCATGACCTCGAGCAAGAAGGCCCAATTTACCGAGTCAAAAGCCTTTGAAATATCGAGCTTGAGAAAGAGGCCCGGGATGTTCCAACGATGCAGGTTCTTTATGAGGTCCTGAACATGCAGGAAGTTGTCATGGATGGAGCGTTCCTTCATGAAGGCACTTTGGCATTTGGAGACCAAACTGGGCAATATATGAGCGAGTCTATTTGCTAGCAGCTTGGAGAAGATCTTGGAGAGGCTATGAATCAGGCTGATTGGTCTATAGTCTCCGACCACACGGGCGTCGGCCTTCTTGGGGAGTAGTATGATGTTCGCGGAGTTGATGAGAGAGGCACAGTCGCCGCGGAGGTTAGCAAGCTGAAGGATTGCGTCAACAATGTCGGTTCGGATGATGTCCCAGCATGCTTTGAAGAAGGCTCCACTGAACCCATCCGGGCCAGGCGCTTTTACGGAAGGGAGTGAAAAACCGCGTCTTTTATCTCGTCCTCATTGAAAGGTGCCTCCAGTTTTGAGAGATCATGCGTGGTCATCTCTAGGTTGTCCCAATTTAAACTTGAGTTATGGGGCGTGGGAGTACCCAAGTGGTCCTGGAAGTGGGAGAGGAGCACATGTTCCTTATCCTCGGCCGAGATGGCAACACCATGGTCCGTGTGTAGTGTCTGAATGTAGTTTTTTTGCCGGCGTCCATTCACCTTTGCATGGAAAAACTTTGAGTTGATGTCCCCAAGCCTGATACGCGTGAGGCATGCTCGCTGGCGGAGCTTTATCTTCTGGAAGGATAGGAGACCAATATATGAGAGCTTAAGCCTACGTCTGAGCCCCAGTTCTGCCGGGGAGAGAGACCTTCCCTCCTCGGCCAGGTCGAGTGGCCAGATTACCTCCTTTGCAATGTCAATCTGTGTTTTAAGCACTCCAACTCTTTCTCTTTGCCATTTCATGAGGGCCTTTGCAGTCCTGGCCAGTTTGATGTGTACCTTGAGAACTAGGTTGGTTGACTGGACGTTTTTATTCCAGGCTGCGGCCACCGTTTCCTTGAAACCTAGGAGACGAAGCCAGAACTCCTCAAACTTGAAAGATGGACGCCGACGTACCTCCGTATCCCCAAGGAGGAATAACGGGGCATGATCCGAGCAGGCCGACGAGATGGCTTGAAGGTGCACATTGGGGAAAAAAACATCCCAGTCGTCCGAGTGGAATAAATGATCTATCTTTGTGAGCATTTGATTCACTTGAGCATTTGACCAAGTGAATTTTCTGCCTGACAGTCGAATCTCTTTTAGCTGTAGGTGATTTAGCACAGAACGGAAACTACCCATGAGGCAGTTATTGATGTTTTGGTTGTTCTTGTTAGCCGCTCTGGTGATGAGGTTGAAATCACCAAGAATGAGCCATCGTGGCTTGACAACATACTTCAGCTCTCTGAGCTCGTTGATGAACAGAAGCTTCTCTTGTTCTCCCTGAGGGCCATATACGCAAGACAGTGTCCAGTCGAGGCCCTCAGCCAGCATGGTCACGGTGGCAGAGATAGTTCCTTGCGTAGTGTGGAAGTCCGAAAGACTGAAGTAACAGTCAGAGACAACCATTATCATGCCCCCCCTAGAGCCAACAGCCGGGAGGACCTTGTAGTTTGCAGTAAAGGAGGGTCCGAGCATGCTTGTAATCAAAACATCATCGACGTGATCAAGCTTAGTCTCCTGGAGGCAAACAATTGTGGCCTTGCAATCTCGGACGAGGTCCCTCACGACGGGCAGGGGCATTTAGTCCACGCACATTCCAACATATAAGTTTGACATTAGGTTGCGCCATATGAGGAAACAATAAGCACGCAGGATCTGAAAACTTGAGACAGTCGACGAGGATGCACACTGGGGTGCCGCTTTGTGAACATGGGGACACTAAATTGCGTACACTGGTTCTGAAGAACTCGAAAAGGGGCAACAACGACTGAGTGGCGAACGACGACACACACGGTAGCAAAGCAGTACGTAGAGGAACTACACATTGTCAACTTCAGGGTCTTCGGTGGTGGTGGCTTTCTTCTTTTCTGGCTTGGAGTTGGCCGCCTTAACATGCTTCGCGAGAGTCTCGATTGCCAGGATGACCGGAGCAGCGAGGGGCGTGTTGAACAGTGCCGCATAGGCCGTCTGCACCCCGGCGTCCATCTCCGACTCTAGGCCGAGCAGGTTGCAGGCGCGAGCAATCAACTCCTGGACCGTCGAACTGCCTTGCAGGGCTTGACACGTCTTCTTTTGCGCGAGCCTCCCGCTCCTCCGTGGCGAGGAGAGGTTGACTCCTTTGGCTCCTTTGGTCCCTGGGCGGTTTAGGCACCGGGGCAGGAAGCAGGGGCGCCACAGGGGGGGCTACCACGGAGTCCAGGAACCGGCGAAGCACACAGGGTGCGGGCGTGGTGCTGTTCTGGAGCGCCGCTGCATCGCCGCCGTCCTGTGTCGTGTGGACAGGGGAGGCCGGAGTCAGAGTTGCCGCGGGCGTCGTGCTGTAGGGCCCCAGCAGCGCCAAGGTCGGCAGTGGCGTGGCCACCGGCGTGCGCACAGGGGAGTCGCGTTCTGGTGACGGGTCAATCGTGGCCATCGGAAAGTGGGGAGGGGAACCATCGTGGTTCGTTGCCTTCAGGCTGGACAGGGGAGGCATGGCGCCAAAACCCAGAGGGGTGTCGACGATGCAGAGCGCCTCGAGTGCATGGTCGACGCCAATGCATGCGCCGCCGTCGGACCAGGCTTCCATCCCCACGGTCGAAGGCGTGGGCATGCTGGCCTCCAGGGACGGCGAAGACGCCGAGGCGGCCCCCGCTGGAGTCGTGGCATACGCGGTCGGCAGGGCGATTAGTCGACGCAGTTCAGACGCCTCGCGGAGCATCACAGCGCGAAGAGCCAGGCGCTCGTCCGCCTCCTTGCCACCGAAGACTCGCCGGACCTTTGCCTCGGCCAGCGCCACCACCCCCATCTGCTGGAAGTAGCCCACGGCGGGGGAGGGATCGGCAGCGTGGCGCCTCCCACCATTGTCGCGCCGACCCCCCGACTGCCCGTCACGCCTTCGTGGGGAACGCGAGAGGGGACGCGGAACGGCTGCGTCATGCCTGCGCCCAGAACATCGGTCGCCATGTGCACCCAACCTGTCGTCGTCGTTTTCGCCCTCGTCATCACGCCTCCGCGGCCGGAGCTCGCGGCAGGCTCCATCGCCGCTGTCGCGGCCCCAGGGTGCAGCCCGCGTCGTGGTGCCACGGGAGTCGAACTCCCCTGGGATGACGACGTCGTCAATGGACACGGGCACATGGCCGTCGATGGTTACGCGCTGGTATGTAGGAAACACGAATGTTGGTGGCGAGTATGGCATTTGGTGGCCGTCCTGCATCTCCATGTCAAGGGGAGCTGATGTGTAGTCTTCAACACGCAGGAGATGGACGATGACGCGGAAGGTGGCGCCGCGAAGGCAGCGTGCCGGCTGCCGCGCGGAGATGGTGACGCCGTCGGCGGCGCACGAGGTGAAGGTCAGCCAGACCACCTTCGGGATCCTGCTCGGGTTGCTCGTCCATGCCCATAGGCCGATGTCGCGCGTATCCGACATGGAGATGGAGCGCTCGTCCATGACGTCCAGCGCGCAGGTGCGGCCGATGATGCGCTCAATGATGGAGTGCGTCCAGACGTAGGCAGGCACGCCGTCGAGGACGAGGCACCCACGGAATGGCATGGCCGCGCCGAGCGCGTGCGCCAATGGCCGCCACGGCCTGATGAAGACGAGCGTGCCGTCTCCCATCCGGAGCTGGCCCCTGTCCAGAGCTGCGGTGCAGAGCTCCTTGCGCTCGAACTTGAGGAGGAACTCCTCCGGGTAGTGGCTGCTGACGGCTACATCGCCCCGCCGCAGGCGAAGCCGGTCGTGTAACAGGCGCTCCACCAAGTCCGGTGCTAAGCGGTGAGGCGCGTCAACTGCCTAGGCAATGGCGGCCGTCGGCTCCCAGGAGCGCCTGTCGCGGTCGATGTCGAAAGTGGCCGCGATGATGCAGGTGTCCTCCTCCGGCCTGGACTCTGGCACGCCGAGGCCATGCCACGCCATGTCGAGCGGGGGCGAGGCGGGGAATCCTTGGTGGGGGGCGACAACGTCAGCCTAGGAACGGCCCGAGCTCGGCGTGCAGGTGGAGGGAAGGCGCGGCAGAGGCGGAGTGGGTGGCGTCGCGTCGCGCACGGAGCAGAACCGGGCGCGATGGCCAGAGCGGCCGCATGCAAGACATCGTAGGGGCTCGCGGCAGGAGCGGACGCGGTGGTGCTTGCTTAGGCAGCGAAAACACCTCCCCCTCGTCTCCCTTAAGAAGTGCTGCCTCCTCTCCTCGGCCAGGCTGTCGCCGAGCCCGGTCGGACGCCCATCGCGTCAGAGTAATGGCGCGTCCCGTCGTGGACGGCGCCTCGAGACCACCGTAGTCCAGGGCGCGGCGCGCCTTCTGGTGCGGCTTGAAAGTCGCCGCCATGAATGCCCCTGCAGGCGCAACCACCATGGAGCGGAGCCGGGGGGCCTTAAATGCGGCGCCAGACGAGGACGACGCGGCACAAGAGTCCGGCACGAAGCCCTCCGGGCCCACCAGCGAGTCGGGCACGTAGCCAGACGAGACCGGCGAAGCAGGGCGCGGGGGCGAAGTTGAGGCCGGCGTGTCGGAGTGAATCTGGATCTGGCTTACTCGGAGCTTGACGAGGTCTGACGCAGCGATGATGGAACCCTGGCGCTGGGAGAGGAACCAGGGGGCTTGTGGCGCAAGGATGGTGGGCTGGAAAGGAGCTGGGGGCAGGGTGGCCGACGGCAACGGCAATGGAGGTGGCGGCGGCAGGGCCGCCGAGCGCGTCGCGGGAGCAACGACAACGGTCATATTGGCTTTCGCGCGAAAAATTTATAGTTTTTCAGTACAAGTGAAACTCTTTCCAAAAACATATTGAACATTTTATTAAACGCACTACCACTTTCTTTAAGTTTGATGGCAACTTATTTTTTTTATTTCTTTTTTCCAAATGGGAAAAATAATATAAAGAAACATGAACCTGAAATTAATATAATAAAACTTGTGTGGGCCAATAGGAGCGCCACTTATAAAAATATAAAAAACTTGCTTCAAAAGGTACATAGGAACGCAATATATATATTCATCGTAGCTTATTAATGTATATGTCAAACCGTGGATGGCCTGGTAGGTAGCTTGTGTGGGCTGGGCAACTTGCGAACATGAGGTCTAATGTTGGATCCTGCATATTAGAATTAATATTTCTTTCCTATACTAACATGTGGCATCCACATTTCTAACTTTGGTTTTCTTTATGGAATTAAATAATATCTGAAGTGGTTTTCTGAAGAAGAAAAAACCTTTGCAGCGTAAACGAAATGTATGTGAGACGTATTGCAGGACTAGTTTGCCAAGCTTAAGGACTGTATTGAGCGGTATTCTTAAGTTCTGGGACCATATTGAAACAGTTTCTGAGTTTGAGGACCATCGCGGACATCGCCTTCATGTTTAAGGATCGTACATGCATTTTACTCGCCAAAAATTCCCTCGCTGCCACCCTAGACGAAAGGAAAACGATTGTGTGCGGCGCGCCGGCCGAACTTTCGGCCGGGCGCGTCCACGCACGCAGCGCTCTAACCTTTTGATTCGCGACACGTAAGGACAGTGGACCCATCCACGTGCGAAGCAAATCTCGTGACTTATCCCTGTCGGTGTACTAAGGTAGGGGTACCTCAGTACCCCAACTTGTGCACGGGCAGATGCAGCTTCCCGCGGCGGGGTTTACCACTCGCTCGTCGGAGACCTTCCTGCTCCCTATCAAACCATTCAAAAACAAAGTATACAAGAAAGAAGACCGAGACCCCGGCAAGAGGAGCTTGCCGGGAAGGCCATACCAGGCTAAAGATTACCTCATTAGCACAAGGCCCTGGCAAGAGGAGCTTGCCAGGAAGACTAGAAGATTCCATCGTAGAAGACCCGACGAGGGCCCGGGGAGCGGCGAGCTTCAGAGCCCGGCAAGCTCCAGGGCCCGGCAAGATCAAGACCCCGGCAAGGTGCTTGCCGGGAAGGTTGCGCTGTGTGCCCGCGCTCCAGCTCATCGGCCCACGCGTCGCCCTGGGGCCTATCCAGGGACGCGTGGCGGATGGCTGTGCAGCCTGGGGGACACGGTGGCACTCCACGGTGGTGGATCCATCGCCGTGGCAGACGGAGACGCAACGGCGGGAGCTTTTGGGGTCGACGGCGACGGGCATTGAATGCCCTTGTCCCCCACTGTTAAAGTAGGTATAGACCACTGTTCTGTACTGTAGCTCCACTGTTCCCGCACTGTTACAACTACCACCTCTTTTACGTTTTTACCCCTTTCTCCTACGTTGACACCTGTCGGTGACCCCTTGCACTATAAAAGGAGGCCCATGCACAACGTGGAGGGGGTTCGGAACCTAGATCACTCTCGCGCTCGGTGTAGCTGCTTCTTCAAGCTCCCGAGCACTCCAACTCAATATACATAAAGCAGGAGTAGGGTTTTACGCATCCGTGCGGCCCGAACCTGGGTAAAACTGCCCGCGTGCTCGCTACGATCTGCTCTTCGTGCTCCCTCCGCTCTCGTACCGCACAGACAAGGGGCTCCGGTCCCATAGGTGTTCGTGGCGGACAGTTTCCCCCGACATCACTTGGTCTTCGTCTTCTTCCCCCCGGGAGCTTCAGCGGCAAGAGTGTCCTTCTCGGCTGCAGCTGCTGCTTCCCGGTAGATCTTGTCGGCGCAGATAAGCGCATCCTTCTTGTCGCCGTGGACAGTGATGACGCTTATCGGCCCCGGCATCTTCAGTACCTTGAGGTTGCGGATGGTGGGTGAGACCAGCATCGGCAAACACCCGACCGCAGTGGTGCGGTCGGGGTGGTCCTCAAGATCAAAAATGATGGGCGTGCTGGACCATTTGAGGAGCCTACGCGACTCCACGGGCGGCTCTGCTGCGATGACGAAGATTCGGGACGTCAGCGAGCTCTACGCTCTTGCTGACAAGTGCGCACGCGCAGAAGAGGGGAGGAGACTCCCCGAGGAGGATGCTGGCGCAGGAGGAAGCGACAGCGACGACGCCGCCCCGGCAAAGAAGAGCCGGCGGCGGAACAACAGAAGGAAGGGCAAGAAAGAGGTGCTTGCCGTCGAGAAGTCCGGCAAGGAGGCCCCCGCCAAGCAAACGCAGGCTGGCGGCTCCGGCAAGGAGCCCGCCCCCGCAGCGGCGGCCGACAAGCCGGGCAGCTCCGACAAGCAATACTGTAAGATCCACCGCACCAAGGGTCACGATCTCTCCAACTGCAAGCGCGTCGAATATCTCGTCGAGCAGCAGAAAGCTGAGTACGAGAGGCGCGACAAGGAGAAGGCCCAAGGTGGCGGGGAGGAGACAAGCAAGAAGCGGCCGTTCAACGGCCGGGGAGGACGCCGCGGCAAGGCCAAGCAGCGGCAAGGAGATCGACCTCCCCGGGGCCGCGACAAGGACGAAGAGGACGACGATGAAGACATGGAGGACGAAGATAACAGCGAGCAGGAGTTCCAGAAGGCCACGGAGGTCCTGTGCGTCGATGGTGGCGCCTCTCTGCACACCTCCCACCGCCAACTCAAGCAGTGGGTGCGTGAGGTGAATGCAGCAGAGCCGCCCGTGGAGTCGCGCAGGCTCCTCAAATGGTCCAGCACGCCCATCATTTTTGATCTTGAGGACCACCCCGACCGCACCACTGCGGTCGGGTGTTTGCCGATGCTGGTCTCACCCACCATCCGCAACCTCAAGGTCACCAAAATGTTGGTTGACGGCGGGGCCGGGCTGAACTTGATCTCCTCTGCTGTGATCAAGAAACTCCAGATTCAAGATGGCGAGCTCGAAGAAACCGGTTCATTCCAAGGAATCAACCCGGGAAGGAGCAAGCCCAAGGGAAAGATCACTCTGCCGGTGACCTTTGGCGGGGAGCTCAACTTCAGAACTGAGCGCATCACTTTCGACGTCGCCGATATTCCATTGCCCTACAATGGAATACTTGGCCGTCCTGCCCTCGCCAAGTTCATGGCAGCTTCCCATTATGCTTACAACGTACTGAAGATGCCGGGGCCGATAAGCGTCATCACTGTCCACGGCGACAAGAAGGATGCGCTTATCTGCGCCGACAAGATCTACCGGGAAGCAGCAGCTGCAGCCGAGAAGGACACTCTTGCCGCTGAAGCTCCCGGGGGGAAGAAGACGAAGACCAAGTCCGGCAAGTGCTCTGGGACCCACTCCGGCAACCGCACCTCTTCGGAGTGCTGCGCTGCCGCCGAGGACGTTCCATCGAGCTCCACCGGCAAGAGTAAGAAAGGAATGGCCGCTCCTCCGGCAACCAAGAAGGTGTCCGCCAAGGAGGACGGCACTGGTGGTACCTTCACCATCAGTGCCACGCTTGACAGCAAATAGGAAAGCGCGCTCGTTGCCTTCCTGCGGGCGAATGTCGATGTGTTTGCCTGGCAACCATCTGACATCCCCGGTGTTCCCAGGAAGGTAATTGAGCACAAGCTTGCTGTCTGTCCTCACGCGCGGCCCATCAAGCAGAAGGTAAGGAAGCAAGCCGTGGAGCGCCGAGAGTTCATCAATGAAGAGATCAAGAAGCTAGAGGCAGCAGGCCTAGTTAGAGGTGTGATCCATCCGACATGGTTAGCAAACCCAGTCGTCGTGCGCAAGGCCAACGGGAAGTGGAGACTGTGTATAGACTTCACCGATGTGAATAAAGCATGTCCCAAGGATCCATTTCCCTTGCCGCGCATTGACCAAATTGTTGACTCCACTGCCGGATGTGAGCTACTCTGCTTTCTTGATGCATATTCAGGCTACCATCAGATTTTCATGGCCAAGGAAGATGAAGAGAAGACTGCATTTATCACTCCATGTGGCACCTATTGCTTCATACGCATGCCATTTGGATTGAAGAATGCAGGCTCAACCTTTGCAAGGGTAGTATATACTGCTTTTGAGCCACAGATCCACAGAAATGTAGAGGCTTACATGGATGATATCGTGGTGAAGAGCAAGAGCAAAGATACCCTGATCCAAGATTTGGAAGAGACATTTCAGAACCTGCGCAAGATACAGCTTAAGTTGAACCCCGAGAAGTGCATCTTCGGAGTTCCCTCCGGCAAGCTTCTCGGGTTCTTTGTGTCACAGAGGGGGATTGAAGCCAACCCCGACAAGATTAAAGCCATTGAGCAGATAGAGGCCCCAAAGCGCGTCAAGGATGTCAGAAGGCTTGCAGGTTGCGTGGCTGCCCTCAGTAGGTTCATTTCAAAGTCTGCAGAACGCGCCCTACCTTTCTTCAAAATCTTGAAGAAGGCAGGTCCCATGAAGTGGACTCCGGAAGCGGAGGCGGCGCTGCAGGATTTGAAACGGTACCTGTCCTCCACTCCTATACTTGTCGCACCTAGACCACAGGAAAAGTTGTTGCTATACCTAGCGGCAACCAACCAGGTGGTTAGTGCTGCGTTAGTAGCGGAGAGGGAGTCCGACGAGGAGTCAGCACCATCGGCAAGCGAATCCAGCGACAAGCAGGGGGCTGCTCCGACAAGCTCTGGCCCCGACAAGGACAACTCTGCGCAGGGACAAGATGAGGTGCGGAAGAAGATGGTGCAGCGCCCAGTGTACTTTGTGAGTTCCCTTCTCCAGGGGGCTAGATCAAGGTACTCTGGTGTGCAAAAGTTGCTTTTCGGCCTCCTCATGGCCTCGAGAAAGCTGCGTCATTACTTCCAAGCCCATGAGATAACAGTGGTCACTCGCTTTCCGCTGAAAAGGATATTGCACAATCCGGAAGCAACAGGCAGGATCGTTGAGTGGGCACTGGAGCTGTCAAGCTTTGGACTCAAATTTGAAAGCACTTCAACCATACAGAGCCGAGCTTTGGCAGAATTCATAGCTGAGTGGACCCCAACGCCCGACGAGGAAGTTCAAGAAACAAGTGCACCCGTACAAGAAGCTACAAGCGAATGGGTAATGTATTTTGATGGTGCCTTCTCGCTGCAAGGCGCCGGTGCTGGCGTGGTACTCATCGCGCCCACCGGAGAGCACCTCAAATACGTTATCCAGATGCACTTTCCCAGGGAGCAAGCGACAAACAATACTGCTGAGTATGAAGGCTTGCTCGCCGGCCTCAGGATTGCGGCCGAACTTGGGATCAGGAAGCTGATTGTGCGTGGAGATTCTCAGTTGGTGGTCCGGCAAGTCAACAAGAGTTACCAGAGCCCTTTGATGGAAGCATATGTAGATGAGGTGAGGAAGCTTGAAGAGCACTTTGAAGGTCTGCAAATGGAGCACGTCCCGAGAGCTCAAAATGAGATAGCAGATGGCCTTTCAAAGTGTGCTTCAATGAAGTTACCTGTGGAACCAGGGACCTTCTTGCTTAAGCTGACTCAACCATCTGTTACACCATCAATTGGGCAGTCCAAGAAAAGAAAGTTGGTCTCCGGCGACTACTTGCCGGCGGATCTACCTCAAACCGCCGCCAAGGTCCCCAAGATCAACGATCAGAACGCTGAGGAACAGTTTGCTCCTGCAGATCCTCGGATCTGTGCAGTTGAAGCAAGTGTTCCCGACAAGCTTCGCCCCGGCGAGCTTGCCGGGGGACCATCAGCTCCGGCAGAACCAGAGGTCCTTGCCGTAGAAGCTGAGGTTCCCGCAGCGGCCCTCGAGCCTTTAGTCCTTGCCGTTGAGCCTCAGGCTCCGGCATGGGCGCAGCAGATCGTCCGTTTTCTGCAAACTGGAGAACTTCCCGACGACCCTCAAGAAATAGAGAAGATAACCAGGCAGTCAAGTATGTACCAGTTCGTGGATAACGAGCTGTACAGAAGAAGACTCAATGGTATCAGGTTGAAGTGCATCTCCAGGGAAGATGGACAGAAGCTGTTGGCAGAAATACACGGAGGCATATGCGGCCACCACATTGGCGCAAGGGCGCTTGCCGGAAAAGCTTTCCGGCAAGGGTTCTTTTGGCAAGAAGCCCTCCAAGATGCGACTGCACTAGTAACCAAGTGTGAAGCGTGCCAGTTCCATGCAAAGCAAATCCATCAGCCAGCTCAAGCTCTCCAAACAATTCCTTTGTCCTGGCCATTCTCGGTCTGGGGGCTCGATATCCTCGGCCCCTTCCCCCGCGCTGTCGGGGGCTTTGAGTACTTGTACGTTGCGATCGACAAGTTCACAAAGTGGCCAGAAGTGGAAGCGGTGAGAAAGGTGACAGCACAGACAGCAGTCAAGTTCTTCAGGTCGATTGTTTGCCGCTTCGGGATCCCTAACAGGATCATTACCGACAACGGTACGCAATTTACTAGTCGCACCTTCATGCAATACGTCCAAGACCTTGGCGCCAAGGTCTGTTTCGCTTCTGTTGCTCACCCGAGGAGCAACGGTCAAGCGGAGAGGGCCAATGCTGAAGTGCTGCGCGGACTCAAGACAAGGACCTTTGACAGGCTAAGCAAGTGCGGAAGAAATTGGATAGAGGAGCTGCCGGCGGCTCTTTGGTCAATCAGAACGACACCAAGTCGAGCCACCGGACAGACACCCTTTGCTCTAGTCTATGGAGCAGAAGCAGTTCTCCCCACGGAACTCGTATACGGATCTCCTCGAGTGCTCGCTTATGATGAGCTCGAGCAAGAGCAACTGCGGCAAGATGACGCATTGCTCCTCGAGGAGGGACGTCTCCAGGCTGCTGTACGAGCTGCTCGATACCAGCAAGCTTTGCGCCGCTACCATAGCCGCAAAGTCAAGGCCAGGAGTCTCGAGGAAGGCGACCTTGTTCTTCGGCGTGTTCAGTCCGCCAAGAATTCCAACAAGTTGACGCCGAAGTGGGAAGGCCCTTATCGGGTGAGACAAGTTACGAGGCCCGGCGCTGTCCGCCTCGAGACCGAAGAAGGCTTACCGGTGAGCAACTCCTGGAACATAGAGCATCTTCGCAAGTTTCACCCATAAGGCGCGGTTGCCGTGATCCGCTCCGGCAACCACCTTTTGTACAAGCTTTGCCGCTGTTGCATGTAACCCTTTGTACAAAGCCGGGCGCAGACCCCGTGCATCAGTAAAGTTTTTGTGTTTCTCGCACCGATTGCCTTTTGCATGCTTCTTTTTGCTATTTGCATGTTTTGTTTGGCATTTGGTGCAGCACTCAAGTATCCGGTAAGCATTTGCACACCGAAAGGCCATATATTTGTTTCCCTCTCCCTTTTTCTTTCCTCTTAAGCAGAAGGAACGTTCCTCGCGCACAAGTTTGCCGGGGGGGAAGGAGGTGGAGGAGGAACCAAGTGCTGTTCAAGAAAGAGAAGCCTTACCGGAAAGCGAGCAATATAAGCAAGCAACATATGAAAGATAAGTTGTTAGAATTTGACCAGTTCAAATTTTAAATTTTAGTTGTCTTCCTTGAACAATCACACTTTGTATGAAAAACCTGTGCGCGGAGGAACCTACCCGTAGCTTGCCGCACCCTTATCTTGTTTCCGAGTTCGCTCAACGATTTAAGTGAGCTGCGACAAGTGTCGCGCCCTTGCTTCGTTTCCGAGTACGCTCAGCAAGCTAAGTGCGTTGCGACTAGCTGCGGTGAGGTTGCTTGCCGGTGAGACCTTGGCCAGCAGGCTGCTTAGAGTCCAGCACTCAGCGCTCGCGGCAAAGGTCCCTTGCCGGCAAGCTCCCCGGGAGCGTAGGGTGAGAAACATACAAAGTCAAAGATTAAGACAAGGAAAATAACATTGCACTGCTTGATCAAAATGAAATAAATATCTTACAAAGGATAACTTGTCGCGATGGACTAATGAGTTCATGACATAATGTGCAGCAACAAAAAGATAAAGATAACGGAGCCCTAATCTACGCGGTCACCCTCCTTCCTGCCGAGCTTAGCCACCTTGGCGATGATGTGGGCGACCCGCTCCTTCAGGGCCTTCGTGTTCGCATCGGCCGGCAGGCTACGAAGAACGTTGGTCAAGTTGATTCCCGGGTTGCGGTACACGATCTTCGTCAGCACCCGCTCCAGAGTTCCCGCGCAGAGCAGACGCGACTCCTCGGCCAGCTGCGCGGGGATTTGGTTCCGGAGACCTGCAAGGGCCGGCGCGATCCCTCTGAAGAAGAGGCTGAGCTTGGCGCTGTGCGGGAGATCCGGATCCGGCGAGTAGATGAGATGTTCAACCTTCAGCGCCAGCAGCTCCTGGTCAATGTTGGACGCAGAGGATACCAAGTCTTCGGTCCATACCTCAATGGTCTGGCGGAAGAGCTCGGATGCTTTGTTGACGCTGTCCACCAGGGTCCGCTCCTTGCGGAGCTCCTCCTTCAGTTTGTTCTCCTGGGCCCGGGCAGCGTCGAGCGAATCCTTCAGAGTAGTGACCTTCAGCTCCAGGTCCTCGATGGAGTCCTTGGCGGCCTTCAACTCGTCGCCCCTCTTGGAAAGGCTCACCTGGAGCTCAGAATTTGTGTGGGCGTCCTTCTTGCGCTCCGTGATGAGCGCGGCAACCTTCTCCGCGCTCACCTTCAGCGCCTTCTCCAGCTGCACAACCTTGGCGGAGAGCTCCTTCTTGGCGTCTTCCGCAGCAACTGCGGCGGCTTTCGCCTCCTTCAACTCCCCGCCAAGGGCGGCCTCGCGAGCGGCAAGGTCCTCCTCGTGGGAATCTAGCTCAACCTTCCGCTGCGCGAGCTCTCCTTCTCGCCGGGACAGTTCCACCCCGGCGAGCCGCTGCTGTTCCTCAGCTTCAGCCTTCTCGAGCACCCACTCCTGGTACTCGCCGGCGAGCCGCTCACGCTCCTCCGCCACCTCGCGGAGGGCCGCCTGGTTGGCGGCACTGAGCTCCGCCGCGCGCTTCTCCATCTCCTTGGCGGCCTTGGCGGCAAGGGCTTCCCGGGAGGCAAGCTTCGCCTGCCTGGCCCGGTAAAGGGCCAGGAGCTGGTGGAGCAGCTTCTCCTCCTCGGGCCCTTCATTCCCGCCGGGCGCCTCGACAATCTTCAAGCCCGCGGAGGCGAGGACTTCTCCGTCAAACGCCTCGCCCTCCGCGGGAGCTCGCGATGAAGACCCCCAAGGCATCTGGATGAAGACGCCGTTGGGGGCCTCAAGGTAGTAACCCTGCTCCTTGCCGGCGGAGGGGTCGGTGGCCGGCGTAGCACTTGGTGCTCCCGCCACCTCCGGGTCGGCGGTGCGGTCGCCGTCCCCCTCCCCGGCCGCTGCGTCCGCAGCCGGGGCAGTCTCCTGCGCGGCCGGCTCGGCGGCCTCGGCCATCTCCTCGACGACAGGAGCGTCGCCGCCGCCGCCCTGCGCGCCCTCCTCCTCGAGGTTGACAACCTCCGTCTCCATGGGCTCAGGAGGAGGAAGATCTAAAAAAGAAGAAAAAGAAGTTCAAGATTCAAGCAAATATCCAAAAAGAGACGAAGCCAAGAAGACAAATCACAAGACATACCTTGGCGGACGTCCTCCACGGCGGGCTCCCTCGCCGGGGAGCTCGGCCTTGTCGGAGTGGCCACCCTCGCCGGGCTGCTCGCCCTTGGCGGGGTACTCTGCCTTGGCGGAGTACCCGCCCTTGGCGGAGCACTCTCCCTTGCCGGAGAGTTAGGCCTTGGCGGGGACGGCGGGGCCTGCGGCTCCTCGACGACAGTCTCCGGGCGCTCCTCCCGCTGTGGCTCCACCTCTGCACAGAACAAGACAAGAAACATCAAGATATGAAGACAAGACCAATTCCTCAGGCGTACCCCGACAAGCGAAAAGAGTAAACCCCAGACTTACGCTGGGGGCTGCGCTGCGGGCTGCGCTGGGGGCCGCTCCTCGGAGCAGCGCTCGGGTCCGGCAGGCTCGGCTCCGGCACACCCCCTGTTGCCGCAGCTGCTGAGTCTTCCGCGACCTCAACCTCGGGCGCCTTGGCCTTCTTCGTCGCGCGATGGGCCAAGGTCCTGAAATCAAAGCAACAAACAAAGTCAGCATCAACAAAAACCAAGACAAAAATCGAGAAGATGTAAGGTCCTGGATCCTTACTCCTGGTCCTCCTCGTCGTCCTCGCTCAGGGCGGAGAAGTCGTACTCCACCGTGGGCGCGTCGGCGCGAGGAGCGGATGACGAAGGTTCCCTCGGGCGCTTGGCGGTCCCGGGGGCTGGGGGCTGCGGAGCCCCAGCCCCTGTGGTAGCCGAGGCCCGGGGAGCGGGCGGAGCCGCTGCTCCGCTCCGAGAAGACCCCTGCCGGCTCGGCGCCGGCCTGCGAGGCGCCTCCGTCGTGGTCCGCGCGCGGGCCGCCTCCGCTGCAGCTGGTGCGCCGGTCGGCCTTGGCGCGGCTTGGCTCCCTCGGGGAGCTGCCCGGCGAGCTGGCTGTTGCCGGGGCGCCTGCGCCCTCACCCCCGTCGCCGTCTTGCGGAGACGCTTCGGTGGGGACTGCCTTGGGCTTGCCGGGGGCGGGGAGCTCTCCGACGAGGAGAGGTCGTCGGCGTACAACTCCGTGGATCCGCCGGAGTCCTCGGCCTCCTCCTCCTCCTCCTCTTCCCCGGCCGGCTCACTGGGCCCAGCGTCCTGCACTGCGGCCCCTTTTCCCTTGGCGCCTCCGCCCCTCGCGGCGCCTCTGTTCCCTCCGGCGGCACCCTCCATTGCCGCAGCCTCGGCCGCGATTCCATGGATCCCGGAGTGCCTCAGGGAGGGGACTCCGGCGAGCGCGTCGGGAGGGAGCTGCAGCAACCTGCGGATCTCCGCCTCCTCCGCCTGGGTGGACGCGTCCGCAACCTCCGCCTCTTCAGGCGTGTATCCAAAAATTCCTGCCGCCGCGGCTGCGGCGGCCTCTTCAGCCCGAGAAGCTATGTAGGCGATCTCCTGGTCGGTGGTGTCCCGCGTGTGCTCCTTGAGGTCGTTCTTGTTCTTCGCCACCTCCGCGAGGTTGTCGTAGAAGTTGAGGACGTCGATGGGCTTGGGAGCAATCCACGTGCGGTCCACGCCGTGCGAGTCGCATGCGGGCATCATGGCGAGGATGCGATCCCTGACGATGTTGTTGCAGAGCGGCACCACTTCCCGGGGAGGTCTGAACCACTCAGGGTGTGCCGGGTCGTACTTGAAGAGTTCCCGGACCATCCCCTTCAGCTCCAGCGTGGTGAAGTTGAAGTTGAGCCCGGGGCGCAGCCTCATTATGTCTGCCGGGCCGCCGTACTCCCAGGCCGACCTCTTCCGGTCTTGGAGAGGGGCGATGCGCCGGCGGAGGAAGTCTGCGCCCACCTCAGCAACTGACAGTTTGGCCATCCGAAGACGAAGAATCCGGACAAGGGCGATATCGAGCTTAATATCGTCCGAGTCCAGCTCGCTCCAATCCCTGCCGCGCACGATGGGAGTTGTGCGCGGCGCGGTGAAGGACTGCGGCGCATCTTCAACGATCCAGCACCACTCCGCGCGCCACTCCTCCCACTTGCCGCGAAGCTCCCCCGGCAAGTAGGATCCCTTCTTATTCAGACGGAAGACCCAAGAAATTCCTCCGGAGAGGGGGGCGTCGGCCTCTGCTCTAGGAGTGAAGAAGTGCCTAAAAAGCGCTACGTTTGGGTGTACTCCTATGAAGTTTTCGCACATGTGTGCGAAAACCGCCATGGTGAGGATGGCGTTGGGGGTGAAGTCAAGCAGATGGAAGCCGTATGTGTTCATAATGTCGCAGAAGAAGTTTGAGAAAGGAGGACAGAGACCACAATGAAAAAAGGCTGCGAAGAAGTAGTACCCGCCGGGATATTCGTCCTTGGCGGCGGCCGGATAGGCTCGTGTGCGGGGGTGCGCCTTGGTGTCCTTGGCCCAGAACAAGTAATACTTGTTCCAGAGCTCCCGCACGCCGAGCTTCGGCGGGAAGACGAGATGCTGCTTCCGGTACGCAATGAGCTTCGCCGCTTGCTCCGACTTCTCCCTTTTGGATTTCTCCGCCTTCGCCTTGTCGGTCTTTGGGGCCATGGCGGACGCGGCGGAAGGAGGGGAACGAAGAGCTCGGCGGCGGCGGAGGTATGGAGGCAGAGCGCAAGAGGGATCTCTGGAGGAAGAAGAAGATGCAATGAAAGCGAAGGAGGGGAATCGCTCCTGCTTCCTCTGCTTTTATGGGGAAGTGGGGGGCGTTTCGCCTTTTCCATTAAGAGATCGTGGGCACGTCCCATCCCACGGCGCCGCAATCGACGCGTGCCGTTGGGAGGGGGATGCGGCGGATACGGAAGTGGATTCGGCGCGTCGTGGGCCACGTGTGCCCGTGCACTGTTTTGGGCCTGGCCCAACAGCGTTCGACACCGTGTGTGGCCCAGGCCCGGGGGCTCCTGTCGGTGTACTAAGGTAGGGGTACCTCAGTACCCCAACTTGTGCACGGGCAGATGCAGCTTCCCGCGGCGGGGTTTACCACTCGCTCGTCGGAGACCTTCCTGCTCCCTATCAAACCATTCAAAAACAAAGTATACAAGAAAGAAGACCGAGACCCCGGCAAGAGGAGCTTGCCGGGAAGGCCGTACCAGGCTAAAGATTACCTCATTAGCACAAGGCCCTGGCAAGAGGAGCTTGCCAGGAAGACTAGAAGATTCCATCGTAGAAGACCCGACGAGGGCCCGGGGAGCGGCGAGCTTCAGAGCCCGGCAAGCTCCAGGGCCCGGCAAGATCAAGACCCCGGCAAGGTGCTTGCCGGGAAGGTTGCGCTGTGTGCCCGCGCTCCAGCTCATCGGCCCACGCGTCGCCCTGGGGCCTATCCAGGGACGCGTGGCGGATGGCTGTGCAGCCTGGGGGACACGGTGGCACTCCACGGTGGTGGATCCATCGCCGTGGCAGACGGAGACGCAACGGCGGGAGCTTTTGGGGTCGACGGCGACGGGCATTGAATGCCCTTGTCCCCCACTGTTAAAGTAGGTATAGACCACTGTTCTGTACTGTAGCTCCACTGTTCCCGCACTGTTACAACTACCACCTCTTTTACGTTTTTACCCCTTTCTCCTACGTTGACACCTGTCGGTGACCCCTTGCACTATAAAAGGAGGCCCATGCACAACGTGGAGGGGGTTCGGAACCTAGATCACTCTCGCGCTCGGTGTAGCTGCTTCTTCAAGCTCCCGAGCACTCCAACTCAATATACATAAAGCAGGAGTAGGGTTTTACGCATCCGTGCGGCCCGAACCTGGGTAAAACTGCCCGCGTGCTCGCTACGATCTGCTCTTCGTGCTCCCTCCGCTCTCGTACCGCACAGACAAGGGGCTCCGGTCCCATAGGTGTTCGTGGCGGACAGTTTCCCCCGACAATCCCTTTCTCTTTCGTTCTCCTTCGCCCCTTTCTTCCACCTCCAGCCGCCGCGACTCTGCTCCTCCACAGCCTCCTCACGCAGCTCACAACTCCCAAATGTTCTCATCGGCGGCGATGTGTGGAGAGCGTCGACGATGGAGACGACCTTTTTTGCTACCTCCATTCCCCCTCGTTGCTTCATGCGCACACACCGTTGTGAAGTCGATGTCGGGTGACCGCGCAGCTGCGAGGACGACGAGCATGGTGACCGCGAGCTGCAAGGATAGCAACGTTGTTTCAGAGCAAAACTGCGTACGTCGCGGTTTTTGTTACATGCTACAACCGTGTCACGATTTGCTACAACCGGCATACCACTCAGCTACAACCTGCGTTGCGTTTTGCTGCATGCTACAACCGTGTCACGATTTTTGCTACAACCGTCAACGAAAAAGCTACCTCCGGCAACGTGATTTGCTGCAACGGGGACGACAAAGTTTTGTGGTGGTGACCAAGGTGCTGCGATTTTTGCTGCAACCAGAAGCAGGAAAAGCTACCACCGTCGGTCATTTTTGCTACAACCGGCAACGAAAAAGCTACCATGGGCAACATGATTGGCTGCATCGGCCACAATGACGTTTGTGGTGGCGACGACGGCGATGTGATTTTGGCTACAACCGACCGCGGAAAAAGCTACTACCGGTGTCATGTCTTGTTACTCCCGGAAAAAGCCGACGAAGGTTGAAGCATATCATCGTTGCCGCCGTGACTGTCGGCATGAACGGTTGTAGCAATTCCTGTCACCGGTCGTAGCAAAACTGATCGATGGTTGAAGCAAATTTTATCTGCAAGTGGATGATGGATAAAGGGATGGTTGGGCGTGGCCATGGTGACAGCGCTGCGGTGAGTGGCAGCGGCGGAGCTACAACCTGAGCTACACCCGTCGCCGCTGAGAGCTGCAACCGTATGTGCAGCTGTTTCATGGGTCGAGGCGGCGACGAGGACGACCGGCGACGATGGGGTCCGGCGATGAGGACGGCGGGCGGGGGTGGGGACCAGCGATGAGGATGGCGGGCAGGGGTGGGAGATCGCCGAAGAGGACGGTGGGCAGGGGTGGGGGACCGCGCATCGAGCGGGAGATGCGATTCAAGCCAGAGGAAAAAGAAGCTGCGGGGCAGACTGTTTTTTTTTTCGCCAGATCCAATTGCCCACGCAACTCAAATCCAGCGGCTCGGACACGACCGGCCGGACTATTCGGCCGGCACGCCGGCGCCTAGCATCGGCCTAGACGAAACCCTCGTGTCCACACAAAGAATATTGCCACGAACGTTCCAGGGAGTTTGCTCTTTCTTCCCTCTAGTGTGACCCCTTGTTTGACCCGGAGGCCCATTTAACTATTTTATGAAAAAATGCCTTAAAAAGATCCTGATTGTCATGATCTAGTTTACGAAAAAAATGCCTTGCTACTTTATAAAAACAACCATCTCTCTAATTTTATAAATATACAATGGGTATGATTAAAAAAAGTTGTATGAGCTACAAAAAAAATTGTCATTCTAAACTATAAAACTGCCATCCTCTGAATAAAATGTCATAAACAAGAAAATACACACAAATTTATAAACTGAAGAAAATGGCATGCTCTGAAAAGAATCGTCATGCTACTTTGTAAAACTATCATCCTCGAGATAAAAACTTTATTTGGATAAGCCCCAAACTGAAACTGCATGCCAATAAAAACATCCATCCTCTCAAAAATTAAAAAATGTCATCCTATTTAAAATAAATAAAATTGTCATACTCTCAATAATAAAAATGACATCCTATTATTGATAAAAAATGTCATCATATTGTTAATAAAACTGCCATGCGCTTAGTAATAAAACCGCCATGGCATTAAAAAATGCCATATTTTCAATAACAAAAATGCTATACTCTTATTGATAAACTGCCATCCTATTGTTAAATAAAATGTCATGTGCTTACTATAAAATTGTCCTCATCAACGCATCGTGCCTGGTGCCCATGCGTGCCGGTGTGCGTGCATGCCCGTTCCTGCCAGTGCGAGGAGTGGTGTGTGCGGGGTGCTGCCGGCTCTCCCACGCCACTCTGTGTAATTAAACATGAAAATTTTACACAGGGATATGGGTGCACGCGGATACTGTACCTGCATGGGCATAGGTAGTACCCATACCATATACGTTAAGTCATTGGTAAGGCATGGGTATAGTCTTTACCCATAGATATACCCATACCCTATCAGTTTATACTGACATGTGGACCTTAGCCATGATTCACAAGTGTACATATGTTAAAGTTGTGTCGTGAGCTTGTCAACCTATGTTAAAGTTGTCACCAATTATCAACTTGATTGAGATAATCGTCATGTATTCATCTATCTGATATTGACTTGAGATCAGTACTTTTTTTTGTGGAATATGCTATAGGTGAATGTAAAATTATGAATAACTTGTGTACTGTTTGATTTACCCTTTTGGTACCCAATGGGTATGAGTACCCGTCGGGTATGGGTATATGTAAAGTTTCATACATAGTTGATTTTTACATAAACTAGATCGGACGAGGCCACCTACCCCTAACCCTAATGCCTAGAATGGGGCTCACCGGAGCCCTCCGGGTGCGACGGCGACGTTGCGGCGTGGCAAGGATCACTTGTCGTCATCGGAGGAGGTGAGGTCAATGAACATGGAGTCTTGTGAGCCGGCTTCGCGGCGCCACGCCTCCATCTTCTCGCCGAACTCCCACGCCTTGGCAAGGCCCTGCTCGTACATGATCAGGTTGATCTCCTCGTCCCGGCGGCGGTGATGTGCTACCTCGTCCTCCTCCCATGCACTGCGCTCGAGAATCGCCACCTCGACGGCGTCCGCCTCCGCCGGGGGGGGGGGTAGTCCTCCGGCCCGACGACTCCGGCGCACGTCCCCTCCACCTCGGTCTCCCTCTTCACAACTGATACGTCCATTTTGCATCATGCTTTTATGTTGATATTTATTGCACTATGGGCTGTTATTACACGTTATGTCATGATACTTATGCCTTTTCTCTCTTATTTTACAAGGTTTACATGAAGAGGGAGAATGCAGACAGCTAGAATTCTGGGCTGGAAAAGGAGCAAACATTGGAGACCTATTCTGCACAACTCAAAAAGCCCTGAAACTCCACGAAACACCATTTCAGAAAATATAAAAAATATCTGGCGAAAAAGATATGAGAGGGGGGCCACCACCTGTCCACGAGGGTGGGGGGCGCGCCCCCCTAGGCACGCCCCATGCCTCGTGGGCCACCTGGCGACTCCCCGATGCCCATCTTCTCCTATATGAGGTGTTTTGACCTGGAAAAAAAATCATAATAAGGCTTTTGGGACAAAGCGCCGCCGTCTCGAGGCGGAACCTTGGCGGAACCAATCTAGGGCTCTGGCGGAGCTATTCTGCCGGGGATACTTCCCTCCAGGAGGGGGAAATCGTCACCGCCGTCATCACCAACAACTCTCCCATCTTGGGGAGGGTTATCTTCATCAACATCTTCACCAGCACCATCTCCTCTCAAACCCTAGTTAATCTCTTGTATCCAATCTTTGTACCAAAACCTTAGATTGGTACCTGTAAGTTGCTAGTAGTGTTGATTACTCCTTGTAGTTGATGCTAGTTGGTTGACTTGGTGGAAGATCATATGTTCAGATCCATTATGCATATTAATACCCCTATGATTATGAACATGAATATGCTTTGTGAGTAGTTACGTTTGTTCGTGAGGACATGGGAGAAATCTTGCTATAAGTAGTCATGTGAATTTGGTATTCGTTCGATATTTTGATGGATGTATGTTGTCTTTTCCTCTAGTGGTGTCATATGAACGTCGACTACATGACACTTCACCATTGTTTGGGCCTAGAGGAAGGCATTGGGAAGTAATAAGTAGATGATGGGTTGCTAGAGTGACAGAAGCTTAAACCCTAGTTTATGCGTTGCTTCGTAAGGGTCTGATTTGGATCCATATGTTTCATGCTACGGTTAGGTTTACCTTAATACTTCTTTTGTAGTTGCGGATGCTTGCAATAGAGTTCAATCATAAGTGGATGCTTGTCCAAGTAAGGGCATCACCCAAGCACCGGTCCACCCACATACCAAATTATCAAAGTAACGAACGCGAATCATATGAACGTGATGGAAACTAGCTTGACGATAATTCCCATGCGTCCTCGGGAGCGCTTTCCTTCATACAAGAGTTTGTCTAGGCTTGTCTTTTTCTACAAAAAGGATTGGGCTATCTTTCTGCACCTTATTTACTTTTACCATTATTTACCTGTTACCAATTATCTTATCACAAAACTATCTGTTACCGATAATTTCAGTGCTTGCAGAAAATACCTTGCTGAAAATTGCCTATCATTTGCTTCTGCTCCTCGTTGGGTTCGACACTCTTACTTATTGAAAGGACTATGATAGATCCCCTACACCTGTGGGTCATCAAGAATCTTTTCTGGCGCCGTTGCCGGGGAGTGAAGCGCCTTTGGTAAGTGGAATTTGGTAAGGAAAAATTTATATAGTGTGCTGAAATTTACCGTCACCTGTTACTATGGCTCATAATCCTTTGAGGGGCTTGTTCGGGGTATCTTCACCCCGACCAGTAGAGGAAAGAGTTGCTCCTCAACCTACTAAACCTACTGAAAATGTTTTCTTTGAAATTCCTTCGGGTATGATAGAGAAACTGCTAGCTAATCCCTTTACAGGAGATGGAACACTGCATCCCGATTTGCACCTAATCTATGTGGATGAAGTTTGTGGATTATTTAAGCTTGCAGGTATGCCTGAGGATGTTATCAAGAAGAACGTCTTCCCTTTATCTTTGAAGGGAGATGCATTGACATGGTTTAGGCTGTGTGATGATATTGGATCATGGAACTACAATCGATTGAAGTTGGAATTTCATTAGAAGTTCGATCCTATGCATCAGGTTCATCGTGATCGTAATTATATATATAATTTTTGGCCTCGCGAAGGAGAAAGTATTGGTCAAGCTTGGGGGAGGCTTAAGTCAATGTTATATTCATGCCCCAATCATGATCTCTCAAGAGAAACGATCATCCAAAAATTTTATGCTCGACTTTCTCTCAATAATCGCTCCATGCTCGATACTTCTTGTGCTAGTTTTTTTATGATGAAGACTATTGAATTCAAATAGGATTTATTGGAAAGAATTAAACGCAACTCTGAAGATTGGGATCTTGACGAAGGTAAGGAGTCGGGTATAACCCCTAAGTTTGATTGTGTTAAATCTTTTATGGATACTGATGTTTTCCGTGAATTTAGCACTAAATATGGACTTGGCTCTGAGATAGTAGCTTTTTTCTATGAATCATTTGCTACTCATGTTGATCTCCCTAAGGAGAAGTGGTTTAAATGTCATCCTCCCATTGAAGTAAAAGTAGTTGAACCTGTTAGAGTTGAAGAAAAGACTATCACTTTTAATGTTGATCCTATTGTTCCTACTGCTTATATTGAGAAACCGCCTTTCCTTGTTAGGATAAAGTATCATGCTAAAGCTTCAACTGTGGTTCATAAGAGTAATACTAGAACACCTACACCCTCTGAGCAAATTAAAGTTCAACCTAGTGTTGCTATGGTTAAGGATCTCTTGGTCGATAATTTAGATGGGCATGTTATTTACCTCCAAGAGGAAGCTGCTAGAATCGTCAAACCCGATATTAGGAATAAACATAGACCTATTGTAGGCATGCCTGTTATTTCTATTAAAATAGGAGATCATTGCTATCATGGTTTATGTGACGTAGGGGCTAGTGCGAGTCCAATACCTCATTCCTTATATGAAGAATTTATGCACGATATTGCACGTGCTGAGCTAGAAGGTATTCATGTCACTATTAAGCTTGCTAATAGAGACACTATTTCACCGATTGGGATTGTTAGAGATGTTGAAGTCTTGTGTGGGAAAGTTAAATACCCTGCTGGTTTTCTTGTTCTTGGTTCCCCACAAGATGATTTTTGCCCCATTATATTTGGTAGACCCTTCTTGAACACTGTTAATGCTAAGATAGATTGCGAAAATGATATTGTTACTGTTGGATTAGGGGACATGTCTCATGACTTTAACTTTGCCAAATTTCGTAGACAACCCCATGATAAAGAATTGCCTAGTAAGGATGAAATTATTGGTCTTGCTTCTATTGCTGTGCCTCCTAACGATCCTTTAGAACAATATCTGCTAGACCATGAAAATGATATGTATATGAATGAGAGAAGGGAAATAGATGAAATATTCATTAAACAGGGACCCTTATTGAAAAACAACTTGCCTGTTGAAATTCTAGGGTATCCTCCTCCACCCAAGGGTGATCCTTTGTTTGAACTTAAACCATTACCTGATACTCTTAAGTATGTTCATCTCAATGAAAAGAAGATATATCCTGTTAATATTAGTGCTAATCTTTCAGAGCAGGAAGAAGAGAAATTATTGAAAACTCTGAAGAAGCACCGTGCTGCTATTGGATATACTCTGGATGATCTTAAGGGCATTAGTCCCACTCTATGCCAACACAGGATAAAGTTGGAAGAGGACGTAAAACCGATTATCGATCATCAACGACGGTTAAATCCTAAGATGAAAGAAGTGGTAAGGAAGGAAATACTAAAGCTTCTAGAGGCAAGTGAAAGTGCCGTATATCGACTAGAAGGGGGGGGGGGTGAATAGGCGATTTTTATGAAATGCTTCTAAACATGGAAGTTTCGAAGACAAATGATAAATCCAATCCTATTTATATGCAGCGGAAGGTAGACTACACTAGACAAGCCATAGTCAAGTATTCAATGAAGTGAAAGCATGAAGACTAATAGCTGCTAGGCAGTAAGGATCAAGATGGAAGATGGAATGAAGCCAATCAGAACAAGTAGTCACACAGTGAAGTAATCAGATAAGGCAAGCAGGCAATGGCTTCACAACATAAGACAATAAGTAAAGGGAAGGAAAGGATAGAACCAGTAGCTCGGGGAAGACAGTGATTTGTTAGACCAGTTCCAGTTGCTGTGACAACTGTACGTCTAGTTAGGGAGGCTGAGATTTAACTCAGAAGACTGCATCTTCACCTTATTCCCCTTGAGCTAAGGACACCTAGTCCTCTCCCAATCACTCTGGTAAGTCTTCAAGGTATACTTCCAAACCTTCACAGACTTCGTTCACCGGCGATCCACAATCACTCTTGGATGCTCAGAACGCGATGCCTAACCGGCTGGAGGAAACACAGTCCTCAAGTGTAACAAGTCTTTAGGTCACACAGACAGAAAGACTTCAGTGATGCCTAACATTCTTTGGCTCTGGGTGTTTGGGCTTTGTCCTCTCAAGGATCTCTCTCCCAAATGCTTCGGAGGTGGGTTGCTCCCAAACGACAAAAGCCATGCAATAACTCTGAGCAGCCACCAATTTATGGTGTAGGGGGTGGGCTATTTATAGCCACTGGGCAACCCGACCTGATTTGTCCGAAGTGACCCTGGGTCACTAAGGAACTGACACGTGTTCCAACGGTCAGATTTCAAACACACACGGCAACTTTACTTAGGCTACAAGTAAAGCTGACTCATCCAACTCTGGATAAGATTTGCTCTCATTGTCTTCGCTCGAAGACATAGGATTTGGTTGAGCATCACTTCAGTCACTCTGACTTAGTTCACTTGGACCCCACTTAACAGTACGGTGGTTCCTATGACTCAACAAAGAAGAAAATGAAACAACGAAACATCTAAGTCTTCGCGCTCCATAGTCTTCACACAATGTCTTCTCTAATCATAGGCTTCAATATGATTATCTTCATATATTTGTAGGGGTAATCTCCGGTAGGTAAATCAAGTCAATGGGGGACTACTACCTGTGTTATCCTGCAATTCTCACAAACACATTAGTCCCTCAACCAGGTTTGTCGTCAATACTCCAAAACCAACTAGGGGTGGCACTGATACGTCCAAAACGTATCTATAATTTCTGCTTGCTCCATGCCTCTTTTGGGTGATATTGCTATGATATTTATACACTTCCATACACTTTTGATCATATTTGGACTAACCTATTAACTCAGTGCACCCCAGTGCCAGTTTCTGTTTTCGGCTGTTTTTGTATTTCAGGTTTTCCCATTACGAGAACTGTCAGAAAAATACCGGAAAAATTATATAAAAACTCAGCGTTCCAGAAGGTTCCCGGTAGCCGAAGTACAGCCGGGGGGGGGGGGG
>LR738711.1:237894149-238142871 GCA_902687465.1 Secale cereale | reverse complement strand
CCCCGAGCCCCGTCTGGTGTCCCCCTTTGGCATATATTTAGACCGTCTCCCAAAACCCTCGAGACGAAAAACCCTTTTTCGCGATCTCATCTCTGTTCCGCCGCCGCCGCCGCTTCCAAGATCGGGAGCACCAGGAGAACCCTTCCCGGCACCCTGCCGGAGGGGAGGATCACCACCGGGAGCTTCTCCACCACCATGGACGCCTCCCGGATGAGTTGTGAGTAGTCTCCCTTGGACCATGGGTCCATGACCAGTAGCTATGTGATGTTCTCCTCCCGTTCTTGTGCTTCACTAATTAGTCCTTGTGAGCTGCCCTACATGATCGAGGCACATATGTAATCCTTATGCTGTTGCTATGATGAGTTTGCTGGGATCCGATGGATTATGAGATTATATTCAGATTGTGTTTGAGTAATATATTTGATTCACCTCTTTTATATTTATGTTCGTAAGTAATTCTTGCATGTTCTCCGTTGTTATTTATTTCTTTGGCCAAGTAGTAGGTAGTGACTCCAAGAGGGAACGTTATGCTTGATTGTGGGTTCATGCCCCTCGATGACTAGCTTGAGTGACAGAAACATGAGTCTAGGGGATGTGCTGTTGCCACAAGGGGGAAAACAACGGTGCTTGTGCCCGCGGGTGCAAGGATTGTTTACTTTACGCAAAGTTCTTTTAATGCAGTTGTCTGTTGCTTTGAGTTTACACTATGGGTGGGACTCGCAACTTAATACCAGCGAGATGTTCTGGATAGATATCTCAAGGTGGATGATTAGTAGTAGATATTGATGGATTTCGGTCTACTTACCTTGGCGTATCGCCCATGCTTTGAACCTCTACCTTTCTTGCAACTTAGTCAGCATTGGTTTGCGCACATGGTCCTGTCAATTGCCCAGCTGTAATTCGTTTACCTCACATAGCTGTTTTATCGTCTTTTGGGAGAGAGACATCACTAGTGAACATCATGAGACTCCGGTCCATATTACCATCATTGATCACATCCGCTATTTACTTTCCGCTTTTATTTACTATTGCAATTATATCTATCACTACTATCATTTGCGTTTGATCCTTTGTAAACTACAAGGCCGGAGGGATTGACAACCTCTCTGTACTCGTTGGGAGCAAAGTTATTTGTATCTGTGTGCAGGTCCACGTTGATTGCTAATATCTGGCGCCGTTAGCAGTTGACACCTTCTTGTTGAAACTGGGAGTCTCAGGGAAATCGATCCTTGGTATTGCCAAGGGAAAACTTCCGCTACACTGCATCTCAAACCTTCCACTTGGGGTAACCAACGAGGGGCGAGAAGCCATCAGGCACTAGATGCACTTACAATCTCCCCCTTTTTGGTGATTGATGACAAACTGGTTGAGGTTTTCAACGGGGATAAAGGTATGTGAAATTGTAAAGGATAAAGGTATTATCTTCGTAAGTAGCAAAAGGCTCCCCCTGAAGATGTGCATATAGTTGATTTGCCTTTGAATGCAAATGCACATTGCAGGTTGTACTTGTGGAGATCCTCTTCAACTTATGAAGACAATTCATCATGCACAATTGATATGTCGAATATAATGATATGCATAATGAGAAATGGACGTCTGCAAAATGACTAAGTGCGGAATATAACGTAGCACATGCATAATTTATCATCGCATTACAGAGTACCAGAAAACGTAGCAGACGACCATCAAGTTTAAGTGTTACAACTCAAAGAACCAAATGTAGCAAAAACGAGAGTTGTAAACACTAGGCAAAATATAAAGCACCCACCCATATGGACCCGCTTGAAGACTATCAACTCATATGCTTCTCCCCCTTTTGTCAGTAAGGACCAAAAAGGTTTGAAGACATAGAGCCTCTACTCGTTCCCAGTTGGAGCAGGAGAGGATGCAGTGTCGGCGTTGGTGTTTGGCGGTGCTGAAGTAGTTGGTGCAGTGTCGACACGCGCTGAAGTAGGAGGTGGTGAGGTAGCATCATCTTGATCATCTATCACCCTGGCGTCAACCGTTGCAGCGGAGGAGGAGTAGTCAGAATCTTCAAGAGATGGAGTTCGACGCAGAACATCATTCCGTGGAGGAGTGTGGTCAAACTTGAATCTCTCTGTGAAGCCATCGTCTTGAAGATCCGCTTCAGCACTCAGTAAAGTTAGACTCTTCCATGACCTCCGACAGGTTTCATGAGCAACAAAGGCATTCTTGGTGGCAAGATTGCGAATGCGATTGACGTCCACCAAGAGGCTTTGCATCTGACGCTTCAGCCTGTAGTGATGCTTATCCTGTTTCTGATGTAAGGCAACGAGAAGTTCTCGGTTATTGAGAACACGAGAATGCTTCTGAGGCCTTTGGGCAATGGTGCTCTCAGTAGCTTCAGTTTCATCATGTCGAGGTAGGCGAGTACGGCCAGCCAGAGGATAAACGTGAGAGACTGCATGAACTCCTTCAATTGGCTGAGTGAAGCTCTGGTGATCAGCGTTGTGAAGACTAACAAGCTCTTTGGCAGGCTCTTGGTATATGGCTTCAGCTGACATATCAACCTCTGGCAAGAATATATGATGGTTGCGAGCAGAAGGCTGATAGGTGATAGCAGAATGCAGCTTGATGAGGCGCATAATCCATAGAGCGTAGAACTTGAGACCAAATAGATCAGAGCCTGACACAGCCAACTGCCTGATGAAGAAATCTTGAGCATTGAAGCTAATGCCATTGAAGATATAGAAGACCAATGTCTTCATTGTGCCTTCAAGCTTGGCTGATAAAGAATGCCCTTTGACAGGCCACAGAGTTCGCCTGATGATATGATAGATGGTGCGTGGCAGATACTCTAGGTCTTCAACAAAGAACTCCTTTGGATATTCAGCATCGCTTGGCAAAGGCTTCATCATGCTCAGCATCTGGCTCATGTTGGGCTTGCGCTTCTGAAAGATACTCTCCAAAGCTTCATTGTGCAATTGACAGCCAAGTTCATACAGTTCTCCTGGAGTGGGCAGTCCAGTAAGCTCAATGAGATCAAAGGCTTTGGCTTCATGATGGACATTGCCTATCATCCATTCAAGGACCCATTTCTTTGGATCCCTTCTGTAGCCTCGAATGTGGAGGGTTGCATAGAATTGCAGAATCAGCTCTTCATTCCAATGCTTTTTGTCAGTCACAAAATTGAGCAGGCCAGCATCACGGAAGCAATCAAGAGCTTCCTCAAGACAGGGCAGTCCAACAATAGCTTCAATATCAAGACGCATATGAGGGAAAATGCGCCCTTGATCATAAAGTACTCTTGAATAATAACTGTGCTGCTGATGGCTCCAGAACCTATCTGATGATATTCTTGGCTTGGAATAAGGGTTCTTGGCACTGTCAAAGAATGTGTTGTGCGCAGTGAAGCTATTGGCATTGAAGGACCCTTGAGAGGTGGCAATACCTGGGAACCTTGGCAGTCTTGGCGTAGGCTTCTGAACCTGAGGCCTGTGCTCAACATGATGGTCAAATTGAGGACCAGCAGCATGCGGTCCAGCAACAGGTGGAGGAGTCAGAATGGGCCATCTAATAGAGACGAGCTAATCATCTTGGTTGTATGCTTGCTCAATTGTATGGGCCCTTGGAGGCGGAACAGGAGCAGAGGCAGTGGCTTCAGGCTGTTGAGTAGCTTCAGGTGCAGCACTTGCGTCTGGCGCCGTCACTTCAGGCACCACAATGACTTCAGGTGCCACATTAGCTTCAGCCATGACAACGTCATTGGCTTCAGTGGTGGTGGTGGCAGCCTCAGAATTTGTGACTTTCACTTCAGGAGCTGGAGGGTCGGACACGTTCTCCTCGAGAACAGGGGGTGTGGCAGCACGTGCTTCTTCTTCTTGGGGTTGTTCTTCTTCGGCTGATGCAGCCGGAATATCTTCAGCCGCTTTGGCTTCAGACTCTGGGAGGTTCCCAGTAGGAGTAGCTTCAGGAACTGATTGTTGCTCTTCTCCTTCTGGAACACTTGGGGTAACGACTTGAGGCCTTGGTCCTTTGCGAAGCCTGCGGAATGATGGTGACGCATGAGGGGATGGAGTTGGTTGGGCCTCAAAGTCTTCATCTTCAAGCACCGAACTGGTGACTTGAGTTGGGGGAGTTGCTGGTGTATCTTGTGGGTGATCAGCCCACGAGTCATCCTGTGCAATTGGCGTCAATGGACATCCAATGTTGATGCGTTCGCTGTTCGTAAGAAGAGGCGAAGATTCCAGATTATACTCGATTTGAGGAAGGACTTCATCATCTTCAACATTGTCATGAGGACCAATGTCTTCAGCTGCGGTGGGGTCAACAACTGGAATGTCTTCAGCCTCTGTGGGAGCAGGCTCATGAACTGTCATGCGACGTTCTCGGTGTGCAGAAGCGGGATGAGCAATTGAAATGGGCTCGACAAAAAGGGGCTCTGTGGAAGCAGCCTTGTCCTTCTTTGTCTTGCGCTTCTTGCTGGGTGGAGCATCATCAGTTGTGTGCTTGCGCTTGCGAGCTTCAACTTCAGCCACCTTTGTCTTCTTGAGCTCTGAAGCAGCTGGGGTGACCTTAGGCTTTGTGCCAGTCATGCTGGCAGGGAAGACAATGCTAGGCACTTCCTACCTTGATTCTTCAGCATCGGGCATATATTGCTTCTTCTTTTTCTTGGCAGCCATCCTAGGGTCAATGCCAGGACGCCCAAGGGCCTTGCGCTTTTCAGCTTCATTATAGGCTTGAACGCATTTGGCAACCAAGGCCTTGATTCGCTCACGAGAACCTTTGACTTCTTCACGCCTCTTGCGAAAGGCTTCCTTGAGCTCATGCATCATGACCTTGAAGTTTTGGATCTCTTGGACGTTGAGCTTGTCCATATGCTTCTTGAACTGAGCCTTTTCATAGTCAATCTTTTGCTTCAACTCAACAATTCTTTGAGCAAGAGCTAGCTCAAAAGCAATGGCGCCATTGAAGGAGACGCTGAGGCCAACTGGAAGCTGCAGATCGTCAAAGCTGAGGTTGGGGGTGTCAAACCATTCATCAATGAAATTATTCAGCACTTCCACGTCAAAGAGCGACAAATCATTGAAGATTTCTGCATCTTGCTTGCTCTTGATCAATTGCTCCAGAGCATCATCAGCTCGATCTTCATCGCTTGAGCTATCAATGGCTTCATTGGCGTTCTTCAGAATAGCGTCAGGAGTGAGAGCTGGACTGGGGTTGTGCATGGGCTTCTTCCTTAGCTGTCTGCTCTTGGATATGCGAGAGTGCTCCTCAGACTGCACACTTGGTGCTGGTCGGGCAGTGGCCAATGGCTTCACTCTCGAAGCAATTGGTGGAGTGGTCTTCGAAGCCTTGGATTTCTTCTTCTTCTTGGGCTTCGGAGTTGCAGGCGCTTCATCAGAATCAGCGTCATCTGCATGTTGATCCACATCCGCCCCTTGAACCCTTATGTGACTGATGAGACCTTCTAAGTTGTAGAAAGGCCCAACCAGGTTAGGTTCAGCTTCGCGCGTGCCATCAGCACGGGGCGCAGAGGGGCCAGGATTGAAGTCCAATCCGGAGTTCTTCTTGTTCTCGTTGGCCGAGTTCTTGGCATATTGAAGATTGCGTTTGAACAAATTGCCGTCGCGACACCAGAGCAGAGAAGAAGGATCGGCATCAGCAGGTTGTGGCCCTCTGACCATGCAAGGGTAGAAGCCTTGAGCAATGGCTTTAGCTTGAGTCTTGGGTGGAAGATTCTTGTCTGTAATATCTCCCCATGGACGCTTGATGGCATTCTTTTCAGCATACTCTTGGGTCACGAAACTGTACTTGAACCACTGTTCAGCCCAATATCTTCGAATCCATTGGATTCGAGTCTTCCTCTGATTGTAATCCTCCTCTGGACCAGTCTTGTACATTTCACTTAGATCAGGAGGCAAATCTTTGGAGGTGTTGCCACGACGCTATCTGCCACCCTTCCTAACTGACTTGTCGGTTGCCATTGGGTTCAATCTGAAAGGATTCAAACTGAATGGCTTCAACACTGGCAAATGCTTCGGTCTGCTGGTCAGACAGGAACTGGCTTCGGGAGAGTGAATATGACGCTGCAAGAATTCTACAAATGAATGCAGACTATGAGAACCAAGGGATTCTCCCAAGGACATGTACTTGTGACAGCATTAGAGATGCGAGGGAAGGGGAAGAGGTCATATGCATTCTCAGAAGCTTTTGAAGATAAATCAGTTTAGAAGACTTTGACCTCATAGCGCGAAGATATTCACTTATATGATGAGAGTTGGTTCCAGATTTGTACAAATCCATGAATAGGTACAAGTGAGGAATCTAACTATGTTTGAAGCATATGTGAATGTACTAGGCAAGATATGAGATGCAGACAGGATAGATCCATATATGTGTAGGCAGAAACTTTTTGTGGCAAAAGTGATGAATCTTTTTGGATCAAGAAGATGGTAAAAAGAGAGTTTAATTTACCACACGATGAACTTCTTAGATGGAGATGAACTGGATGCCGAGCAGTTCGATCTTCCGTGCCCTAACTTGGCGACGGAGGATTGCTACGGCGACGGCGGAGTAGACGATGTCCGCGGCCGGCGTGAAGACGGCGTCGACGAGGTCGCGATAGCGAAGCGCTTCGTCGCTGGCGTCGTCGAGAGCTAGCGGAGGCGCTAGGGTTGGTCGAGGTGGAGAGGTGGTAGAAGAATTTTTGACCGTGATGGGATGTGCATTTATAAGCATGGGAGACGGCACAACGCAATTACGCAGGTGCCCCTGGCGGTTCACATCTGAGGGACACGTGGCGGACATGTAACACATTGGGAGTTGTCCCACGATCCCACGTACGCCACGACTGTCGGAGTGGTCGTTCCGGCTTCTCCGGGTTTCAGGCATAAAGGATGGAGCATTAAACTCAGATTTAAAGTTTGTCTCTGTATCTTCTGCTGACAAGGACACAGAGAAGATATTCGACGGTTCCAACATAATGCATATGATTTGGACAGACAGAGTTTGAGATGAGAAAGCATAGAGAGGTTAGGGTCCGATCACATTCACTTAGTTCAAAAGATTCAAATAAGAAGACATAGCTATAAGTGAATGCTGTAGAGGACATAACACAATTATATATATATATATATATATATATATATATATCCTATATGAAGATAAACCAAGTTTGAAGACTTTGCAAATGTAACGCCACTAGAAACGCTTCAGACAAAGATTTGGTGGTGGCGTTACCCACCGTATAGGAAGTATTAGACCCAGACACGGCGCACAATTATCGTGACGCTCTGAAGTCAAATTCCGCATTAATGTATTCACACTTAGAATGTAAGTCTTCATTGATTGAAGATATACTTTACTTCGTGTGTTGCACATCTAAGTCATCAATATGCATAAGTGTTAGGATGTGTGCCTGATTACAGGACATTTGAGGATTCTAAGATATTTAGCTCACACCACAACTTGCAAAACCTTTTCTCATCCAAGGGCTTTGTGAAGATATCTACCAGTTGCTCTTCAGTGTTGACGTGTATGATGTCAATATATTTGTTCATGACATGATCTCCGAGAAAGTGATGACAAATTTCAATGTGCTTTGTCTTCGAGTGCTGAACTGGGTTGTTGGCAATCTTGATGGCGCTTTCATTGTCGCAGTAGAGTGGCACATGCTTCAGATGGACACCATAGTCCTTGAGTGTTTGCTTCATCCAGAGAAGCTGAGCGCAGCAAGATCCAGCAGCAATGTATTCAGATTCAGAAGTGGAGAGTGATACACAGTTCTGCTTCTTTGAAGACCAACAGACAAGTGATCGTCCCAGAAAATGACATGTGCCTGATGTAGACTTGCGAGCAACTTTGTCACCAGCATAATCATCATCTGAGAATCCAACTAGATCAAACTCTGAGCCCTTTGGATACCATAATCCTAGTGTTGGGGTGTAAGCCAAATATCAAAGTATTCGCTTCACAGCTAAGTGATGCGACTCCTTTGGTGCCACTTGATATCGAGCACACATGCAAACACAAAGCATAATATCTGGCCTAGATGCACATAAATAAAGTAAAGAACCAATCATGGAGCGGTATACCTTTTGATCGAAATCTTTACCATTGGCGTCGGGACCCAGATGGTGTTTAGCTGGCATAGGCGTCGAGTAACCTTTGCAATCTTGCATTCCAAACTTCTTCAGGCAATCTTTGAGATATTTCTCTTGAGATATGAAGATCCGTTGCTTTGCTGACGAATTTGAAGGCCAAGGAAGAACTTCAGCTCACCCATCATGGACATCTAATATTGCTCTTGCATCATGTGACCAAGCTCATCACTGTATCTTTTGTCAGTGCAGCCGAAGATAATGTCGTCCACATAGATTTGGCAGACAAACAGTTCATCATCATATGTCTTCATGAAGAGGGTGGGATCCAGGGATCCAGGTTTGAAGCCTTTGCTCTTCAGGAAGTCTTTAAGTGTGTCGTACCAAGCACGAGGGGCTTGTTTGAGGCCATACAGTGCCTTGTTGAGCTTGTATACCATATCAGGACGTTTTGGATCTTCAAAGCCAGGTGGTTGTGCAACATACACTTCTTCTTCAATCCTTCCATTGAGAAAGGCACTCTTCACATCCATTTGATACAGAAGTATGTTGTGATGATTTGCATAGGCTAGCAGTATACGAATAGCTTCTAGTCTAGCCACAGGAGCAAATGTTTCATCGAAGTCAATCCCTTCAACTTGAGTGTATCCTTGAGCAACAAGACGAACTTTGTTTCTGACAACTTGACCATGCTCATCTTGCGTGTTGCGATATATCCATTTTGTGCCTATTATGTTGTGCTTGCGAGGGTCAGGATGCTTGACAAGTTCCCATACGTTGTTCAACTCAAACTGTTGAAGCTCTTCTTGCATTGCTTGAATCCATTCGGGTTCCATAAAGGCTTCAGCAACTTTCTTGGGTTCAAATATTGAGACAAATGCAAAGTGCCCACAGAAATTTGCAAGCTGTGTTGCTCTTGACCGAGTAAGTGGACCAGGTGCATTTATGCTGTCAATTATCTTCTCAACTTGTACTTCATTTGCAACACGATGATGAGCTGGACGAAGATTTTGCTCTTGCTGTACATTGTCATCATCAGGAGGATTGTCTTGGGGCTGAGCATTGTCTTCAGGTTGATTTGGAGCAGAAATGATGAGTTCCTCGTCAGGCTGTGCTTCAGAAGGCATGATCTCACCGGTTCCCATTAGCTTGATAGATTCATTTGGTGAAGCTTCATCCAGCACATTTGGCAGGAACTCTCTTTGTGAACCATTCGTTTCATCAAACCGCACATCCACAGTTTCAACTACTTTATAGAGAAAGATGTTGAAGACTCTGTAGGAGTGTGAGTCTTTTCCATAGCCGAGCATGAAGCCTTCATGTGCTTTTGGTGCAAATTTTGACTTGTGATGTGGATCCTTGATCCAGCACCTAGCTCCAAATACTCTGAAGTAACTTACGTTTGGCTTCTTTCCAGTAAGGAGTTCATAGGACGTTTAGTTCAGAAGCTTGTGAAGATAGACACGGTTGATGATGTGGCATGCAGTATCAATAGCTTCGGGCCAGAACCTTCTTGGTGTCTTGTATTCATCGAGCATCGTTCGAGCCATCTCAATTAGGGTTCTGTTCTTGCGCTCTACGATGCCATTCTGCTGAGGTGTGTACGGAGCTGAGAACTCACGAGTGATTCCCATTGTATCTAGATAAAGATCAAGGCCGGTGTTCTTGAACTCAGTGGCATTGTCACTTCTGATATGCTTGATCTTGATGCCATAGTTGTTCATGGCACGATTGGCGAAGCGTCTGAAGACATCTTGTACTTCAGTCTTGTAGAGAATTATGTGCACCCATGTGTATCTTGAATAATCATCAACAATGACGAAGCCACAGAGACAAGCTGTGGTAGAGAACATGGAGTAGTGAGTAGGGCCAAATAGGTCCATGTGAAGCAGCTTGAAGGGTTTGGATGTCGTCATGATTGTCTTCAAGGGATGCTTGGCCCTAGTCATCTTCCCAGCTTCACAGGCACCACATAGATGATCTTTCTTGAACTTGACGTCCTCGATGCCTACGACGTGCTTCTTCTTTGCGAGAGTGTGCAAGTTCCTCATGCTGGCATGTCCTAGCCTCCGATGCCACAGTCAGCACTCTGAAGCTTTTGCTAGAAGACATACGGCCATCTGCGGTCCAGCTAAGAAATCCACCATATACAGATCACCTTTTCTGTATCCTTCAAATACTAGAGACTTGTCAGATTCCATAAGTACAAGGCAACAAAATTTTCCAAATATCACAATCATGTTTAAGTCACAAAGCATTGAGACAGACATAAGTTGAAACCAAGGGATTCAACTAGCATGACTTTATCCATGTGCTGATCCCTTGAGATTGCAACTCTACCTAGACCCAACACTTTGCTTTTGCTAGTGTCAGCAAATGTGATGTGACTCTTGTTAGATGGACGTAAGGTTGAGTCCATAAGAAGACTTCGATCTCCAGTCATATGATTTGTGCATCCGCTGTCCATAATCCATTCTGAATACTTTGGTGTCACTCCCTACAATGCAGTTAGGAGGATAGGCTTCACCAATAGCCATTGTGAGGCATAAACATTTGACATACAAGTGGATTATGAAAGCTTAGATTCAAGTTAGGACTGATGAGATGATTAGCAAGCGATTCATGAACAGAATGGATAGTAAACCATTTGGGCATTTGATCTTGTGCCCTACAAGTGTTTTAGGTCCCCAGCAGTAGCATTATACGCCTTTGATTTTCGGCTGGAGACCTTTCCCTGCACGAGAAAGTTAGTTCTTCTTAACCACCCACATCTTCAGGGGTGGCTTAGAAGCAATGAGTCTAAGTGCAGCATCTGAGAATTTTGGCTTTGGAGCCCTAGCAAATAGTCTTGCAGGAGGAGAATAATACTCATAAGAATAAGCAGAAAAATTCTTTGTTTTATGAATATAGCGGTTTGAGGAAACACGCTCATATTCATGGGTCTGAGTATAATTTCCCTGCAAAACATTGGCATTATGGTGACTCAGGTGAGTCCTTTGTCTGTATGAAGCCTTAGGACCATATGAAGCCTTTGGTCTGGGGTTTGTCTTCTTCCTAGGTGGTGTCATGATGACATTTGCTGGAAGTTTCTCAAGACAACCTTTGGGAACCCAGATCTTCTTCATAGGTGGCCCGTTCCTGCAGTTAGTACCAATATACCTGGCAAACACTTCACCATTTTGATTCTTAAACAGTTTATAGTTTGCATCAAAGGATTCATCAATGATAATCGGATTAGCACAAGTGAAGCCAGATAGGGTAGATGGATCCACTGAAGGTTCCTTTGCAGCAACCCATGTGGTTTTGGGATACTGCTCAGGCTTCCAGTATGAACCATCAACATTTATTTTCCTTTCGAACCCAACACCCTCTTTCCTAGGGTTTCGGTTCAGTATCTGCTTTTTGAGGACATCACATAAAGTCTGATGCCCTTTGAGGCTTTTGTACATCGCTGTTTCAAGCAAAGTCTTCAACCTAGCATTTTCATTAGCAATAATAGTGGTATCCTCAGCAGAGGGGTTAGTTACCACATCAGCAGTTGAAGATATTGCAACAGTGGCAGTAGTAGAACATTCAACAACAGATGTAGCGTTATCACGCTCAATGCATTTTAGACATGGTGGAATAAACTCTTCCTGAGAAGCACTGATTTGTTGAGCAAGTAATGAATCACGCTCCTTCTGAAGATCTTCATAACATACTCTTAGCTTTTCATGATCAGATAAGAGAGTGTTATGATGACTTTGAAGCGTGTTTAACTCAGTCTGAAGTCTCTGAAGACTTTCAGCCAAGTTTTTCGACTGATCCATTTCTTCACCCAACATATCATTGCTCTTATTAAGCATTTTTTGAGCCTTTTCCAAAGCAATTTGTTGTTTAGTGGCAAGGGAAGCAAGTTTGACATAGCTGGGTCCAAATTCATCACCAGATTCATCATCACTAGACATAGGTAGCTTTCGGTTACCTTGGCACCTTTTGCCATAAGACATGGTGCTGAGGATAATGGTTCTGCATCGGAAGTCATCGTCTTGAGAGATTCTTTGAAATCCTCAAACCCTGGATCATCACGAGTTCGATGACCCTCATAGACTTCAGAGAAACGGTCCCAGATAAGCTTCGCATGATCGAGATGCATGACGTTCCTGAACTGATTTTGAGACAGACAGGAGCAGATGATGTCCTTCGCTGTGAGGTTGAGAAGAGTGAACTTGCGAATGTCATCAGCTTCTGCCATCTTGCACAGATCGGTAAGACCAATCTCAGTGATGGTCCATAGCTCACTGTTAATCGCCATGAGACGTTTCTTCATCATGGCCTTCCACTTGTGATACTCGTGACCGTTAAACATGGGGCAAGACACTGTCTTCATTCCTGTGGTCGACATAACTAAGACTCCAGGTGGTTTAACCGAATCACACAGAACAAGGGAGTACCTGGCTCTGATACCAATTGAAAGTGCCGTATATCGACTAGAGGGGGGTGAATAGGTGATTTTTATGAAATGCTTCTAAACATGGAAGTTTCGAAGACAAATGATAAATCCAATCCTATTTATATGCATCGAAAGGTAGACTACACTAGACAAGCCATAGTCAAGTATTCAATGAAGTGAAATCATGAAGACTAATAGCTGCTAGGCAGTAAGGATCGGGATGGAAGATGGAATGAAGCCAATTAGAACAAGTAGTCACACAGTGAAGTTAATCAGATAAGGCAAGCAGGCAATGGCTTCACAACATAAGACAGTAAGTAAAGGGAAGGAAAGGATATAACCAGTAGCTCGGGGAAGACAGTGATTTGTTAGACCAGTTCCAGTTGCTGTGACAACTGTACGTCTGGTTAGGGAGGCTGAGATTTAACTCAGAAGACTGTGTCTTCACCTTATTCCCCTTGAGCTAAGGACACCTAGTCCTCGCCCAATCACTCTGGTAAGTCTTCAAGGTAGACTTCCAAACCTTCACAGACTTCGTTCACCGGCGATCCACAATCACTCTTGGATGCTCAGAACGCGACATCTAACCGGCTGGAGGAAACACAGTCCTCAAGTGTAACAAGTCTTCAGGTCACACAGACAGAAAGACTTCAGTGATGCCTAACACTCCTTGGCTCTGGGTGTTTGGGCTTTGTCCTCGCAAGGATCTCTCTCTCAAATGCTTCGGAGGTGGGTTGCTCTCAAACTACAAAAGCCATGCAATAACTCTGAGCAGCCACCAATTTATGGTGTAGGGGGTGGGCTATTTATAGCCACTGGGCAACCCGACCTGATTTGTCCGAAGTGACCCTGGGTCACTAAGGAACTGACACGTGTTCCAACAGTCAGATTTCAAACACACACGGTAACTTTACTTAGGCTACAAGTAAAGCTGACTCATCCAACTCTGGATAAGATTTGCTCTCATTGTCTTCGCTCGAAGACATAGGATTTGGTTGAGCATCACTTCAGTCACTCTGACTTAGTTCACTTGGACCACACTTAACAGTACGGTGGTTCCTATGACTCAACAAAGAAGAAAATGAAACAATGAAACATCTAAGTCTTCGCGCTCCATAGTCTTCACACAATGTCTTCTCTAATCATAGGCTTCAATATGATTATCTTCATATATATATATATATATATATATACCACCATTGTCGTCAATGTCTTCATACATTTGTAGGGGTCATCTCCGGTAGGTAAACCAAATCAATGGGGGACTACTACCTGTGTTATCCTGCAATTCTCACAAACACATTAGTCCCTCAACCATGTTTGTCGTCAATACTCCAAAACCAACTAGGGGTTGCACTAGATGCACTTACAGCAGGTATAATTTATCCAGTTGCTGATAGCCAGTGGGTAAGTCCTGCCCATTGTGTCCCTAAGAAGGGAGGTATTACTGTTGTTCCTAATGATAAAGATGAATTGATCCCGCAAAGAATTGTTACAGGTTATAGGATGGTTATTGATTTCCGCAAATTAAATAAAGCCACTAAGAAAGATCATTACCCTTTGCCTTTTATTGATCAAATGCTAGAAAGGTTATCCAAACATACTCATTTTTGCTTTCTAGATGGCTATTCTGGTTTCTCTCAAATACCTGTGTCATAAGGGGATCAAGAAAAAACCACTTTTACTTGTTGCTTCGGTACCTTTGCTCATAGATGTATGCCTTTTGGTTTATGTAATGCACCTGCTACCTTTCAAAGATGCATGATGACTATATTCTCTGATTTTTGTGAAAAGATTGTTAAGGTTTTCATGGATGACTTTTCCGTTTACGGAACTTCTTTTGATGATTGTTTGAGCAACCTTGATCGAGTTTTGCACAGATGTGAAGAAACTAATCTTGTCTTGAATTGGGAAAAGTGCCACTTTATGGTTAATGAAGGCATTGTCTTGGGTCATAAAATTTCTTAAAGAGGTATTGAAGTTGATAAAGCGAAAGTTGATGCCATTGAAAAGATGTCGTGTCCCAAGGACATCAAAGGTATAAGAAGTTTCGTGGTCATGCCGGGTTTTATAGGAGGTTCATTAAGGACTTCTCCAAAATCTCTAGGCCTCTGACTAATCTCTTACAAAAAGATGTTCCTTTTGTCTTTGATGATGATTGTGTAGAAGAATTTGAAATACTTAAGAAAGCATTGATATCTGCACCTATTGTCCAGCCTCCTGACTGGAATTTACCCTTTGAGATTATGTGCGATGCCAGTGATTATGCTGTAGGTGCTGTTCTAGGACAAAGAGTTGATAAGAAATTGAATGTCATCCAATATGCTAGCAAAACTCTAGATAGTGCCCAAATAAATTATGCTACCACTGAGAAAGAATTTTTAGCAGTCGTATTTTCTTGTGATAAGTTTAGACCTTATATTGTCGATTCAAAAGTAACTATTCACACTGATCATGCTGCTACTAAATATCTTATGGAAAAGAAAGTTGCTAAACCTAGACTTATTAGATGGGTTCTCTTGCTACAAGAATTTGATTTGCATATTACAGATAGAAAGGGAGCTGAGAACCCCGTTGTAGACAACTTGTCTAGGTTAGAGAATGTTCTTGATGACCCACTACCTATTGATGATAGCTTTCCTGATGAACAATTAGCTATCATAAATGCTTCTCCTACTGCTCCATGGTATGCTGACTATACTAATTACATTGTTTCCAAGTTTATACCACCTAGTTTCACATACCAGCAAAAGAAAAAGTTCTTCTATGATTTAAGACATTACTTCTGGGATGACCCACACCTTTATAAAGAAGGAGTAGATGGTATTATTAGACGTTGTGTACCTGAGCATGAACATGAACAGATCCTATGCAAGTGTCACTCCGAAGCTTATGGAGGACACCACGCTGGAGATAGAACTGCACAGAAGGTACTCCAATCTGGTTTTTATTGGCCCACTCTCTTCAAGGATGCACGTAAGTTTGTCTTGTCTTGTGATGAATGTCAAAGAATTGGTAATATTAGTAGACGTCAAGAAATGCCTATGAATTATTCACTTGTCATTGAACCATTTGATGTCTGGGGCTTTGATTATATGGGACCGTTTCCTTCCTCTAATGGGTATACACATATTTTAGTTGCTGTTGATTGCATTACTAAGTGGGTAGAAGCTATTCCAACTAGTAGTGTTGATCAAAACACTTCTATTAAGATGCTTAAAGAGGTTATTTTTCCGAGGTTTGGAGTCCCTAGATATTTAATGACTGATGGTGGTTCACACTTTATTCATGGTGCTTTCCGTAAAATGCTTGCTAAGTATGATGTTAATCATAGAATTGCATCCCCTTATCACCCACAGTCTAGTGGTCAAGTAGAAGTAAGTAACAGAGAGCTGAAATTAATTTTGCAAAAGACTGTTAATAGGTCTAGAAAGAATTGGTCCAAGAAAATTGATGATGCATTATGGGCCTATAGAACTGCATACAAAAATCCTATGGGTATGTCTCCATATAAAATGGTTTATGGAAAAGCATGTCACTTACCTCTTGAGCTAGAACATAAGGCATATTGGGCTATTAAGGAGCTCAATTATGATTTCAAACTTGTCGGTGAGAAGAGGTTATTTGACATTAGCTCGCTTGATGAATGGAGAACCCAAGCCTATGAGAATGCCAAGCTGTTTAAAGAAAAGGTTAAAAGATGGCATGACAAAATGATACAAAAGTGTGGTTTAACGTAGGTGATTATGTCTTGCTATACAACTCTCGTTTAAGATTTTTCGCAGGAAAACTTCTCTCTAAATGGGAAGGTCCTTACGTTATCGAGGAGGTCTATCGTTCCAGTGCCATAAAAATCAACAACTTCGAAGGCACAAATCTGAAGGTGGTGAACGGTCAAAGAATCAAACATTATATCTCAGGTAATCCTATAAATGTTTAAACCAATGTTATTGAAACCGTAACCCCGGAGGAGTACATAAGGGACACTTTCCAGAATGATTCAGACTCCGAAAAGGAAGAGGTATGTGGTATGGTAAGTAAACCGACTCCAAAACAGTTCTAATGGCAATTTTTCTCCGTTTTGGAATATTTAGAAAAATAGAAAAATAAGAGGCAGTCCAGAAAGGACACGAGGCGTCCACGAGGGTGGAGGGCGCGCCCCCTACCTCATGGGCACCTCGTGTGCCTCTCTGTAACACCCAAGATGCGATTCTATCTCGATCACTAGATAAAACTTGTGATTGAGGCACAACCACATTTCAGGCACTTAGCAAGATGGATATCATTACATCGTACCATTACATACATACATGGGGATACATACAAGTCATACAATTCACATGAATACAACAACATCAATACAAGACATCCGACTACGGATGCAAACATGAAAAGCATAACGACATCCATCCTGCTATCCTAGGCTGCCGACCAGGAACCTATCCCAAGACTGATGAGGAAGAAGAATAACCCCAACACAACATAACACCGCTCTCGCGTCAAGTCATTGGAAACCTGCACCTGCAACCGTTGTTGTAGTATCTGTGAGCCACAAGAACTCAGCAATCCCATAACCATGGGTATCAAGACTAGCAAAGCTTTATTGGGTATGGAGAGGTTAAGTGGTGAGGTTGCAGCAGCGGCTAAGCAAAGTATGGTGGCTAACTTACGAGTACAAGAATAAGATGAGCCTCTATGCAAATGGTCGCAAACTAGTAATGATCGCTAAAGATCCTGAACTACCTACGAGTCAAACATAACCCCACCGTGTTCTCTTCTCAAAATGAAAAGAGACGGTCACGGTTACTCATGCGGTTGTGCATTTTATTTCGGATCCTCTATCAAGTTTTCTACAACCGGACATTAACAAATTCCAATCTGCCACATAACCGCGGGCACGGCTTTCGAATGATCATAACCCTGCAGGGGTGTCCCAACTTAGCCCATCACAAGCTCACGATCTGCGGAGTCGCAACTCCATGTTGGGAAGACCCGAGTATTCTCGGAATCCCGTGCTCAAGATATTTCGACAAAGGTAAAACTAATCCAGCAAGACCTCCCGGCGTGTCGACACCCTAATAATAGCCGCATGTAACTCGTCTCAGGCCACGACCGGATGGGACAAGCTACAGGTATATACCAGCCCTCGGGTTTCCCCAAGGTGGCCCCGCAGTATGCCCAGTTTGGACCAACACTCATGAGGAGCACTGGCCCGGGGGTTGATTAAGAGTCCTTGGGTGCTAGCCGGTCCCTATGCAAGTTTTAGTTATTAGGCAAATGTAGTACCAAAGTTGGGTCTTGCTGGAAAAGCTTTAAGCAATGTGAATTATCGAGGGGCGCCCATAAACCCCAACCGTGTTAGGAACACAAAATCAAGGAACATAACGCCGGTTTATAGGTTCTTAAGGCGGCATGAGTGGAACAAAACACCGAGAAAAAGGCCAAGCCTTCCACCCATTGCCAAGTATATAGGCGCATTAATTAAATTAATATATATATTGTGATATTCCAACAACATCCAACTCCAACATGGAGCAATCTTCATCTTCACCTGCAACTAACAACGCTATAAGAGGGGCTGAGCAAGTGGGTAACATAGCCAAACAACGGTTTGCTGGGAAGGTGTCAAAGGTTAGAGGTTTCATGGCAACAAGGAGAGGCTGACAACAAAAGATAGGTAACGCGACATATAGCGATAGCATCAAGACAACTAGCATAGCAAGGATAGTAATGAGATCCAAGGTGACGGTCATCTTACCCGAGATCCCGCAAGGAAGAAGAACGAGTCCATGAAGAAGACGAAGAAGAAGCCACGAAGACGAACCAAGTGTAGTCGAACGAATCCTCACGATCGCAACGAAACAAGCACTAACAAGAAGAAGCAAGCAACACGGTAAACACACCACACAAGAACATGTCATAATGCCCAACCAAGTATGATGCAAGCCAAGTCTATATGATGCAAAATATGGCAAAGGATGAAGCATGCAAGAACATCACACAAAGCAAGTTTAAATGAGGCCGCAAACAACATATAACAATTCCGGCAAGTCCTCATATGCAATTCTCAAAATTAGTCCAGATCTGAACAAACCTTAAGTTCAAGTTGTTAAACAGCAAGTTAACATGTACCATGATGATCTACTCGAAATTATAGTTAAGTTTCATATAAAGTTCATTTAATTCGGAGCTACAGCCTAGAAGATATGAGCAAAACAAGATGAACATGGTAAAGATGCAAGATGCATCCACACATCAAGCAAACACACTCCAGACAGGTATTCAACATGTTATTATGCATATACGTGCAAAAACACACAAGTTTCATATAGAGCATGCTCAAAACGGAGCAACGGTTCATCACATACGCATGGCACAAGTTTGGAACACAATCTGCTCAAAACAGCAAGTAGGCATATAGTTGACATCAAAACAACATGATACAATAACATTTCATGGCAACAAAGGGCATGGCAAGCATGTACATGTCAAGAACTACAAGCATGATCTCTGAGCTACTACCAAACACCACTAGAACATGCTCAAAACATCATGGCAATATTGCAAAAGATAACAGATTCACAGACTTAGTGAAATAAACTAAACATGGCAGCAACAACGACAAGTAGGCATGTTTGCAAGCTTGTGCAGCTCATCTCAAAGCATATCATGGCATGTGAATATAACCAACAACAAGAAGACATGTTTATGAAGCTACTCATGGCAAGAACATGGTCATATGATGCATAGAACACTAGCTATTCACATGGCAAAACTGAACTTACTGTTAACAGGATGATAGAAATATTTTATAGCAATTTGAGAGCATGAAAACAACAAGCTACAACAGGCCATTAAAGCAAAAAAAGGTATGGATGGATATAGCATAACATGGACATCAATACATGATCATTGTACATCCCAAAACATTGGATTTGAGTGGGGCATCAAGCAAACATGGCATCAGGATATAACAGTTTCAGACTTAGCAGTTTTCAGCAAGTCATAGAAATCAGCAACAGCGAGTAGGTCACCTTGCAAGCTCGTTTCACTCACCACAAGGCATATTATGAAAAGTGGATTGCACCACAGCAAAGATGGCATGATTGTGCTTCTAAAATATATTGACATGTAGCTCAAACAAACATCATACATAAAGATATGAAAAAGACAAATCAACATCTTATAACAAGTTTCAGCACTTAACATCCACATGCACTTTTGCAACAGAGATAAACAAGGCAATATGGCACCTAACATGAATGCAACAACCACCATCATGTAGAGCACTTCACAATGAACATTTTGGCATATCATACACTCCATTTGGACCAACATGCACAAAGTTACACCCTCGCGAACATGCTAACATATTGTTGACAGACAACAAGGAATTGACAGTAACATCCCATAGCAGTTTTGCAACGATGATTAAGACAACAAGATGAATAGTAACATACATACAAATGCAACTAACATGTAGAGCACTTCGAGACGAACATTTTGATATATCATATGCTCAATTTGGATCACCGAGCAAAAAAATTACAAGCCTCACAAGATGCACACATAAAATGAAATTTCACGGACTTAGCCGTTTTCCAGGAAAAAAACAAGCAGCACAGTATAACTAAAAGACACATGGGCAGGAGTTAGAGCTCGCGCTCACCTTGGGCCAAACGGGCCGGTTCGGTGGCGGCTGGGCTTGAGGCGGGGCAGGCTGGAGGGAGGCAAGGCTCAGGCCGGAGCTGGGCTGGTCGGCTGCTGCAGCCCACGCACACGCGAGCGAAGGAGGCCGCGGTGTCGTTGTTTCCCGAGCGCAAGGCAGGAGCTCGGCGGCGGCGGTGGTGGTCCACGACGACAGTGGGTGTTGGAGAGGCAGGGGATCGGTGGGGAGGACGGATCCGGGCAGCGGAGTGCCCCTCCGGCCGGATCTGGGCGTTGCTGGCAGCTGGGAGGCGACGGACTAGGCGGGGTTCGACGGCGAGCTGCACATCCAGCGACGGCGGGGCTGCTCTCCAGCGAGCAGGCGGACGGCGGCAGAGAGGAGGAAAGGCGGCGATGACGAGGCAGGCACAAGGCTGGGGGAGCTCCTTGGGTGCTCGTCGGCGGCGAGGAGGCGAGGCGCAATGCGGCCGGAGTGCTGCGGGAAGACGAGCAGCGGGGAGCTGTGCGGGCTCGCGCGGGCGGTTGCGCGGGCGAACGGGCCGCGGTCGGGCCCGGCGGGCCGCGACGGCTGGAGGCGCGGGGGAAGGGGCGCGGGAGGACATGTGGCAAGCGCTGAGTGGCTGGAGGCGATGGGGAGGTGAGGTGGCGGCGTGGGAGGCGGCCAAGTGGCGGGAGGCGGCTGGGCTGCGCCGGATTTGGAGGTGGAGGTGGTGGGTTGTGGATGGAGGCATAGATTTCGAGGAGGGGAAGGTTAGAGGTAGGGGAAGGGGTCTAGGGGAGTCCAAAAATGGACTAGGGGCTGCTTATATAGGGTATGTGGCTAGGGTTTGGGGGGTTTGAGCGTTTCGGGGCCATCGGATGCTGATCGGACGGCTCCGGTCGGATGAAGGGGTAGGTTGGGCCTAGGTGGGATTAGTGGCTGTGAAGAGGGGGTGTGGGCTGACAGGAGAGAAGGGAAGTGCAGCCCGGTGACGGTTTCGGAGACCGGAACGTCCGACGATTTTGTTCGGCTATATTGCCGCTATAGTTTAACGGTTGGGCTATCAAACGAACTCCGAATGCGACGAAATTTGGCAGGTGGTCTGTCTACACTATAATAAGACCACACGCCAAGTTTCATCCCATTCCGAGAACATTTTCCGGCCACTTATAAAATAAATATTCAGAGGTGCCGCAGGCGCATGCGAGTGTGTCTGGGCTCAGAAAGGACAACGGAAAGGACGGGCGAAGTCGGACGGATGCAAGTTTTAAAAACATGCTGATGCAATGCACACGATGACATGGCAAAGTGCAACACGCAAGCAGATGACATGGCAACGGCAACGAATAACTGGCTGACACCTGGCGCATCGGTCTCGGGGCATCACACTCCCGGACTCCGATTTCTTGCACGTTACTTCTTTTTGGTCGGTAAAAATTCACTATATATTCTTTCGATGGTTTTGAGCACCGCATCACGCAAAAATCATCTGTTTTTGTTTCGAGCTGTTTGTGCCTCAGATTAGAGCAATATGTCATCCCAGTATTCAGAGGGAGAAAGCTATGTGGCTAATTTCCTTGCAGACCCTAAGGTCTACAGGGACTTGGAGCATTATGGTTGTACCACGGAGGAAGAGGAAGACCATGATCCTAGGGGAAAGGATGAGATGAGCTCCGATGAAGATGACGTCCCATTACCTCAACCTGGGGACATGTATGTGGAGTTCAAAAAGTCAAGCCTCCCTGATAGAGCAAAGAAACCTAAGCTCGGGTTTATCCCTTTTCTCCTCTTGCAGGAGAACAAGCAGGAACTATGCAAAAAGATATTAAACCTTGAGCAGGAGATCGATGACCTAAGGGAGAAAAATTCTATCCTGAAGCGCAAGTTAAGGAAGAAGCCTACATCATCAACAACTCCATCACCACCTTCGAAGACGGAGACATAATCACATGGGTATGGGCACTCCCCTTGGCAACTGCCAAGCTTGGGGGAGGTGCCCCGGTATCGTATCACCATCACACTCCTATCTTTACCGTTTTTCTTAATTCAATCCTTTTGGTTATATCTTGATCTAGTAGAATAAAGTTAGTATGATCTAGTTGTTAGCTTTGCCTTATGATCTTTATCTTTGTAATTGGGTCCGTGAGCTATATATAATAAAGATTAGTGTTGAGTCAAGGGCTTGATTTTCTCGCTATGGTCATGAGAGAATAAAAGAAAATATAAAAAGTGTCCAAGAGATCATATTGATCTTATGGAAGGTAATGACTTCACATATAAAGAGTATGATGAATAAAAGTTGTTGAGAGTTGTCAGACCTAGCTTTGGTCGTCGTTGCGATTAATAGGAAGTAATAAAGAAAGAGAGGTTTTCACATACAAATATACTATCTTCGACATCTTTTATGATTGTGAGCACTCATTAAAATATGACATGCTAAAGAGTTGATGTTGGACAAGGAAGAAAACATAATGAGTTATGTTTTCTTATATCCAAAATAAAGTATATTGTCATGGATCATCCAACATGTTGAGCTTGCCTTTCCCCCTCATGCTAGCAAAACTCCTTGCACCAAGTAGACATACTACTTGTGCTTCCATACATCCTTAAACCCAGTTTTTCCATGAGAGTCCACCATACCTACCTATGGATTGAGTAAGATCTTTCAACTAAGTTGTCATTGTTGCAACCCTCTAAAATATGTATGATCTATTAGTGTGGAGAAAATAAGCTTTATATGATCTTGTGATATGGAAGTAATAAAAGCGACGGACTGCATAATAAAGGTCCATATCACAAGTGGCAATATAAAGTGACGTTCTTTTCCGCTAAGATTTTGTACATCCAACCATAAAAGCACATGACAACCTATGCTTCTCTCTGCGAAGGGCCTATCTTTTGTTCTTACCTTATAAGAGTCATGGTGATCTTCACCTTTCCCTTTTACATTTTATCCTTTGGCAAGCACATTATGTTGGAAACATCCCGACATGTATACCCACTTGGATGTAAGTTATCATGATCTATTACTGTTGACATTACCCTTGAGGTAAAAGGTTGGGAGGCAACACTATAAACCCCTATCTTTCTCTGTGTCCGATTAAAACTCCATACCCATAAGTATTGTGTGAGTGTGAGCAATTGTGAAAGACTAAATGATAGTTGAGTATGTGGACTTCCTAAAAAGCTGTTATTTTGACTCTTTCCGATGTTACGATAAATTGCAATTGCTTCAATGACCGAGATCATAGTTTGTCAGTTTTCAATGAAGTTTCTGATTCATACTTGGCATTGTGAATAGATTGTTACTTTAGCATAAGAGTCATATGACAATATATATATGTGTTGCTGTTATAAGTTTGATCATGATTCCCTCATGTCCATATTTTATTTTATTGACACCTCTATCTCTAAACATGTGGACATATTTTTTGATATCAGCTTTCGCTTGAGGACAAGCGAGGTCTAAGCTTGGGGGAGTTGATACGTCCATTTTGCATCATGCTTTTATGTTGATATTTATTGCACTATGGGCTGTTATTACACGTTATGTCCCGATACTTATGCCTTTTCTCTCTTATTTTACAAGGTTTACATGAAGAGGGAGAATGCCGGCAGCTAGAATTCTGGGCTGGAAAAGGAGCAAACATTGGAGACCTATTCTGCACAACTCAAAAGCCTCGAAACTCCATGAAACACCGTTTCAGAAAATATAAAAAATATATGGCGAAAGAGATACAAGAGGGGGGCCACCACCTGTCCACAAGGGTGGGGGCGCGCCCCCTACCTCGTGGGCCACCTAGCGACTCCCCGATGCCCATCTTCTCCTATATGAGGTGTTTTGACCTGGAAAAATTATAAGGAGGCTTTCGGGACAAAGCGCCGCCGTCTCGAGGCGGAACCTTGGCGGAACCAATCTAGGGCTCCGGCGGAGCTGTTCTGCCGGGGATACTTCCCTCCGGGAGGGGAAAATCGTCGCCGCCATCATCACCAACAACTCTACCATCTTGGGGAGGGTTATGTTCATCAACATCTTCACCAGCACCATCTCCTCTCAAACCCTGGTTCATCTCTTGTATCCATTCTTTGTACCAAAACCTCAGATTGGTACTTGTAGGTTGCTAGTAGTGTTGATTACTCCTTGTAGTTGATGCTAGTTGGTTTACTTGGTGGAAGATCATATGTTCAGATCCATTATGCATATTAATGCCCCTATGATTATGAACATGAATATGCTTTGTGAGTAGTTGCGTTTGTTCGTGAGGACATGGGAGAAGTCTTGCTATAAGTAGTCATGTGAATTTGGTATTCATTTGATATTTTGATGAGATGTATGTTGTCTTTTCCTCTAGTGGTGTCATGTGAACGTCGACTACATGACACTTCACCATTGTTTGGGCCTAGAGGAAGGCATTGGGAAGTAATAAGTATATGATGGGTTGCTAGAGTGACAAAAACTTAAACCCTAGTTTATGCGTTGCTTCGTAAGGGGCTGATTTGGATCCATATGTTTCATGCTATGGTTAGGTTTACCTTAATACTTCTTTTGTAGTTGCGGATGCTTGCAATATAGGTTAATCATAAGTGGGATGCTTGTCCAAGTAAGGGCAGCACCCAAGCACCGGTCCACCCACATACCAAATTATCAAAGTAACGAATGCGAATCATATATATGAACGTGATGAAAACTAGCTTGACGATAATTCCCATGTGTCCTCGGGAGCGCTTTCCTTCATATAAGAGTTTGTCCAGACTTGTCCTTTGCTACAAAAAGGATTGGGCCATCTTGCTGCACCTTATTTACTTTTACCATTATTTACTTGTTACCAATTATCTTATCACAAAACTATCTGTTACCGATAATTTCAGTGCTTGCAGAAAATACCTTGCTGAAAACTGCCTTTCATTTCCTTCTGCTCCTCGTTGGGTTCGACACTCTTACTTATCAAAAGGACTACGATAGATCCCCTACACTTGTGGGTCAATAATAACGCAGAGCGGTGGGAGCTCCTTCGCGTCTCTCTTGACCACGTGGAGCGGCAGGAGCTCCTCCGCCTGCCTCTTGACTGACAGCTGCGGCGTGCGCGAGCTGCTCGTGCTGGAGGAGCTGCCCCTGCCAGATAGCTGAACCTGCCGCTGGTCGTACTCCTCTATCTCGCAGCGAAGGAGGGACGACGGCGGCTCAAGGCCCCGGTTCGTGTACCGCCGGGTGAACCGCTTCCTCATCGCATCGGCGGCGACGCTACGTTTCTGCTCGGGGTCCTTGCCATCGGTGGCACCGTAGCCGGAGCTCCACATCCCGCGCGACATGGTGGAGGAGTTGTCCGCAATAACAGAGTGTGACGAAGGATTTGGGTTCACCGGCGGCGAGAAACCAAAGGGGAAAGGGGGATTGCGGCGGTGGGCGAACAGTGTTTCACACCATATAGCGGCCCCAGACCCGTAGATATACTACACGGGGGGTTGGGGTGGGGGTTCTGGGCCACTATAAAACTTTTATGGGCTGGTGCGACTATACGAGGTCTGGTTTGGCCCAAGAAATGGGCCAAACCGTAGTAGCACAAAATCTTCAGCATAAAAAGAAGTGGAGGCAACACAAGCTAATGGAGCGACACAAAACTTCAATAGAACATAGAGGACCTGCATGTAGAAACATGAGAGAAGGATAATGAGATTGGCGGATTGAGAATAGTAGGTTAATGCATCAAACAAGATACCGATTCCTTGTTGAGGGTATGCTATTGAAACACACTCTGTAAATAAGAAGAAAAGTGATGGAAACTTGCGGTTCTAAAGTTTGAGTGCACTTAGAAAAACATCAATTTCCTAGAATGAACTTAGAGAAAATAACCATTCCCTAGAATTCATTGTTTGCATCTGAGGTTGCCCAATGAACTATATGTGTATGCCATGAATCAGAATGTAAAAGATTATTTTAATGTGCATATGGAACGAAATATTGAAAGTGTCTATATGTGATGCTCTAATTTGTATTGTTGTGAAGAATGGGGCTGCACTACTAGTACTAATCCTGCAGGACTACTAGAAGCGCAACCCCAAAGCTACCAGCCAGAATTTCTATCAGTAACCAGTTGTATCGCTAAGGATGGTTAGTGAGAAGGATCTAATTGGAGCCCATGTAGAAGTTAGCACTGATCAGCCAACCCGTTTGTGATGATAAAGCCATCACTAAGGAACCGTCGGGCCTCAAGTGCATCAGTGATGACTACATTTAGTCGGTCAGAGTTAATCACGCTTGTAGTAGGGTTCACGCCGAGAGGGTAGGTGAGGTTCTAAGGTACACAAGTGAACATTTTTTCACATATCATGCTTAACATGTGAATGAAATATGTAACATTCCCTAAGTTAGAATCTGCCATGAGTAGTGTGATAGTTTGGTGTTCGTTCATCATGGTTTTGGGCGTCGCTAGCGGTTCGGCTCACGGTTCTTGGGGATGCATCCCTGATGTCTACTACGCAACCTTCTTCTTGTAGACTCGTGTTGGGCCTCCAAGCGCAGAGTTTTGTAGGGCAGTAGAAATTTTCCCTCAAGTGGATGACCTAAGGTTTATCAACCCGTGGGAGGCGTAGGATGAAGATGGTCTCTCTCAAATAACTCTGCAACCAAATAATAAAAAGTCTCTTGTGTCCCCAACACACCCAATACAATGGTAAATTGTATAGGTGCATTAGTTCGGCGATGGTGATACAAGTGTAATATGGATGGTAGATATAGGTTTTTGTAATCTGAAAATATAAAAACAGCAAGTTAACTAATGATAAAAGTGAGCACAAACGACATTGCAATTCTTGGAAACAAGGCCTAGGGTTCATACTTTCACTAGTGCAAGTTCTCTCAACAATGATAACATAACTGGATCATATAACAATCCCTTAACATGCAACAAAGAATCACTCCAAAGTTCCTATCGTAGAGAACATAAGATGAATTTGCTTGTAGGGTACGAAACCACCTCAAAGTTATTCTTTATGATCAATCTATTGGGCTATTCCTATAAGTGTCACAAACAGCCCTAGAGTTCGTACTAGAATAACATCACGTGACACGCATCAATCAACCCTAATGTCACCTAGATACTCCAATATCACCACAAGTATCCGTGGGTCATTATATGATGTGCATCACACAATTTCAGATTCATAATATTCAATCCAACACAAAGAACTTCAAGAGCATCCCGAGATTTCTGCCAGAGAAAAGAATATGAAAACGCATACCAACCCCCATTCATAGATTACCCCAATGTCACCACGGGAATCCGCAAGTTGATAACTAAAACATACATGAAGTGGATCAATAGAACATCCCATTGTCACCATGGATATCCCATCGCAAGACATACATCAAGTGCTCTCACATCCAAAGATTCAATCTGACATAACAAAACCTCAAAGGAAAAGACTCAATTCATCACAAGGTAGAGAGGGGGAGAAACACCATATGATTCAACTATAGTAACAAAGCTCGCGGTGCATCAAGGTCGTGCCAAATCAAGAACACGAGAGAGAGAGAGAGAGAGAGAGAGAGAGAGAGAGAGAGAGAGATCAAACACATAGCTACTTGTACATACCCTCAGCCCCGAGGGTGAACTACTCCCTCCTCATCACGGAGACCGCCGGGATGATGAAGATGGCCACCGGTGATCGTTTCTCCCCCTGGCAGGGTGCCAGAATGAGCTCTCGATTGGTTTTTCGTGGCTACAGAGGCTTGCGGTGGCGGAAATCCCGATCTAGGTTTCTTTCTGTGGGTTTTGGTATTTATAGGAATTTTTGGCGTCGAGAATAAGTCAGGGGGGGGGTTCCACGAGTCAGCGACAAGGCAGGGACGCGCCCTAGGGTGGTGGGCGCCCCCCACCCTTGTAGTTGACTCGGGACTCATCTGGCCCAACTCTTGTGCTTTGGGGGCTTCTTCTGATCCACAAAAAATCACCGTAAATTTTCAGCTCATTTGGAGAACTTTTATTTCTGCATAAAAAATGACACACGATAGTTCTGTTGAAAACAATGTCAGTCCGGGATAGTTCTAATCAAAGCATACCAAAATCTTATAAAGTTGTTGTAAACATGGCATGAATACTTCATAAATTATAGATATGTTGGAGACATACCAATCCCCTACTTCCACAGGTCGTGGTTAGCTTCGTCCTCAGTGCTCATGCGCGCCCTCTTATTTGACTCCCCTGAGTTTCTGCATGTCCACCTCCATGGCCCCCTTTTATGGCCCATGTGGTGGCATCTTCAGCGGCTTTGGGTGGGTACTGGTGCAAGTGCTTTGGGTAAAGACTAGTGGCCTATATATCCATGTAATGTTTATGCTTCAACTGCAGCCGCCGTCATCATAGTCGAGTTCAGTTCATATTGTTCTGGAAGATCTCGAGCTTTGTAATGCATGGTTCTCACTTTCACATACTTTTGCTCTAATCTTGGTTTGGTTTGGTTTCCATCTTCTAGGATCGCTGAATTTTGGGTTGATGATCCATATGCCAATTAGATTTCTAGCTGGGTCATGTAGGTATGGTGTTATATCATCTTATTTCTTAATGAATATACATGCAAATCTCTTACATGGTTAAAAAAAATCCTAACTACAACTTTACCACTAATATGAGCACACGCCATCTCCACTTGTTACTACACTAGTGTCAATTCATCGTGCCACTAGTTTATAACCTTTTGTTGAAAAGGGAGAAAGGGAAATGAAGGTATAGATGGAGAAAATAAGTATAAAGTCAATGCCTTATAGGAATATGAGTACTTTTGGTAAAGTTTTGGTATTTATTTCACTACTAAATTAAAATATCAGAATTTTACTAATAATTAATACATTTCAAAACATATAATAAGGGTACATTTTGTTTGTCTGCAAAGATGACTTAGAGCTAATAACCAATCTTTAGTTAATTGGTTTAAAGGTGGAATGGATATGGGCCCTTAATAGCTTCGGCCACTCGTCGTGGTAACACCAGCGTGACTTGCGAGGCATATGGTGACCGGTCACTTTGAGTGATAGTAGGACCGTTTAGTATAGTCTACATGGGGTGGTGGTGAATAGATAAAAATCTTATTAAATGGACTCTCCTCCCAATATTAAGTTTCCTTGGAAATCCTCAACTTTTCTGTCGGTAGCCTAATGAACACCCTACACATCAAGTCTAGTAGAGTAGAGGAACAGAAGACAACAACTTGCACAAGTAAAAGTAAGGATAGGGTTAGAGGAATGCAAATACACGTGGACTGATGAAGATTTTTCTAGTGGTTAGGAATGTTGTCACTATCCTACTCCATGTTGATGAAGGCTATAAATCACTAAGGTTCTAGGATGAAAAGATCCCAGTTGCGAGTTCCCCAAAGGAACGATCCCACGATGGGCTATCACCCACAAAGGGTCAACGAAGGAGCAACCAATCTATGCCATCATTGCATACGGCCATGATGGTCTAGCCTCACTCTGGGTAGATCTTCACGAAGTAGGAAATATCCAAACCCGTACAAACTTTTTGGTTACATCACACCTTGAAGGTTTCCAACTACCCCTAGTTGATCTAGCAGGCGCACATCCTCTAGTTAACAAGATTGATTTTGCTTGGTGATGAATCCTTGAACTTGTGCTTCAACTACCCCTAGTCGCTCTCTCTTTGTAATTGTTGCTTCTCCACTGATCTCGTATCACCCACTCTTCCCTTAGACTAGCATATCTTATAACTCCTTTTCAGGATGGTTCCTTGAGCCCCCTCAAGTGTATGTAATCTTATGTAACTCTACTATATTTTAATATATCACACTAGGAGCCTCTCCTACTGTTTCTAGGTAAAAAAACAGATAATCTCCTCCACACTCAAAACTCTCTCAATATATAGAGTTGGATTGGAGAGGTAGGAAAGGGAAATAAAGAGGGCATTAGAGATCAAAGGCTTGGCTTGATGGTTGTAGTACAAAAACCTTTGAGCTCGACACAAGAAGGTGGTGTTATCTCTGAGAAAATATGATGAGAGTGGATATTTCTTCTAGTGAAATAATTGGATAGGTGAATGTATGAATATGCAGGACTAGAAATAAGACCATTAAACAGTCAATAATCCAAAGCCTAGAGTGGTCATCTTGGAATCATCGAATGATGCTAAAGGTGGAAACTTTCAAACTGCTTGAAAGATCCGAACGAGGTTGCTCACAAGCTCTGACTGACCAACCTTACACCTATGCACGCCTCTGGAACATTCCAAAATCCTAAGCGAAACTGTCTGGATATTCCGAAAAATGAACATATATGGGAGCAGAGTGCTTCGATAGTACTGGATTGACTCATTCAATAGCTCCGAGCAACGTGGTTTCGGCAATGGCTATATCTGGATAACCTTTCAGAGAGTAAAATGAGCATAATCACGACTTTAGCGTCATAGCTCTAGTAAAACCACCACTTTACAAAATGTGGCACTTTGCACCGCACCATATTTTTGACTATGGCAAAAATATTGAACGCAAAAATGACCCCATTTTGATGTAGTAGATCACTCGTGCGTCGACAATAGGGGATAACACGCAACTAACGACCGTTCAGTTGCGGCCGACTCAGCACGGTCAGAAGCGGCCGACGCAGCTGGCTAGCTGGCTCGTTTGCCCCGTAGCCCATTGCATAGTGGGCATGTTGGGTTTTTCTGGCAATCGTTGTTCGTTCGTAGTGTCGCCCTGGTAGTTCGGTTTCACATTGAATTCAGAAACCCTTGTCTTCATCATACCTGCATCGAGTGCCTATCACTTCTCTCACACAGAAAACCACCACCACTGCTCACTCCCATCATCTCTCCCCTATCCTCTCACCACCGACCACCCACCACTCACCACCGTGGCCGCTGGCACCACCGCCGCCCCCGCCGATGGCAAAGTCGAAGCCGATGTGTAGTTGGGAGAGGGTCTGTAATGCCCAGTATGCGGCTATGTCCCCCACGTGTCGAGGCACGACTTAAGGGCATAAACGCATACTAGAATGATCTCAAGTATGGTATCTTTGCACAACTCATGTAAAATTCAAGGATGAAAGTGTAAAATGATAGTTGGCTTACACTCGCCGTCACACAAGTGAATACAATAGCATACATCATCCAAATAACATCAGAGTCCGGCTACGGACGAAATCCAAACAAAAAGATACCATAAATAACACAAGCCCAGATCCTCCTAGTAAGAGCCACTATTGATCGTCGGGATAAGACACATAGTATCGTCCACACTCTTCATCGAACTCCCAGTATAGCTCTGAACCATCTCCAGCATAGTTCTCAACGGTACCTGCATCTGGTGTGGTGTTGAATCTGTGAGCCATAGAGGATTCAGCAATCCCGTTCCCGGGTAGCAAAACTATCAAAGCCTTAGGTGTGGAAAGGCTGTAAACAAGGTTGCAGCAAGCACTAAGCACTAGCCTACGAGTTTAGAGCGAGAAGAGAACAAGTGCCAACGATCGCAAAGTTGATCAAGAACTGATCCTAACTACTCACGATCAAACATAACCCCACCGTGTTCACTTCCCGAAGCCATCACGGTTACTCACGCAGGTAGTGTATTCATGAATAGGGTGTCAAGTTATCTACAACCAGATATTAACAAATTCTCATCTGCCACATAACAGCTGGCACGGCTTTCGAAAGATCAAACCCTGCAGGGGTGTCCCAACTTAGCCCATCACAAGCTCACGATCTGCGGAGTCACAACTCCAAAGTGGGAAGTGATAACCCACTAGTGTAGGGGATCGCAACAGTTTTCGAGGGTAAAGTATTAAACCCAAATTTGTTGATTCAACACAAGGGGAGCCAAAGAATACTCTTAAGTATTAGCAACTGAATTGTCAATTCAGCCACACCCGGAAACTCAGTATCTGCAGCAAGATAGTTTAGTAGCACATTAATATGATAGTGGTGGTAGCAGCAATAAAAGTAAAGATAGTGTTTTTGTAGTTTTTGTGATAATATCAACGGAAAAGTAAATAAGCGGCAAGCAATATAGGTAAATCTCGTAGGCATTGGATCGGTGTTGGGAAATTACGTTGGACGCAATTCATCATGTAGAAGTTATAACCTAGGGTGACACAGAACTAGCTCCAGTTCATCAATTCAATGTAGGCATGTATTCCGAATATAGTCATACATGCTTATGGAAAAGAACTTGCATGACATCTTTTGTACTACCCTCCCGTGGCAGCGGGGTCCTATTGGAAACTAAGGGATATTAAGGCCTCCTTTTAATAGAGTACCAGACCAAAGCATTAACACATAGTGAATACATGAACTCCTCAAACTATGGTCATCACCGGGAGTGGTCCCGATTATTGTCACTTCGGGGTTGCCGGATCATAACACATAGTAGGTGACTATAGACTTGCAAGATAGGATCAAGAACACACATATATCCATGGAAACACAATAGGTTCAGATCTGAAATCATGGCACTCGGGCCCTAGTGACAAGCATTAAGCATAGCAAAGTCATAGCAACATCAATCTCAGAACATAGTGGATACTAGGGATCAAACCCTAACAAAACTAACTCGATTACATGATAGATCCCATCCAACCCATCACCGTCCAGCAAGCCTATGATGGAATTACTCACACACGGCGGTGAACATCATGGAATTGGTGATGGAGGAAGGTTGGTAATGACGATGGCGACGATCTCCACTCCCCGGAGCCCCGAACGGACTCCAGATCAGCCCTCCCGAGAGAGATTAGGGCTTGGCGGCGGCTCCGTCTCGTAAAATGCGATAATTCTTTCTCCCTGATTTTTCTCTCCGCGAAACGGAATATATAGGACCTGTAGACACATCGGTGGGGCACCGGGATGCCCTCGAGGCAGCGGGGCGCGCCCTGGGAAGGGGGGCGCCCCCCACCCTCGAGGACGGCCCGTGGGCCCCCAGGTGTGGATCTTCTTGCAGGTATTTTTTATATTTTCTGAAATAAATCTCCGTTGATTTTCAGGCGATTCCGAGGACTTTTTATTTCTGCACAAAAACAACACCATGGCAGTTCTGCTGAAAACAGCGTCAGTCCGGGTTAGTTCCATTCAAATCATGCAAGTTAGAGTCCAAAACAAGGGCAAAAGTGTTTGGAAAAGTAGATACGTTGGAGACGTATCAACTCCCCCAAGCTTAAACCTTTGTTTGTCCTCAAGCAATTCAGTTGATAAACTGAAAGTGATAAAGAAAAACTTTGACAAACTCTGTTTGCTCTTGTTGTTGTAAATATGTAAGCTAGCATTCATGTTTTTAACAAGATCATGAACTAACCATATTCACAATAACTTTCAGGTCTCAAGACTACTCACATCAATGGCATAATCAACTAGCGAGCAATAATAATAAACCTCGGATGACAACACTTCTCAAAACAATCATGATATAATATAACAGGATGGTATCTCGCTAGCCCTTTCTGAGACCGGAAAACATAAATGCAGAGCACCTTTAAAGATCAAGGACTGACTAGACATTGTAATTCATGGTAAAAGAGATCCAGTCATGATCATACTCAATGCAAATTAATAGTAATACATGCAACGACAGCGGTGCTCTCCTACTGGTGCTCTTTGATAAGAGGATGATGACTCTGCATAAAAGTAAATAGATAGGCCCTTCACAAAGGGAAGCAGGGATTTGTAGAGGTGCCAGAGCTCGATTTTTAAATAGAGATTGAATAACATTTTGAGCGGTATACTTTCATTGTCAACATAACAACCAAGAATCTCGATATCTTCCGTGCTACGCACATTATAGGCGGTTCCCAAACAGAATGGTAAAGTTTATACTCCCCCAACCACCAACAAGCACACTCCACGGCCAGCCGAATCCACGGGTTACCGTCCAAACAAGCAACAGCCCTGGGGGAGTTTTGTTTAATTATTATGATTTTGAGCATGGGACTGGGCATCCCAATTACCAGCCATTTTCTCGTGAATGATGAGCGGAGTCCACTCATCATGAGAATAACCCACCTAGCATGGAAGATATAGACAGCCCTAGTTGATACATGAGCTGTTCGAGCATACAAAACAAAATTTTATTTGAAGGTTTAGAGTTTGGCACATACAAATTTACTTGGAACGGCAGGTAAATACCGCATATAGGAAGGTATAGTGGACTCATATGGAATAACTTTGGGGTTTATGGAAGTGGATGCACAAGCAGTATTCCCGCTTAGTACAAGTGAAGGCTAGAATAAGACTGGGAAGCGACCAGCTAGAGAGCAACAACGGTCATGAACATGCATTAAAATTAATCAACAATGAATGCAAGCATGAGTAGGATATAAATCAGCATGAACATAAATATCGTGAAGGCTATGTTGATTTGTTTCAACTACATGCGTGAACATGTGCCAAGTCAAGTCACTTAAATCGTTCAGAGGAGGATACCACCCATCATACCACATCACAACCATTTTAATATAATGTTGGCACGCAAGATAGACCATTATAAACTCTCAGCTAATTAAGCATGGCATAAGTAGCTATGATCTCTAATTGTCATTGCAAGCATGTTTCATTCATAACAAGCTGGATCAAGAACGACGAGCAATCATATTTACAAAAACAAGAGAGGGCGAGTTCATACCAGCTTTTCTCATCTCAATTAGTTCATCATATATCATCCTTATTGCCTTTCACTCGCACGACCGAACGGTGTGGATAATAATAATAGTGCACGTGCATTGGACTAAGCTGGAATCTGCAGGCATTTAATACAAGAGAGAAGACAAGGTAATATGGCTCAAGGTTAAATCAACAACAAAGCATATGAGAGCCACTAAGCATTTTAATCATGGTCTTCTACTCTTAACCCCTAAAGAAAAGAAAAGAAAATATTTACACGGGAAAGCTCCTAACAAGCAAAAGAAGAACTGTAAATCTTTTTGGGTTTTATTTTTTTAGTTACTACTACAAGCAAAGAAAGTAAACTAGCTAGAAGCTACGACTAATATTTTTTTGTTTTTCTTGATTTTTCTAGGACACAAGGAAAAGACTAAGAAAAAGAAATTTAAACTAAGCATGGATGGTACAGTGAAAGAGTGTGAGCACCGACAACTAGAATAAGTGTGAACATGAAAGTAAAGTTGGTGAGAAACACGTACTCCCCCAAGCTTAGGCTTTTGGCCTAAGTTGGTCTATGGCCAGTACTGGCCTTACGGATATCCAAAGTTGTAGTTGGGGTCGTACTGAGATGCAGCAGTTGCTGCCTGCTGAGCTACAGCTCGAAGGCGGGCTGCTTCCGTCATGTTATAATGGGCATTTGCCTCCTCCATAGTTATAGTGTATCTCCCCTTTTCCTGAAATTTAAACAAAGTAGGGACAGGAAGACCAATAGGGATGCCATGATGCCGGTTAAAGATTAGTCGATATTTGATAGTTTGATTATCCCACTCTATAAACCGGTGACTAGCCATAGCATTACAGTCTAAATAAACAGTAGGTAAGGGGTCATCATAAGGGTGCACAGACACACCAAGATGGCGGGCTACGCGAGTAGCATAGATCCCACCAAATAAATCTCCATTAGAACCATTATGGTGTAGCCTACGTGCAACAATAGCTCCCAGATTATATTGCCTATCACCTAGTACAACACTTCTAAGAACGCTAAGATCAGGGACACACATGTGACAAGCCTCATCTTTACCATTTAAGCATCTACCGATAAAGAGAGCAAAGTAATGAATAGCAGGAAAATGTATGCTCCCAGTGGTGGCTTGTGTGATGTCCCTGGATTCCCCCACTGTAATACTAGCTAGGAATTCTCTAAATTCAGATTTACGAGGATCACTCATACTGCCCCACTGTGGGAGCTTGCAGGCCTCATTAAAATCCTCTAAGTCCATGGTATAAGATTTATCATATAGATCAAACAAGACAGTGCGAGAATTACGTGAAGATGAAAATTTAAACCTTCTCACAAGCTATCAGTCAAGCCACGGTACTGGAGGCACTTATCTTGCATGAAGTCCTCAAGGTCGGTGTTATGCACATATGCGTAGAATTCATCTTTGATGCCCGCTTGAATCATAAATTCATATGACGGCCATTCACAAGGCCACACATCAGCATCCCTTGGTGGTTCATCATCCGGCTCACGGAACGCGAGCCTTGGTCCTTACTTCCTTGAAGGACCACCTTGGAAGTTTTTCCTAGACAATTTTCTGAAATTTTTAGTAACTTACAAATAAAAGTTAACCAAACTCAATAAGATTGATAGCAACAACTCCTATAAGTGCCTAGAAGCTATATCATGCATTAGAACTACTTGGGACCAAGAAAATTTGACATGCAAGCTCAAGAACAAGGTCACCACAGCAGCACAAATTAGCAACAAATAAAGCACTAGAACAAAAACTAATTGGACCAATGGAGGAGTCACATACCAAGGAACAATCTCCCCAAACAGTTTGGTGAATGGTGCTTTGAGCAAGGAGATCGAAAATGGCAGCAAAACGAGCTAGAACTCGGGTTTGAGCTGGCTGGGGATTTTTTGGGAGGAAGAAGGGAATGGGTGGAAGGATAAGTGGAGGGGGGCCACGTGGGGCCCTCGAGGCAGGGGGTGCGCCCTGTGAAGGGGGGCGCGCCCTGTGCCCTCGAGGTCAGGTGCTGGCTCCCCTCGCTGTGTGTTCAGTGCCATATTTTCTTAAATATTCTGGAAAAAATCATATTTCATTTTCATGGCATTTGGAGAACTTTTATTTTAGGGGTATTTTTTATGGGCCATTTGCATTTCAGCCCCTAACTCGAACCACCCACTCACATTTACCCCTAATAAAATCATGTGCTCAAATTTGCCCCTCTTTCGTTAAGTGTGGTTATAGAAATGCCCTTTCGTACATTTTCCGTCCAGTCAAAGGCCTTTGACCGTTAGATTTTTCTATACGCGCACTTAACGGTCAAAGGCCTTTGACTGGACGGAAAATGTACGGAAGGGCATTTCTGTAAGCGCACTGAACGGAAGAGGGGCAAATTTGAGGACATGATTTTTTAGGGGTAAATCTGAGAGTGGGCGCAAATTAGGGGCATAAGTAAATGTCCCATTTTTTATTGCACTGATAAGTTTGGAAACAGAAAGATAATGCTAATTTTCTTTTATTTAACCTAATTGACAGAAAGTAAAAGGAGGGTACAGAAGGTTTGTGCTATCTAGATTCACCTATCCCATGTTCATCAAAAGGAATCCATTAACAAGGTTGATCAGGTCTTGCTAATAAACTCTTTCCGGGTAACATGAAACCGGAGAATTTTCGAACAACACTATGTTACCTCAATGGGGATATGTATGTCCCCAACAATAAGTATGTCATATGCCTTCTTGATAGTAGGAATAGGAAACTCAAAGCCTCCAATAGTAATAGTTGAAGTTTTTCCAATACAATTGATACTGAAGACCTGAGTTTGTTTCCTCGGAAAGTGTACCGTATGCTCATTACCATTGACATGAAAAGTGACATTGCCTTTGTTGCAATCAATAACAGCCCCTGCAGTATTCAGAAAAGGTCTTCCAAGAATAATAGACATACTATCATCCTCGGGAATATCAAGTATGACAAAGTCCGTTAGAATAGTAACATTTCCAACTACAACAGGCACATCCTCACAAATACCGACATGTATAGCAGTTGATTTATCGGCCATTTGCAAAGATATTTCAGTAGGTGTCAACTTACTCAAGTCAAGTCTACGATATAAAGAGAGAGGCATAACACTAACACCTGCTCCAAGATCACACAAAGCAGTTTTAACATAGTTTCTCTTAATGGAGCAAGGTATAGTAGGTACTCCTGGATCTCCTAATTTCTTAGGCATTCCACCCTCAAAAGTGTAATTGGCAAGCATGGTGGAAATTTCTACTTCAGGTATCTTTATTTTGTTGGTAATAATATCTTTCATATACTTGGCATAAGGATTTGTTTTAAGCACAAAAGTCAAACGCATACGCAAAAAGATAGGTCTAATCATTTCAGCGAAGCGCTCAAAATCCTCATCATCCTTTTTCTTGGATGGTTTTGGAGGGAAAGGCATTGGTTTCTGAACCCATGGTTCTTTTTTCCCTACCGTGCTTCCTAGCAACAAAGTCTCTCTTATCATAATGTTGATTCTTTGATTGTGGGTTATCAAGATCAACAACAGGTTCAATCTCTATATCATTATCATTGCTAGGTTGAGCATCATCATGAACATCATTATTAATATTATCACTAGGTTCATGTTCATTACCAGATTGTGTCTCAGCATCAGAAACAGATATATCATTGGGATTCTCAGGTGGGTGAGCTACAGGTTCACTAGAAGCATGCAAAGTCCTATCATTTTTCTTTTTCTTCTTTTTAGGAGAACTAGGTGCATCTATATTAGCTCTCTGAGAATCTTGCTCAATTCTCTTAGGGTGGCCTTCAGGATACAGAGGTTCCTGAGTCATTCTACCACCTCTAGTCACAACTCTAATGGCATTGTCATTGTTCTTACTATTTAATTCATTGAGCAAATCATTCTGAGCCTTAAGTACTTGTTCTACTTGAGTGGCAACCATAGAAGCATGTATACTAATAAGTTTCAGTTCATCTTTAGCACTAGACAGATAATCACTCAAGCGTTCAATCATATGAGTATTGTGTTGTAATTGTCTACCAACATAAGCATTGAAGTTTTCTTGTTTCACAACGAAATTGTCAAACTCATCTAAGCATTGGCTAGCAGACTTATAACGAGGAATATCACTTTCATCGAATCTATAAAGAGAATTTACCTTTACTACCTGTGTCGGGTTATCAAGACCATGTATTTCTTCAATAGGCGGTATATTCTTAACATCTTCAGCTTTAATACCTTTTTCTTTCATAGATTTCTTTGCCTCTTGCATGTCTTCAGGACTGAGAAATAAAACACCTCTTTTCTTCGGAGTTGGCTTAGGGGCTGGTTCAGGAAGTGTCCAATTATTTTCATCGGCCAGGATATTATTCAATAGTAATTCAGCTTGTTCCACTGTTCTTTCCCTGAAAACACAACCAACACAACTATCCAGGTGGTCTCTGGAAGCATCGGTTAGTCCATTATAAAAGACATCAAGTATATCATGCATCTCTAGAGGATGGTCAGGCAAAGCATTAAGTAACTGGAGAGGCCTCCCCCAAGCTTGTGGGAGACTCTCTTCTTCAGATTGAGCAAAGTTATATATTTCCTGTAAGGCAGCTTGTTCCTTATGAGCGGGAAAATATTTAGCAGAAAAGTAATACATCATTTACCGGGGACTACGCACACAACCAGGATCAAGAGAATTAAACCAAGTCTTAGCATCACCCTTTAACAAGAACGGAAACAACTTAAGGATATAGTAGTAGCGAATCTTTTCATCATTGGTAAACAGGGTGGCTATATCATTCAACTTGGTAAGATGTGCCACAACAGTTTCAGACTCATAGCCATGGAAAGGATCAGATTCAACCAAAGTAATTAACTCAGGATCAACAGAGAACTCATAATCCATATCGGTGACACTTATAGGTGAAGTAGCAAAAGCAGGGTCATGTTTCATTCTAGCATTCAAGGACTTTTCTTCCAGCTTAGCTAATAACTTCTTAAGATCATATCTATCACTGCAAGCAAGAAAGTCTCTAGCAGTTTCTTCATCCATAACATAACCCTCAGGCACAAGAAGCAATTCATATCTATTGGGAGTAGTTTCATCATCACTTTCATAAATATCATCAACATTTGCACTCTCCCTAACCTTAGCAGTTTGTTCATTTAGAAATTCACCTAGTGGCACAGTATCAGGCATAGAGGTAGTTTCATCATACATAGCAGAAGTAGCATCGTCAAGAACATACGACATATCAGATTCAATAGCAGGAGTAGGTGTCGCAAGTTTACTCATAATGGAAGGAGAATCAAGTGCAAAGCTAGATGGCAGTTCCTTACCTCCCCTCGTAGCTGAGGGTAAGATCTTGGTTTTTGAGTCCTTCAAATTCTTCATAGTGATAAACAGATATAAATCCCAAGTGACTTAAAGAATAGAGCTATGCTCCCCGGCAACGGTGCCAAAAAATAGTCTTGATAACCCACAAGTATAGGGGATCGCAACAGTTTTCGAGGGTAAAGTATTAAACCCAAATTTGTTGATTCGACACAAGGGGAGCCAAAGAATACTCTTAAGTATTAGCAACTGAGTTGTCAATTCAGCCACACCTGGAAACTTAGTATCTGCAGCAAGATAGTTTAGTAGCACAGTAATATGATAGTGGTGGTAGCAGCAATAAAAGTAAAGATAGTGTTTTTGTAGTTTTTGTGATAATATCAACGGAAAAGTAAATAAGCGGCAAGCAATATAGGTAAAGCTCGTAGGCATTGGATCGGTGATGGGAAATTACGTTGGATGCAGTTCATCATTTAGAAGTTATAACCTAGGGTGACACACATCTAGCTCCAGTTCATCAATGCAATGTAGGCATGTATTCCGAATATAGTCATACGTGCTTATGGAAAAGAACTTGCATGAAATCTTTTGTCCTACCCTCCCGTGGCAGCAGGGTCCTATTGGAAACTAAGGGATATTAAGGCCTCCTTTTAATAGAGTACCGGACCAAAGCATTAACACATTGAATACATGAACTCCTCAAATTATGGTCATCACCGGGAGTGGTCCCGATTATTGTCACTTCGGGGTTGCCGGATCATAACACATAGTAGGTGACTATAGACTTGCAAGATAGGATCAAGAACACACATCTATTCATGGAAACATAATAGGTTCAGATCTAAAATCATGGCACTCGGGCCCTAGTGACAAGCATTAAGCATAGCAATGTCATAGCAACATCAATCTCAGAACATAGTGAATACTAGGGATCAAACCCTAACAAAACTAACTCGATTACATGATAGATCCCATCCAACCCATCACTGTCCAGCAAGCCTACGATGGAATTACTCACACATGGCAGTGAGCATCATGGAATTGGTGATGGAGGAAGGTTGATGATGACAATTGCGATGATCTCCACTCTCCGGAGCCCCGAACGGACTCCAGATCAGTCCTCCCAAGAGAGATTAGGGCTTGGCGGTGGCTCCGTCTCGTAAAACGCGATAATTCTTTCTCCCTCATTTTTTTCTCCACGAAACAGAATATATAGGACCTGTAGACACGTCGGTGGGGCACCGGGTTGCCCTCGAGGCAGGGGGCCGTGCCTTGGGAAGGGGGGCGTGCCCCCACCCTCGAGGATGGCCCGTGGGCCCCCAGGTGTGGATCTTCTTGCAGGTATTTTTTATATTTTCTGAAATAAATCTCCATTGATTTTCAGGCGATTCCAAGGACTTTTTATTTCTGCACAAAAACAACACCATGGCAGTTCTGCTGAAAACAGCGTCAGTCCGGGTTAGTTCCATTCAAATCATGCAAGTTAGAGTCCAAAACAAGGGCAAAAGAGTTTGGAAAAGTAGATACGTTGGAGACGTATCAGGAAGACCCGAGTATTCTCAGAATCCCGTGCTCAAGATATTTCGACAAAGGTAAAACTAATCCAGCAAGACCTCCCGGCGTGCCGACACCCTGATAGTAGACGCGCGAATCTCGTCTCAGGCCACGACCGAATAGGTCAGCCTACAGGTAATACCAGATACCTCGGGTTTCCCCAAGGCGGCCCTGCAGTCTGCCCAGTTTGGACCAACACTCATGAGGAGCACTGGCCCGGGTTGTAAAATTAAGTCCTCGGGGCCCGGAAAGTCCCTATGCAAGTTATTTATTTATGGAAAATGGTAAAACCAAGGTTGGGCCTTGCTGGAAAAGCGTTAGAACTGAGCGAATTATCAAGGGGGGCCCATAAACTCCAACTGTGTTAGGAACGCAAAATCAAGGAACATAACACCGGTTTATCGGTTTCTTAGGGTGGCATGAGTGGAGCAAAACACCAAGCAAGAGGCTTAGCCTTCCACCCATTACCAATATATAGGTTATTTAGTTCAACATATTATATATAGATATCCCAACAATAACTTCATCACGTGGCAAGAATCTTCAAATCTTCACCGGCAACTAACAACGCTATAAGGGGGGCTGTGCGATGCGTACTTAGCCAAACAACGGTTTGCTAGGAAGGTGGTTAGAGTGTTTCATGGCAACAATAGGAGGGCTGACAAACATGAATAGGCATCGAGGCAATTTCTAAAGAGCAAGACATCTAGCATAGGCAAAGATAGAAGTGATATCTGGGAATGGTCATGTTGTTTGTTGATTCCACAGAGGGATCGTAACCTTGCTCCTCAAACTCAGCCTCGGAAGGAACCTCGAACTCCGAATTGCCTCCCGGCTCTACCCAACACAAGAACACAACAATGGCACAATATCAAACACGGTGTAGTGCACAATCAACATGATGCAAGTCATACCAAGGGATGCGAGTATGATGTGCATCTGCATGAGGATGCTCTTGAGCCTAAGGAGAAGATTATGGAAAAAGCATCATCTTGGGAAACCAAGCAAGCCACTTGATAGAGGGGAAGATTTCGATTGGAATCAATATGAAGATCATCGGAAACGGATGCATGGTTTGCAAATAACAAGCAAAACAATATTCAAGCAAAAATGCAGTTTACAACAACATGGCATCTTTGGAGCAAGAAATAATTATGCTACATCACCCAAACATGGAGACAAAGGACATGGATGTGAAATATACATGATACTTAACAAACATGAACTTAGAGCACACCCAAAACCTTGCTGGAACACAATTAAACCAGCATGACAAGTTGCAATAAATTTATAGAATTCTCAGACTTAGTGAAAATTACAAGGCATGGCAGAATTACAACGAATAGGCATGTTCACAAGCTTGTGCAACTCTACTCAAAGCATATCATGGCAACTTAAGGTAACCAACAGAAAGAAGACATATCTGAGAAGCTACTGAAAGCAAGAACATGCTTATAGGATGCATAGAACACTAGCTACACTCGTGGCAAAACTAAACTTGTTGATAACATGCTGAGAAATACATTTTATAGCCTCTTGAGAGCATGAAAACAACAATCTACAGCAAGCCAACATGCAAGAAAAAGGCATGGCAACAACATACATAACATGCTCTTCAAGAATAACCACATGGCTACTTCTACAACATACTAGAACATGTCCCAAACACCATGGCAAAAGTGCAAAAGTTTATCCAGACTTGGTAAAATCTAGGCATGCTGATAGATAAATTTTATAGCAACTTGAGGGCCTCATAACAACAAGCTACAGCATGGCATCATGGCAAACAAGAGCATGGATAGCTAGAGCATAACATATACATCAAGGAACACCCACTGGACAACTCTAAACATGCACAACAAAGACGGTGGCATCGTGGATACATGGCATAAAATTTACCAGATTCACACTTAGCAGAAATTTATAAACATGATGACATGTTAACAAGCTTGTTGCACTCATATCAAGACATATCATGGCTTGAAAACAAATCTATCATGTAGATCACATACTCAAGAGCAAAACTCATGTTGACACCTAGCTCATATGACACAAGGATAAATAAGCACAAGCAAGACAAAACATCATCTCATAACAAGTTAAGAAACTTATCAGCCAAAAGCACTTTTGCAACAGAGATAAACATGGCAATATGACACCTAACATGTATTCTACAGCAACCATCATGTAGAGCATTTCACAACGAAGATCTTGACATATCATTCACTCCATTCGGACCAACATGCACAAATTACTAGCTCACGAACATGGCAACAAATTTACACAGACAACAAGTGTTGAAACAGTTACAACAACATGCATTCTTGCCACGAAGATTGAGTCAACTAGATGATCTCTAACATGCATGAAACTGGTACTAACGTGTAGAGCACGACGAGACGAACATTTCAACATATCATACGCGCAAAACGGAGCACCGAGCACAAAGTTATCTCAAGTCAAAGGAGGCAACAAATTTAACGGATCTGGGGACTTAGTGGAATTATACCTCACGAAAAGTCAATGGGATGGGGATATCCGGGACGAGACGGAGCGGATCGGGGCGAGGTGTTTGGATCGGGGACCGGCGGATCTGATCCCGGTCCCGATCCAGATCCAGCCCGGGAGGATGACGACGCGGCGGCGACCGGAGCGCTGCCGGCGGCGGGGCGGCGGACGACGCCCGGCGGCGGAGCGCGCTGGCGGGGAGGAGGCGGGGGCCGGCCGGGCGGCGTGGAGGTGGCGGCCGGCGGCGGCGAGGCAGCCCGCGGCGCCGGCGGCGGACGGGTGGCGAAGCCGGCGGAGGAGGTGTCGGGGCGCGGGAGCGGAGGCGCGCGGGCCGGGCGGGCCCGATCCGAGCCGGCGGGCCCGGCGGCGCGGTGGGAGGCGGCAGCGGAGACGATGGCGTGGCGTGAGCTGAGTGGCTGAGGGGGCCGGAGCGGACGCGTCCGACCGGAACGGACGTGTCCGGCGGCGCGGTGGAGCTCAGGTAGGGTTTCGTCCGCAAAAATGGAGGGGATGGGGCTGTTTTATAGGCATAGGGAGCTAGGAAGGTCCAAATGGGGTGCGGTTTTCGCCCACACGATCGCAATCCGACGACCGAGAGGATGGGAGTGGTTGTTCTGGGTTAGTGGGCTGTTGTGGAGGGGGTCTAGGGCCAAAAGGAAGAGGAGCTTTTAGCCCACTAGGGTAATCGTTGGAGTATCAAACAAACTCCAAACGCGATGAAACTTGACAGGCGGCCTACACGTACCAAAACAGCAACGCACGACGAGTCTCACCTCATACCAAGAACGTTTCACGGCCACATACAAAAGAAGGACTCGGGGGTTGCGATGGGCACGTGTGCCGAAACTCGACACGGACAACGGGAAGAGACGAGCATGACCGGGTGCAAGTGACAACACGAATGCAATGCAATGCACATGATAACATGACATGGATGAAATGCACACATGCACGCGACATAACGAAGAAACCCGAAATGAAAGAAGAGCCCAGAATGGAATTGATTAAGTCAACGAAGATATATTGCCATAAATGGAAGGTATCACATATGTGGTGTTACCAACTCTCCTCCACTACAAAAAGATCTCGTCCCGACATCTAGGATAGAAAGAAGGATAGATACTCGGAACGAAGATGATCTTCTCGTTCCCACGTAGCTTCTTGGTCGGTATGGTGTGACCACTTCACTTTCAAGAATTTTCGGCCGCTCAGTTTCTTCAAGAAAAGCAACAGGGTGCTCACGATAAGACAAGTCTTGTTGAAGATCAATCTCTTCGAACGGAATGCTGCGTTCAGGCGTCTTGAAGCACTTGCAGAGTTGAGACATGTGAAACACATCATGAACATTTGCAAAGTTGGAGGGAATCTCGAGTTGGTAGGCTAGATCGCCTCTCTTGCCAAGAATCTTAAAAGGGCCCACGTATCTTGGAGCAAGCTTGCCCTTGATACCGAACCTCTGAGTGCCCTTCATGGGAGAAACACGGAGATAGACATGGTCTCCAATGTCGAAAGCCAAGTGACGATGCTTGCCGTCATAGTAGCTCTTTTGACGCGATTGCGCGGCCTTGAGATTCTCATGTATGACTTTGCATATTTCTTCGGCTTCTGAGATCAAATCATTTCCAAGAAGTTGACGTTCACCAGTCTCGGACCAGTTGAGCGGGGTACGGCACTTTCTGCCATAGAGGATTTCAAAAGGATCTCTGCCTGCACTTGCTTGGAAGCTATTGTTGTAGGAGAATTCAGCAAACGGAAGGCAATCTTCCCATTTCATATCGAATGAGATGACACAAGCTCTTAGCATATCTTCGAGGATCTGGTTCACTCTTTCGACTTGACCACTAGTCTAAGGGTGAAACGCAGTGCTGAAGCAAATCTTTGTGCCCATGGTTGACTGAAAAGAATCCCAGAACTTGGAGGTGAACAAGCTTCCACGGTCTAAGGAGATTACTTGAGGAATGCCATGCAAAGAAACAATTCTTGAGGTGTACAGCTCTGCCAGCTGAGCTGCATTGATGGATTCTTTGACTGGAAGAAAATGAGCAACTTTGGTTAGCTTGTTAATCACCACAAAGATAGCATCATTTCCCTTCTTGGACTTGGGAAAACCGGTGACGAAATCCATCTCAATGTGATCAAATTTCCACTCGGGAATAGGTAGAGGTTGAAGGAGTCCGGCTGGACGTTGATGCTCTGCCTTTACTCTTTTGCAGACATCACATTCGTTCACAAATTGGGCAATCTCCCTTTTCATGCGAGTCCACCAATACGATTGCTTGAGGTCTTGGTACATCTTGGAACTTCCGGGATGTATCGAGAGGAGGGAGTCATGTGCTTCGTTCATTATGAGCTTCCTGAGATCACCCTTGGGAACCACAATCCCGTCCTCGAAGAATAAGGTGTCTTTCTCATCAACGCGATAACACTTGTACTTGGGAGTACCCTTAGCAATACCATGTTTCACTTTCTGCACCATAGCATCAATGAGTTGGGCCTCACGGATTTGATCTTCAAAGGTAGCAGCAACTTGAAGATTTACAAGAAAGCCTTGTGGAACAACTTGGAGGTTGAGCTTCCTGAATGATTCACAAAGTTCAGGCTAGAACGGTTTGAGAAGGAGACTGTTGCAATATGCCTTTCTGCTCAAGGCATCTACAATGACATTGGCCTTGTCAGGAGTGTACTCAATGCTTGGATCGTACTCTTGAATCATCTCAACCCAACGAGTCTGGCGAAGGTTAACGTTTGGCTGAGTGAAGATGTACTTCAAGCTCTTGTGATCGGTGAAGATGTCCACTTTTCTGCCCAACGGAAGGTGTCTCCACGTGATCAAGGCATGTGCAACTGCTGCTAGCTCGAGATCATGTGTGGGGTAATTCTTCTCATTTGGTTTCAGCTGATGAGAAGTGTATGCCACAATCTTCTTATCTTGCATGAGAACACCACCAAGACCTTGCAATGAAGCATCACAAAAGACTTCATAAGGCTTGGACTCATCCAGAGGAGTAAGAACCAGAGCAGAAATGAGCTTCCCTTTGAGTGTCTTGAATGCCACATCACAATCAGGAGTCCATGAGTACTTAACATTCTTCTGCAACAGGTTGGAAAGAGGCTTGGCAATCTTGGAGAAGTTCTCAACGAACCTTCTGCAATAGCTAGCGAGACCAAGGAAGCTTCGGAGTTGCTTGACATTCTGCGGAGGTTCCCAGTTGACAATAGCTTCAACCTTCTCGGGGTTCACAGAAATGCCCTCGACAGAGATAATATGGCCAAGATAAAGGACTTTATCCACCCAGAATCCACATTTGGAGAACTTCGCATAGAACTTGTGTTCACGGAGCCTGTCAAGGACCAAACGGAGGTGCTTGGCATGGTCTTCTTCATTCTTGGAGAATACCAAGATATCATCTAGATAGACGAGAACAAACTCATTGGTGTAGGGGTTGAATATGAAGTGCATCATCTGAGAGAAAGTGGGTGGAGCATTTGCAAGGCCAAAAGACATGACCGTGTATTCATAGGAGCCATAGCTTGTTCTGGATGCGGTCTTGTGAATATCTTCTTCACGGATACGAATCTGATGGTAACCCATTGATGGCTTCTCGCCCCTCGTTGGTTACCCCAAGTGGAAGGTTTGAGATGCAGTGTAGCGGTAGTTTTCCCTAGGCAAAGATACCAACGATCGAATCCCCTGAGACTCCGAGGGTCAACAAGAAGGTGTCAACTACTAGCGGCGCAACTTAGCGATTGACAGGACCTGCACACAGATACAAATAACTTTGCTCCCAACGAGTACAGAGAGGTTGTCAATCCCTCCGGCCTTGTCATTTACAAAGGATCAAACGCAAGAGATAATAGTGATAGGTATGACTGCAACTAGTAAGTAAGAACATGAAGTAAATAACGGGTGTGATCAGTGATGGTAATATGGACCGGGGTCCCATGATGTTCACTAGTGATGTCTCTCTCCCAAAAGATGATAAAACAGCTAAGCGAGGTAAACGAATTACAGCTGGGCAATTGACAGGATTATGTGCGCAAACCAATGCTAACTATGCTGCAAAGAAAGGTAGAGGCTCAAAAGCATGGGCGGTACGCCAAGGCAAGTATACCGAAATCCATCTGCATCTACTACTAATCATCCACCTTGAGATATCTATCCAGAACATCTCGCTGGGATTAAGTTGCGAGTCCCACCCATAGTGTAAACTCAAAGGAACAGACAACTGCATTAAAAGAACTTTGCGTAAAGTAAACAATCCTTGCACCCACAAGTACAAGCACCGTTGTTTTCCCCCTTGTGGCAACAGCACATCCCCTAGACTCATGTTTCTGTCGCTCAAGCTAGTCATCGAGGGGCATGAACCCACAATCAAGCATAACGTTCCCTCTTGGAGTTCCTACCTACTACTTGGCCAAAGCAATAAACAGCAACAGAGAACATGCAAGAATTACTCAAGAACATAAATATAAAAGAGGTAAATCAAATATATTACTCACACACAATCTGAACATAATCTCATAATCCATCGGATCCCAGCAAACTCATCATAGCAACAGCATAAGGATTACATATGTGCCTCGATCATGTAGGGCAGCTCACGAGGTCTAATCGATGAAGAACAAAGAGGGGAGGAGAACATCACATAGCTACTGGTCATGGACCCATGGTCCAAGGGAGACTACTCACACACCATCCGGGAGACGTCCATGGTGGTGGAGAAGCTCCCGGTGGTGATCCTCCCCTCCGGCAGGGTGCCGGGAAGAGTTCTCCTGGTGCTCCCGATCTTGGAAGCGCGGCGGCGGCGGAACAGAGATGAGATCGCGAAAAAGGGTTCCGTCCTCGAGGGTTTCGGGACGCGGTGTAAATATATGCCAAAGGGGGGCGTCAGAAGAGGCAAGGGGGGCCCAGGCGCCCTGGCGGCGCGGCCAGGAGGGGGGCCGCACCCTCTGGCCGCCTGCAGCCCTGGTGGCCCCCCTCTGGCCCTACTTTGGCCGCATGGAAGCTTCCGGAACGCTGATTTTTTATATATTTTTCCCGGGATTTTTTTGGCAATTTACGTAATGGGAAAACCTGAAATACAAAAACAGCAGAAAACAGAAACTGGCACTGGGGTGCACTGAGTTAATAGGTTAGTCCAAATATGATCAAAAGTGTATGGAAGTGCATAAATATCATAGCAATATCACACAAAAGAGGCATGGAGCAAGCAGAAATTATAGATACGTTTTGGACATATCAACATCCCCAAGCTTAATTCCTGCTCGTCCTCGAGTAGGTAAATGATAACAAGCATAATTTCTGTGGTGACATGCTACCAACCATATAAGGACTTTTCATAGTCACATGACAAATGCTTACTGAGACAATGAATCTTTAGTAATTAAGTTGCCTCATGAGAATATCACAAAGAACTGAAAGTTTTTCAATATGATACTGAAATACTCAATAGATTTGTAGTGAGCATGGTGTGCAAACATGACAAAGTGGTACCTCGCTTGCCCCCTTTAGTGAAGCAAAACATAAATGCAGGGGCACCTCCAAAGTTTAAGTGATGACTAGATACAATGATTTCAGAATAAGCAATATCATAATCATGTAGAAGACAATGGTACTTTGGGACAATGCACATTACACTCAGAATGACAATCATGCTCTCAATAGTTGGTGCTTTAAAGAAAGAAGGTGGAGACTCTCGAACTGTGGCTTTTGATGGCAAGGTTGAAAACCCGTGGTCGGAAACAAAAACTAAACATGTACCAGAGCTCTTGGTTTTTAAAAACAGAGGTAAAAATTATTTTTGGGATATGCATATTTCGTCAACGAATGCTAGTAGATAATTCAATTACTTCTTGAGCTGGACAAGTTTCGAGGAACGGCTCCCGCACGAGGACGATCGCATCCCCTTAATCTCCTTTGTTTATCACTGCCAAAGTTTTCTGATTTCTCATGAACAAAGCGTGAAGGAGGGGTTGTTTGTTGTATATTTATTAATGAGCCGGGCGCACTCTTTGCCAGTTCCTTCTCGTATTAGGGGTTTGCACATTAGACATGCAATACCGGGGTGAAGCTTGTCCAACTTAAAAAGATCATGAATTAACTACTACTTCCTCATGAGCTAAAGCAGAGGCACAAAAGAGAAATGCTTTTGATTAATTTCGAGATGGTACACGAAAGTCTTCGTTAGGAATGGCAAGTAAATACCATGTATAGGAAGGTATGGTGGACTCATATGGCATAACTGGTTTAAAGGATTTTGGATGCACAAGCAGTCAGTCCGCTTAGTACAGACGAAGGTTAGCAAAAGACTGGGAGCGACCAACTAAGAGAGCAATGACGGTCATAATCATGCAGAGCGACAAAGCAACATTGAATCGGGCATGGAAGTTATATCGCTACTTAGAAATCAAAGATCATCAAGGCTTGATAGACTTTCTTTACAGTCTTAAATATGCGTGAGCATACGCCAAGTCAATCAAAATAAATTCTTGGAGGAAGATATCACTAAACCATACCACATCATAGGCAAACAAATCATGTTGGTACTTCAATAACACATTAAGAACCCCCCAGCTATTTGAGACTAACCATAAGAAAACATGAACTACTAAGCACCATTATGCACATAGCATTTTTATCATAGACATATCGACCAGTGCAACATAAGCGAACTCTCTTAACAAGATAAGCATGATAACTCAAGAGAGTTCCAGCGACCAACTAAATAAAAGCTCTTTAAAAAGTAAAGCATGAAAACTAAGAGCTGAACATGACAGTAGCTATTGAAAGACAAAGAACATACACATCAAAGATATACATGAAAATCCCATGTTATGTTCTAGGTTGAAGTGGAGCGTGTTTCTCTCCCACACAAAGAAAGATGGGTTCCAACTTGTTATGAACAGCAAGCAAAGCTAAAGAAAACTAAAAAGGAAACTAAAAGCAAGACGCTCCAAGCATAGCACATAACACATGAAGTGATTAAAATATAGTGGAACGAAAGACGAACTGATAATTGTTGATGGAGAAGGGGATGCACGGGGGCATCCCCAAGCTTAGACGCTTGAGTCTTCTTGAATATTTCTTGGGGGTGCACGGGGGCATCCCCAAGCTTGAGCGTTTGACACTCCTGAATCTTTTTATCATCTTCCCTCGCACACTTGAAAACTCCCTTCATACATAACTCATCATAATCTGATTAGCGAGGTTAGTACCCATAATAAAATAATTTTTCCTTGTTGGAAATAAGGATAATCTTGAAGGTCTATTGTTTCTCAAGATTGCCAAAAGGTTTTTGCAAAGAAAAAGCAAGCTCAAGGTTTGCAAAACGAAGGAAAGGCAAAACAGGACAGAATCTGTGAAAAACAGACCATTAGGTAGTAAATAATTTTTTCGGGGCACTTCTGCAACTCAACTCAAAAAACTCAGAACAGACGCCCGAAAGCCAATTGTATAGAGCACGTTGTCGAAAAAATTCAGACCAAAAAGATGATCTGGTGATTTTATACGAATTGTTCTGTCCAAGGACAGAATCTGTTTCCTGGACAGCACGTCACAACTTTTGAACTTTCTTGCAATCAGAGGCTAAGCTTGGCACAAAGCTGAAAAGTAAAGATACAATGATGATGCTACTGTAGTAACAAACATCAAGACACAACAAAAGCAAAAATAAAATTTTATTCATTGTGGGCTGCCTCCCAAAAGCGCTTTCTTTTATGCCTTTAAGCTAGGCATAATGCAAAGAGATCAAGTTTTATCAAGAGTAAAAGAATAGCTAGCCCGTATAACGGACTCAAAAGGTAACTTAATCTTCTTTCTAGGGAAGTGTTCCATCCCTTTCTTGAGAGGAAATTGGAATTTTATATTCCCCTCTTTCATGTCAATGATGGCACCAACGGTGCGAAGAAAAGGACGTCCCAAAATAATTGGACAAGAAGGTTCACATTCAATATCCATAATAGTAAAATCAATGGGAACATAATTGTCATTGACAATGATAAGAACATCGTCGATCCTCCCCAAGGGTTTCTTTATGGAAGAATCAACAAGACGAACACCAAAAGAACAAGAATCAAAAGGTTTCAATTTAAGCATATCATATATTCTTTTGGGCATAACGGAGGTACTAGCTCCAACATCACATAAAGCATAGCAAGAGAAGTTATTCAACTTAATTTTAATCATAGGATCCCAACCATCTTCTAGCTTTCTAGGTATGGAGGCTTCTACCCTAAGTTTCTCCTCCCTAGCTTTGATGAGAGCATTAGTGATATGCTCTGTGAAGGCAAGATTAAGCGTGCTAGTGCGGGGATCTCTAGCCATCTTGTGAAGGAAATCAATAACTACGGTAAGGGTGCAATTATCAAAATCGAGGTCACTACTATCAAGTAAAGTGGTAGTGGTGTCCTTTAGGCTCACTTGTTTGGTAGTTTCTATGGTCATAGCATCACCGTTAATAGGTCCAATGGGACCAGGAGTGCATTGGGTGCTAAGAGTTTGGATATCCTCAACAACTTGGATAGTAGCAACAGTGTGGTGGGTAGGAAGGTTCTTAATTCTATCTTCTTCCTCCTTTTCTCTAGCCCATCTCTCTTTAAGTTTAGCCAACATCCTAATGTTTTCATTAATTTGTACTTGAATAGCATTCATAGGAGTGGTCTTCCTCTCCTCAAGAGGGGAAGTTCTAATTTTAAGCAACTCTACCTCATGGGCTAAATTGTCTACCTTCGAAGAGAGATCATCTACTTTGTTTAGTTTTTCTTCTACATTCTTATTGAAGGCTTTTTGGGTAGTGATGAAATCTTTAAGCATAATCTCTAGTTCAGAAGTGGAGTTCTTGGTGCTAGGATAAGCATGGTTGTTCCCATAGGAATTAGAGGGGAACGGTCTAGGGTTGCTACCAAAATTACTCCTATAAGCATTGTTATTGAAATTGTTTCTAGAGATAAAGTTCACATCTACTTGATCTTGAGCAATCAAAGAATTTAAAGGAACATCACGAGGATCAATAGAAGATTGCTTGGAAAGTAGAGACATGATCAAGTCAACTTTTTCATTTAGGGAGGAAATCTCCTCGACGGAGTTTACCTTCCTACCTGTTGGAGCGCGTTCGGTGTGCCATTGGGAATAATTGGTCATCATCTCATCGAGAAGCTTTGTGGCAGCACCAAGTGTAGTTGACATAAAGGTTCCTCCCGCGGCCGAATCTACCAGGTTCCGCGAGGTAAAGTTCAAGCCTGCATAAAAAGTTTGGATAACCATCCAAGTAGTCAAACCATGAGTAGGGCATTTCTTGACAAGAGATTTCATGCGTTCCCAAGCTTGGGCAACGTGTTCATTATCCAATTGTTTAAAATTCATTATGTTACTCCTTAGTTGGATAATTTTAGCAGGTGGATAGTACTTCCCAATAAAGGCATCCTTGCACTTGTCCCAAGAATCTATGCTATTTCTAGGCAAAGATTGAAACCAAATTTTAGCTCCTCCTCTCAAGGAGAAAGGAAAAAGCTTAAGCTTAACAATATTACCATCTATTTCTTGGTACTTTTGCATATCACAGAGTTCAACAAAATTGTTAAAGTGCAAAGCAGCATCATCTCCAGCACCGGAGAATTGATCTTTCATAACTAGGTTCAGTAAAGCAGGTTTAATTTCATAAGAAGGTGCTGAAGTGGCATGTGTAGTAATAGGCGTGCAGATAAAGTCATCGTTGTTATGACTAGTGAAGTCACACAACTTGGTGTTCTCGGTGGAACCCATAGCAGCAAGCAAGCAAGATAACTATTTTTGTGATTTTTGATAGAAGACACTAAAGCAAAACTGAAAGGTAAACTAACAAGACTAAAAAGGCAAAGGTAAAAGATAGCGTGCAACTCCCCTATCTTGAAGAGTGGAGTCCCCGGCGAAGGCGCGAGAAAACTTTGCTTGATGGCTTCTCGCCCCTCGTTGGTTACCCCAAGTGGAAGGTTTGAGATGCAGTGTAGCGGTAGTTTTACCTTGGCAAAGATACCAAGGATCGAATCCCCTGAGACTCCGAGGGTCAACAAGAAGGTGTCAACTGCTAGTGGCGCAACTTAGCGATTGACAGGACCTGCACACAGATACAAATAACTTTGCTCCCAACGAGTACAGAGAGGTTGTCAATCCCTCCGGCCTTGTCGTTTACAAAGGATCAAACGCAAGAGATAATAGTGATAGGTATGACTGCAACTAGTAAGTAAGAACAGGAAGTAAATAACGGGTGTGATCAGTGATGGTAATATGGACCGGGGTCCCATGATGTTCACTAGTGATGTCTCTCTCCCAAAAGACGATAAAACAGCTAAGCGAGGTAAACGAATTACAGCTGGGCAATTGACAGGATTATGTGCGCAAACCAATGCTAACTATGCTGCAAAGAAAGGTAGAGGCTCAAAAGCATGGGCGGTACGCCAAGGCAAGTAGACCGAAATCCATCTGCATCTACTACTAATCATCCACCTTGAGATATCTATCCAGAACATCTCGCTGGTATTAAGTTGCGAGTCCCACCCATAGTGTAAACTCAAAGCAACAGACAACTGCATTAAAAGAACTTTGCGTAAAGTAAACAATCCTTGCACCCGCAAGTACAAGCACCGTTGTTTTCCCCCTTGTGGCAACAGCACATCCCCTAGACTCATGTTTCTGTCACTCAAGCTAGTCATCGAGGGGCATGAACCCAAAATCAAGCATAACATTCCCTCTTGGAGTTACTACCTACTACTTGGCCAAAGCAATAAACAGCAACGGAGAACATGCAAGAATTACTCAAGAACATAAATATAAAAGAGGTAAATCAAATATATTACTCACACACAATCTGAACATAATCTCATAATCCATCGGATCCCAGCAAACTCATCATAGCAACAGCATAAGGATTACATATGTGCCTCGATCATGTAGGGCAGCTCATGAGGTCTAATCGGTGAAGAACAAAGAGGGGAGGAGAACATCACATAGCTACTGGTCATGGACCCATGGTCCAAGGGAGACTACTCACACACCATCCGGGAGGCGTCCATGGTGGTGGAGAAGCTCCCGGTGGTGATCCTCCCCTCTGGCAGGGTGCCGGGAAGAGTTCTCCTGGTGCTCCCGATCTTGGAAGCGCGGCGGCGGCGGAACAAAGATGAGATCGCGAAAAAGGGTTCCGTCCTCGAGGGTTTCGGGACGCGGTGTAAATATATGCCAAAGGGGGGCGTCAGAAGAGGCAAGGGGGGCCCAGGCGCCCTGGCGGCGCGGCCAGGAGGGGGGCCGCGCCCTCTGGCCGCCTGGAGCCCTGGTGGCCCTACTTTGGCCGCATGGAAGCTTTCGGAACGCTGCTTTTTTATATATTTTTCCCGGGATTTTTCTGGCAATTTACGTAATGGGAAAACCTGAAATACAAAAACAGCAGAAAACAGAAACTGGCACTGGGGTGCACTGAGTTAATAGGTTAGTCCAAATATGATCAAAAGTGTATGGAAGTGCATAAATATCATAGCAATATCACACAAAAGAGGCATGGAGCAAGCAGAAATTATAGATACGTTTTGGACGTATCACCCATCCGGAGATCGAGCTTCGAAAACACCTTTGCTCCTTTGAGCTCCTCGAACAATTCATTGATATTGGGGAGCGGGTACTTATTCTTTATTGTCTTCTTGTTCAATGGCCGGTAATCAACGCAAAGGCATTCCATGCCATCCTTCCTCTTGACAAATACAACACCACAACCCCAAGGAGAAGTACTAGGCCTGATTAGGCCCATACATTCTTGCTCATCGAGTTGTTTCTTCAGCTCCTTCAACTCATCAGGAGAAAGCTTGTACAGACACCGACATGCTGGCTCGGTACCGGGTTCGAGTTCAAGGACGAATTCAACTTGACAATGGGGAGGCATGCCTGGAAGCTCTTCAGGGAAAACATCCTCATATTCATTAACCACCGGAATTTGAGAAATGGCATTAATCTCGCCCTTGTCATTGAGAGAGAATAGCCTGATTGTGTTATCTCGAGCTGCGAAGATAATCACATCTTCGTTAGGATGAGTAAGCTTGACCTCCTTGTTTGCACTATCAATGTTTGCATCATGCTTGGAGAGCCAATCCATCCCAAGAATAAGATCAATGTCGGAGTTACCGAGAACAACCGGCGAAACCAGCAAACTGTAATCACCCATATGAATAGATATGTCCGGAGCAATCAAATTAGAAGTCATGTGCTTGCCCAGAGAAATAATTGATAACTTCTTATCCAGAAAAACCGAAGTGAAATTATGCTTGGTGAAGAATGGTCTTGATATGAAACTGAGTGATGCACCAGAGTCAAACAAAACTTTTGCAGGAATTGAGTTAACTAGAAGATTACCAATAGTCACATCAGAAGAATTCTCTGCTTGAGCTGCATTCATCAGATTCACCCTTGCAGCCCTGGGGTTGTGCTTGACAATAGCATTGCTGACAGGTGGAGGAGGCGGAAGACGCCTTTGAGTACACTTGTTTGCATAGTGACCCTTCTGACCACACTTGTTGCAAGTAACTTCAGAAAGAGGCCGCTGATAAGGACCACTTGGTCTTGGAGCTTGGAACTGAGGCTTGGACTGATTGCTTGGGTTGTGTGGGTGGGAGAATCCACGACCACCTGAGTGCTTGTTGTTGCTTGGAGGACGGAGCACTGGAGGAGGCGGTAGCCATAACTTTTGCTGCTTGGCAACCACTTGAGAGGAAGAGGAGGACTGAACAACATCTCTTATCCTCTTTTTGGAAGCTTCACTCTTGAGCTGAGCTGCCTCTTGATTGAGAGCCATATTGTAGAATTTATCAAATTCATCCGGCTCGAACAAGATGAGAGCAAGTTGGAGTTCATCCTTTAGACCACCTCGGAACTGATATATTTTGCTCTTGGCATCAGGGATGTCTTGCTTCGCATAACGGGCAAGATTCTAGAACTTGACATTGTATTGATAGACGGACATGGTGCCTTGCTTCAGGTTGCGGTATGGCTCACGCATGCTTTCAATGACACTGGTTGGAATGTGGTGAGAGCGGAAATCTTTGCTGAAGTCAGTCCACGAGATCTCACGACCACCTCTGGAGTCTTTGTACTGTTGCCACCAATCAACAGCTTGATCTTTGAGTTGGAAAGTGGCAAACTTGACATAATCCTCAGGTCTCACGTTACTGCATTCAAAGTGCTTTTTGATGTCTGTGATCCAATCTTCAACATCTATCGGGTCCACACAGTAACTGAACGACTTTGGTTGGTTTGCTAGGAATTGGTTCAGTGTCGCAAAGTGAGGTTGATTGAACATATTTCCTTGGCCTTGGTTCCCATGATTGCCTTGATTTGCTTGGTTGGCTAGAAAGTTCTGCATCATCTGCATGAGCATCTGAGTGTTCTGGTTGGTTGCTTGCATAATTGCTCTCCATGCCTCAGATGGAGGAGGAGGGGAAGGAGGATGCTCTTCTTCACCCTCTTGGTTAGGGTTGGGAACCCTCTTGGGAGCCATCCTGAATATGATGACAACCGTTAGTCATTGATGTAAAAAGATAAGATGAATCAACAGCTAGATATTTGCAACATAAGTCTTCACAATGAACATTCGAACAAAATGAACGAATGAATTCCATAGTTAAATGGTACAACAATCTTCTCCAGAAGCCACTTGGGAGAACAAAAGATAAATAAAAACAACAAGGTGCCGATGGAGCAAATACATGATAGAAGCTTCATCCCACATGTTCGTGCTGAATGCCCCATGGAACGTGTTACAAAGGGTGTTGCAATCCCCGGATCAGCATAGCCAAGGACCCTTTAAGATGCAATTCCCAATTGGAACAACGCCCATGAAACCTCTTCACTCGATGTTGAACCCCAGACCTCAAACCATGCACTCGTTGGAAGAATGCCTACGAGCTACTTGGAGAACCCACCTATTAATTCCCGAAGGTTTCCGGTTATGCAATCTGGTGTTGGGGATACAGGGGAAGCACCACGCACTCAACTCTAAACCTACATCCAACTGTATCCATCCGTCAACACATAACCAGTCATCCTCGGAAACTGTTTACCTCGGACCTTTGAAATGCATCCGCTATACTAGCTGTGGCAATACTCCCGAACTATCCCACCAGTACTGGGTGACGTCGGGGTTATCTCACCACTAACCGCATAGAAGAGTTTTTTATGTCGGATGTCTTAAGTATTCTAGAACCGTTGCGATACATTTGTGACAACAACACCTCGGAGCTCAACTCCCCGGGACACTGCCACAACCCCTAAATGACAGGAGGCATCGAGAACAATGTTCTTGTCACAAAGATATCGGAACAATCCAAACAATTCTCGCGTGATCCTAAATTTTTTTAGTGAATTTTTTAGAGTAGAAGAGATAGAACAACGTCAGGAGTCCTCACCAGAGCGATGAAGGGATGAGAAGTAATAAGAAATCCTACTCTCCGATATATATATAGGACTAAAAACATTTTTGTGTGTGTGCCTAGACTCAACCGTCAACGATTCGATCAATCAGGGGGCTCCTAGGTCGAAGAAGGCTCTGAATACCAACTTGTAATGCCCAGTATGCGGCTATGCCCCCCATGTGTCGAGGGACGACTTAAGGACATAAACGCATACTAGAATGATCTCATGTATGGTATCTTTGCACAACCCATGTAAAAGTCAGGGATGAAAGTGTAAAATGATAGTTGGCTTACACTCGCCACATCACACAAGTGAATACAATAGCATACATCATCCAAATAACATCAGAGTCCGGCTATGGACGAAATCCACACGAAAAGATACCATAAATAACACAAGCTCGGATCCTCCTAGTAAGAGCCACTACTGATCGTCGGGATAAGACACATAGTATCGTCCACGCTCTTCATCGAACTCCCAGTACAACTCTGAACCATCTCCTGCATAGTTCTCAATGGTACCTGCATCTGGTGTGGTGTTGAATCTGTGAGCCACACAGGACTCAGCAATCCCGTTCCCAGGTAACAAAACTATCAAAGCCTTAGGTGTGGAAAGGTTGTAAACAAGGTTGCAGCAAGCACTAAGCACTAGCTTACGAGTTTAGAGCGAGAAGAGAACAAGTGCCAACGATCGCCAAGTTGATCAAGAAGTGATCCTAACTACTCACGATCAAACATAACCCCACCTTGTTCACTTCCCGAAGCCCTTCGGAAAGAGACCATCACGGTTACTCATGCAGCTAGTGTATTCATGAATATGGTGTCAAGTTATCTAGAACCGGATATTAACAAATTTCCATCTGCCACATAACCGCGGGCACGGCTTTCGAAAGATCAAACCCTGCAGGGGTGTCCCAAATTATCCCATCACAAGCTCACGATCTACGGAGTCGCAACTCCAAAGTGGGAAGACCCGAGTATTCTCGGAATCCCGTGCTCAAGATATTTCGACAAAGGTAAAACTAATCCAGCAAGACCTCCCGGCGTGCCGACACCCTGATAGTAGCCGCGCGTATCTTGTCTCAGGCCACGACCGGATAGGTCAGCCTACAGGTAATACCAGATACCTTGGGTTTCCCCAAGGCGGCCCTGCAGTCTGCCCAGTTTGGATCAACACTCATGAGGAGCACTGGCCCGGGTTGTAAAATTAAGTCCTCGGGGTCTGGAAAGTCCCTATGCAAGTTATTTTGTTATGGAAAATGGTAAAACCAAGGTTGGGCCTTGCTAGAAAAGCTTTAGCACTGAGTGAATTATCAAGGGGGGCCCATAAACCCCAACCGTGTTAGGAACGCAAAATCAAGGAACATAACACCGGTTTATCGGTTCCTAGGGTGGTATGAGTGGAACAAAACACCAAGCAAGAGGCTTAGCCTTCCACCCATTACCAATATATAGGTGATTTAGTTAAACAAATTATATATTGATATCCCAACAATAACTTCATCACGGGGCAAGAATCTTCAAATCTTCACCTCCAACTAACAACGCTATAAGAGGGGCTGAGCGATGCGTACTTAGCCAAACAACGGTTTGCTAGGAAGGTGGTTAGAGTGTTTCATGGCAACAATAGGAGGGCTGACAAACAGGAATAGGTATCGAGGCAATTTCTAAAGAGAGAGACATCTAGCATAGGCAAAGATAGAAGTGATATCTGGGAATGGTCATCTTGCTTGTTGATTCCACGGAGGGATCGTAACCTTGCTCCTCAAACTCAGCCTCGGAAGGAACCTCGGACTCCGAATCGGCTCCCGGCTCTACCCAACACAAGAACACAATAACGGCACAATATCAAACACGGTGCAATGCACAATCAACATGATGCAAGTCATACCAAGGGATGCGAGTATGATGTGCGTATGCATGAGGATGCTCTTGAGCCTAAGGAGAAGATGATGGAAAAAGCCTCATCTTGGGAAACCAAGCAAGCCACTGGATAGAGGGGAAGATTTCGGTGGGAATCGATATAAAGATCACCGGAAACGGATGCATGGTTTGCAAATGACAAGCAAAACAATATTCAAGCAAAACTGCAGTTTACAGCAACATGGCATCTTTGGAGCAAGAAATAATTGTGCTACAGCACCTAAACATGGAGACAAAGGACATGGATGTGAAATAGACATGATACTTAACAAGCATGAACTTAGAGCGCACCCAAAACCTTGCCGGAACACAATTAAACAAGCATGACAAGTTGCAATTAATTTAGAGAATTCTCAGACTAAGTGAAAATTACAAGGCATGGCATAATTACAACGAATAGGCATGTTCACAAGCTTGTGCAACTCAACTCAAAGCATAGCATGGCAAGTTAAGGTAACCAACAGAAAGAAGACATATTTGATAAGCTACTCAAAGCAAGAACATGCTTATTGGATGCATAGAACACTAGCTACACTCGTGGCAAAACTGAACTTGTTGATAACATGCTGACAGATACATTTTATAGCCTCTTGAGAGCATGAAAACAAGAAGCTACAGCAAGCCAACATGCAAGCGAAAGGCATGTCAACAACATACATAACATGCTCTTTAAGAATAACTACATGGCTACTTCTACAACATACTAGAATATGTCCCAAACACCATGGCAAAAGTGCAAAAGTTTATCCAGACTTGGTAAAATCTGGGCATGCTGATAGATAAATTTTATAGCAACTTGAGGGCCTCACAACAACAAGCTACAACATGGCATCATGGCAAACAAGAGCATGGATATCTAGAGCATAACATATACATCAAGGAACACCCACTGGACAACTCGAAACATGCACAACAAAGACGGTGGCATCATGGATACATGGCATAAAATTTACCAGATTCACACTTAGCAGAAATTTATAAACATGATGACATGTTAACAAGCTTGTTGCACTCATATCAAGACATATCATGTCATGAAAACGAATCTATCATGTAGAGCACATACTCAAGAGCAAAACTCATGTGGACACCTAGCTCATATGACACAAGGATAAATAAGCACAAGCAAGACAAAACATCATCTCATAACAGGTTCAGAAACTTATCAGCCAAAAGCACTTTTGCAACAGAGATAAACATGGCAATATGACACCTAACATGTATGTTACAGCAACCATCATTTAGAGCATTTCACAACGAAGATCTTGACATATCATTCACTCCATTCGGACCAACATGCACACAGTTACTAGCTCACGAACATGGCAACAAATTTACACAGACAACAAGTGTAGAAACAGTTACAACAACATGCACTCTTGCCACGAAGATTGAGTAAACTAGAGGATCTCTAATATGCATGAAACTGGTACTAACGTGTAGAGCACGACGAGACGAACATTTCGACGTATCATACGCGCAAAACGAAGCACCGAGCACAAAGTTATCTCAAGTCAAAGGAGGCAACAAATTTAACGGATCTGGGGACTTAGTGAAATTATACCTCACGAAAAGTCAACGGGATGGGGATATCCGGGACGAGACGGAGCGGATCGGGGTGAGGTGTTTGGATCGGGGACCAGTGGATCTGATCCCGGTCCTGATCCAGATCCAGCCCGAGAGGATGACGACGCGGCGATGGCCAGAGCGCTGCCGGCGGCGGGGAGGCGGTGGCCGGCCGGCGGCGGGGCGGCGGACGATGCCCGGCGGCGGGGGGAGGAGGCGGCGGCCGGCCGGGGTGGCATGGAGGTGTCACCCGGCAGCGGCGAGGCGGCCCGCGGTGCGGGCGGCGAAGGGCCGCAGCGGCGGACGGGCGGAGGAGGCGTCGGGGCGCGGGAGCGGAGGCGCGCGGGCCGGGCGGGCCCGATCCGGGCCAGCGGTGCGGTGGGAGGCGGCGGCGGAGACGGTGACGTGGCACGAGCTGAGTGGCTGAGGGGGCCACAGCGGACGCGTCCGACCGGAACGGACGTGTCCGGCGGCGCGGAGGGGCTCGGGTTAGGGTTTCGTCCGCAAAAATGGAGGGATGGGGCTGTTTTATAGGCATAGGGAACTAGGAAGGTCCAAATGGGGTGCGGTTTTCCCCCACACGATCGTGATCCGACGACCGAGAGGATGAGAGTGGTTGTGCTGGGTTAGTGGGCTGTTGTGGAGGGGTCTTGGGCCAAAAGGAAGAGGAGCTTTTAGCCCACTAGGGTAACTGTTGGAGTATCAAACGAACTCCAAACGCGATGAAACTTGACAGGCGGCCTACACGTACCAAAACAACAACACACGATGAGTCTCACCTCATACCGAGAACGTTTCACGGCCACGTACGAAAGAACGACTCGGGGGGTGCCGCGGGCACGTGTGTGAGTGCCGGAACTAGAAACGGACAACGGGAAGAGACGAGCATGACCGGGTGCAAGTGACAACACGAATGCAATGCAATGCACATGATAACATGAAATGGATGAAATGCACACACGCATGCGACAAAACGAAGAAACCCGAAATGAAAGAAGAGCCCAGAATGGAATTGATTAAGTCAACGAAGATATATTGCCATAAATGGAAGGTATCACATATGGGGTGTTACAGGGTCGTAGACGACTGGGCTCGCGATGACCCAACCAAGAAGGCCATCTGCAGGGACCTCGCCGAGCGGTTCAAAAACGCGCCCGCGCTCGCAACCACGCCAGAGGCCTCTTGCCAGTTTTCACCGATGACGAGAGGGCACACATCTTCCGTGCTACAATACACATAGCATTCCCTGCCAAGGCGAGGGTGTGGTTCATAGATCTCAAGGGTTCGAGGAGAATTACAGAGAGAATTACAGAGAGAGGAAGGCTTGGAGAAGAAGAAGCTCAGGGGATAAGATCTTGATTTGCTACAATCATTTCCTGCCTCACACCTAAATGCGCAACGTCTATATATCTGAGTACGATGGGCCAGTCCCTCGGCCCACGGACTGAGGCCCAAGTTACAAGTCGTTGCACTCCCCCCTCCTTAAGCAGCAGCTTGACCGCAAGCTGTAGGAAGCTCTGTCAGTGCACTGGACCACTCCGAGGTTGCCATGGCCAGCGGTATCCCTAACCATGTGATCTTGTACTGCTTGCGTGTGCGCCCTTCGATGCGCACCCACCACGATGCCAGAACTTGCGCGGGCTTGGACGATGCGGTCAGTTGCTACGCGTACTAAAGCTCTTCAGTTGTGCTACCATCACCTGGTGGTGCGGTTGGCTTGAGCAAGGAGACGTGCACCGCCGGGTGTATCTTGCTGGTTACTGGTAACTAAAGGCGATAAGCGACGTCCCCAATTTGCTCCAAGACCTGAAAGGGACCAAAATATTTGAAACCCAGTTTTTGGTTAGTGCGACGAGCCACCGACTGTTGCATATACGGCTGAAGTTTCAGATATGCCCAATTGCCTGGTTGAAAAACCCGCTCAGAGCGATGCTTGTCTTCCTGAGTTTTCATGCACTGTTGAGCGCGTTGGAGTTGATCACGTATGAGTGCAGTCATTGCATTTCTCTCTGACAACCAACTGGTAAGATCTCTAGGTGTATTTGACTGTAGATTTTCAACGCCCAGATGTCTTGGTTCATAACCATACAGAACCTTGAAGGGTGTATGTCCATGAGCAGAATGAAAATTTGTATTGTACCAGAATTCAGCTTGTGAGATCCACTGTGCCCATTTCTTGGGTGCAGAATGCACCATGCACCTTAAAAAATGTCTCCACACACTGATTTAACTTCTCTGTTTGACCATCAGTCTCAGGGTGGTTTGCAGTACTCATGTTCATCTTGGTGTCAGTAAGTTTGCACAGCTCCTGCCACACATTGCTAGTGAACAATGGATCTTTGTCAGTTATGAGAACTTTAGGTAGTCCATGCAACTTATAAACATTGTCCAAATATGCTTGTGCCACAGAGAGTGCAGTAAAGGGATGGCAGAGTGGTATGAAATGACCATATTTGCTGAACTTGTCGATGACAACCAAGATTGTGTCATAGTTTTTGCTTTTGGGAAGACCACTGATGAAATCCACACTCACCATATTCCAAGCTTCTTTAGGTATGGGAAGAGGGCTAAGCAAACCTGGTTTCTTTATGTGTTCTGATTTAGCTTGTTGACAGATAGAACATGATTTGACAAACTATTCCACTGATTGTTTGAGAGCAGGCCAAGAGAATAATGCTTTCACTCTATAATATGTGGCTTGCACCCCAAAATGCCCACCAATGCCACTCGAGTGCAATGAGAGCAGAATTGCTTGCTGTGCTTCTTTGTTTGCGGCCAACCAAACTCTCCCCTTGTGCCTGATAATTCCTTGCTGCAAAGAAAAACCCTTGTTATTACTGCGAGTTACACTTAATTCAGTGAGCAATTCTCTTGCTTGAGGGTCTGTCAGGTAACCATCAGCTACTACTTCCAACCATTGAGGTGTCAGTAAGACAAGGAGAATATTGTAGGTTGTGTTTCCACTCTAGAGAGAGCATCAACAACACCATTTTCCAACCCTTTTTTGTACACCACACTGTATTTGAGGCCCATAAGCTTTAATAGTGCTTTCTATTGAATATGGTTGGAAATTCTTTGGTCCTGAAAGTGTATCAGACTGCGGTGATCGGTGCTGATAGTGAAGTGATCATGTTGCAGATAAGATTTCCATTTCTCCACTGCTAGCAAGATGGCCAAACACTCCTTCTCATAAGTGGACATGCCCTGTGCTTTAGAACCTTGAGCTTTACTGAGGTATGCAATAGGATGTCCTTGCTGCATCAAGACTGCTCTAATCCCCACATTAATAGCATCTTTCTCTATTGTGAATGGCTTATTGAAATCTGGCAAGGCTAACACTGGAGCAGTGATCAATGCAGTCTGTAGTTGCTGAAAAGCTTCTTGATTAGTGGGTGTCCACACAAACACAATATTTTTCTTAAGTAAATCAGTCAAGCTTCTACTGATGATGCCATAGTTCTTGATGAATTTTCTGTAATATCCTGTGAACCCCAGAAATCCTCTTACTTGTTTGACAGTAGTGGGAGCAGGCCAGTCTTTGACTGCTTGCACTTTAGCAGGATCTGTACTCACTCCATCCTTGCTAATAACATGGCCCAAGTATTCTAAATTCTGCTGAGCAAAGGAACACTTACTCATCTTCACATAGAGTTGGTTAGAAGCTAACAGGTTGAATACTTCCTTAAGATGCTTGAGGTGTTCCTTGAATGTAGCACTGAACACCAATATGTCATCCATAAAACAGAGCACACTTTTCCTAAGGAAGGGAGCTAACGGAGTATTCATCCCAGTCTGAAAAATAGCAGGTCCTTCAGTCAGTCCGAAAGGAATAACTTTAAATTCATATAACCCATTGTGCACTTTAAAAGCAGTTTTATGCTCCTCCCCTTCCACCAATCGAATTTGGTGGTATCCTGCTCTCGAATCCAACTTGGTGAACCACATAGCTCCAGCTAACTCATCCAATAGCTCATCCACGACAGGCATGGGATACTTATGTTTCACAGTGATTGCATTCAAGTGACAATAATCAACACAGAAACGCCAGGTACCATCCTTTTTCCCGACTAATAAAACAGGAGAAGAAAATGCACTGGAGCTTAGTTGAATAATACCTTGTTGTAACATAGTAGCTATTTGTTTCTCTATCTCATTTTCCTGGATTGGATTATATCTGTAGGGTTTGACATTGACAGGCACAACCCTAGGCAATAGAGGAATTTTGTGATCAAAACTTCTGTGTGGAGGTAGAGATGTAGGTTTTGAGAACAAATTTTTGTGTTCAGCAAGCAGTTTCTGTACTTCTTCAGGCACAATCTCAGACTGAGGTGGAGTATCAGATATGTGGTAGAGCTGAATAATGCTATCAACAACATTAGTCTGTAGTAAACCTTTCAGTTCTTGTGCTGACATTTGTTTGCAATCAGTTGCAGTTTCTAGAATTCCTGTCAGTGTTACTTCTGTGTTTGTGTAACTGAATTTCATAATTTTCTTGCACCAATCAACCCACATGGGACTCATAGTCTCCAACCAATTCATACCCAAAATGATGTCATAATTATCCAGTGGTAATGCTTTTAGAGATGTAGTAAAACTAGTGCCCTGACACCACCATTGGAGTCCCAATACTTGTTTAGTGCAGGTTAACAAGCCACCACCGTCGACTCTAACCGAAGCTTGATTGAGTTGCTTGACAGGGCACTGCAATTTCTCCACTAATTTCTCACTGGTGAAGTTATTTGAGCTACCAGAGTCAATCAAAATAAGCAGATGAGTTTTCCCTATCATGCCCTGCAACTTGATACTCTCTTTGCAAGAAGTTCCACTAATTGCTTGTATCGATAACTTCATTACATTTTCTTCTGTCCCAGACGCAATATCATTGTCTTCCCTTGCTTGTGCCTCATCCGATTGCTCTGGAAGTTGTAGTGCTGATAATAACTCCTCCATAACATGTAATTGAATGGATGTGGGACACTTGTGACCTGGTCCAAATTTCTCTCCACATTTGAAGCACTCCCCTCTGGCCCGTCTCTGAGCCCTAAGATTATCAAATTTTTCACAGAATTTCCCTATTTCTGTTATTTTCCGATCTCCAGGAGCTGACCCAAGTAATCCTTGGTGCACATACTGTTTGTTCCTCTGCTTGAATTCTGGTTTGACTATTGGTCGACTGGTATCTTCAGCTAGCAATGCCTCATGTGTTTGTGCACAAGCAAATGCCACATCCACAGTTACTGGATGTTGCAATTTAACAGCTACCTGTATCTCTTGTTTCAGTCCTTCCATAAACCGATTGACAAAAAATGTCTCATCATATGAAGGATTGTACATGAGTATCCTATGCATATGCTCCTCAAAACAGTGATCATAATCATCCACAGAACCTTCCTATCGCAAGGCAAAGAACACATCCATTAATCTGGAATACTTATTTCTATTGAACTTAGCAAATACTGCAACACACAGGCACAGCTGAGGCCAGGAGTCGATTGTGTGCATAGCTTCATATGTCTGCAACCAGAGAGCCGCATTGCCTTGAAAATGCATAGTAGCAAAGTCAACCCACAGATTTACCTGGACAAAGTACATCCTGAAGTATTTCTCGCATTGCTGTTTCCACCACTTTGGATTATCACCATCAAATTTTGGAAAATCAGACCGAGGAATGCGAGGACTGAATCTCGAATGGGAACACTGTGCTGCTGAATTGGGCGACACCCCGTGCTCATCAAGTTCATCATAGAATTCCTCATGTGTTTGGAAGTGATTGCTGGAATGCTCACCCTATCCTTGGACCGATCGAATGTTGCGCTATGCCCGCATCTCGGCGCCTGCCGGATTCCCCTCATGACGCGATACTTCCACCCTCAACCCCCCTGCGCGCTGCTGTGGTTGCGGCAGAGTAGATGGTGTGGTCTGCACTTGTTCCAGGGACGAGACGCGCTTGAGGACTCCAGTGAGGGAGCACTTCATCTCGTCCACCGCTGCATCCATCCCATTGTTGGCCCTGAGGAGCCGACCCAACGTTGTCTCTGTACGGTCGAGCGACGCGGTGGTGGTCTGTGCGAGCGCATCGAACGCCTTCACCGAGGACGACGCATAGCTGTCGATGGCGGTGCGCAGTTCCTCGATCCCCTTGGCGTTGTGCGCCCCTACCTCCGAAACGGCCTTGCTCTGTGTGATGGTCGCCTGAATCAGCTGCTGCATCTCCGCGAGCGTCATCTCTGCTGCCGCCATGCGTGCAGAGAGCGTCGGCTTGTCGGATTTCTTCGCCGTGGTTACCGCTGGTCGTCCCAACCCAACTCAGGTACACCAAAGTGTTTTGCGCGTAATTCCCAGAGGAATCGCACCTTTCGTCAGGAATTAGGGGTCAATCGGCAGATCGGATCACCGGAAAAAAAATCGTGGATCTGACGAGGCTCTAGATACCAAATGCTATGATAAAGATAGCATTCCCTGCCAAGGCGAGGGTGTGGTTCATAGATCTCAAGGGTTCGAGGAGAATTACAGAGAGAATTACACAGAGAGGAAGGCTTGTAGAAGAAGAAGCTCAGGGGATAAGATCTCGATTTGCTACAATAATTTCCTGCCTCACACCTACACGCGCAACGTCTATATATCTGAGTACAATGGGTCGGTCCCTCGGCCCACGGACTGAGGACCAAGTTACAAGTCGTTGCATTCCGCAATGGCCACAAGTTCATGCCGGCGGTATGCGCTATCGTGTGGTGCATGCTCGAGTCGATGTACATTGATGTCCAGCAGTGTAACCGCTGGATCATGTACTGGCCACTGAAAAGCAGGTTTCCAGCAGATCCAACGAATGGGGACGTGCTGGTCAAGGTGGGTGTGCCAAACCCTTTCGACCGCGAGTAAGAAGTGCTTGTCCGCGATCCCCCTGTGGCACATCCTGTCGTTTCCATCGATGGTGAGGAGCCGAAGGTCGTCGCACACCCTCGCTTGACATGGGCTATGGACGACGAAGAGAGGCAGAAGCCAATCGACGTGGAGGGGCTACCCAGCGTGGAGGTCCTGCTGAAGCTAGAGGATCAGGAGCAGCCGGAGGAGGTGGGCTCTTGGTGCAGAATTAGAAGAAGGAGAAGAAGAAGCCTCTTCGACACTCTGCTCATCTCACTACTGCACAGTCAATGCATGGTCGTTCTGCTCGTTTGATGAACTGAAGTAGTTCATCATACTGAAGACTGAACCCTCTGCGGTTAGTAGTGATTAGTTAGTAGATCACTATGATCATGTTGAGTATGAACTTTAGTAATGCTTGAACTATCTGAAGTGTCTTTTGGAGTTTCAATGTGATGAACTTGATTTAAAGAATTATCTCATTTTGCTATCTGAACTTTCTGAATTTAGTACTTGTGGTTTTTTGTCTCTCTGTAGCCATCTCTGGAAGCTGACATGTTTGTCAAATAGTGATATGCGGCAGCAAGGTTGTTTCCAATTCGGGAAGTACCCCAAATTTGTAGCATGTCCATCAACTACCTTTCCAATTTGGGAGCATCTTCCAGTATCAAACTAGTTTAAGTTACCTAGCTTTCCAATTCAGTTAACAACTAGTCTCAGTTAAGTAGGTTCAGTTAACAACTAGTTTCAGTTAACTAGATTCAGTTAAAAACTAGCTTTAGTTAACTAGGTTGAATTAACTAGATCCAGGTAACAACTAGTTTGAGTTAACACTGGTTTTAGTTAACAACTAGTTTCAGTTAGCTAGGTTCAGTTAACAACTAGTTTCAGTTAACACTAGTTTTAGTCAACAACTACATTCAATTAACTAGATTCAGTTAACAACTACATTCAGTCATAAAGAACAAGATAGAGTTAACAAAAGTGGATTATCACATAGATAAAAGTGGATCATCACACATACATAATTTAATGAAAGCTGACACAATATCACATTACATTACAGTCATCCATACAGTAACATACCACACGGTACCATATAACATTACTTAAGTTTGCACTCTAACAAAGCACAAAATTCAGTTTGCATAGACCATGACATAATACATCACTACCACATAGCACCACTTGCTATCAGGTAATATCTCATCTTGATAGTTGGTTTAATTAGCCTTTTTGAAGGACCTATGCCAGCAGCTACTCTGGGGGCAGATAAAGGCATATACATAGTTGTCTTAGTTTGCCTGCTAGCTGCAGCCCTTGATCTTGTCATAGGTTTGGCTACTACTACCATTGATCTTGTCACATGAGATGTAGGTGGAGGCCTGGTTGCTGATGGAGCCCTAGATGTAGGAGATGATGGGGCCTTGGTTGGATCCGTTGCTACAACAGCTGATGTAGCTCTAGATGGAGCACTAGGTGGAGCCCTAGCTTCAGGAGATGCATCCCTTGGTGTAGTAGTTGCTGGAGCACTAGCTGTAGGAGTTGGTGGAGGGGCAGAGCTTATATGAGTTGCCCTCACAAGTGCAGCAGGTCCACTCTTTCTTTTTGTACCTGAGGCCGTCTGTGCACTGACTTGTGCTGATGATCCAGGCTCCTCACTGTAGGAGCTCCTGTTTGGCTGCACATGAAAACAATTTCTAAGCATGCTACCTTAAGAACTGAACAATGAAAGGAACCAATTCTGAAGTTCCTTGTGTTTGTTTTTTCTCATATAAATGGATGGTTTAAGAGTGATACCACAGTTTGAGTATCTATGTCCTTGCTCTTTGCAATAACTACAGGTTTTGGTTGCCATCCTTCAAGAAACTTTGGGCACGACTAACTCATCATTGCCTTTCCTCCTAGCAGTTCACTGCACTCCTTTCTTGCTCTTGAAAATAGGTGGATCAATGTCCTGTGAGTTGGTTCTGGGCCACAGGTCAGGACCAGGCACATGATAGATGATGTGCTTGTAGGATTCTCTATACAGAGGCTTCTTGAAAAAGTCCAAGACAAAATCCTTAGGGTGGAGCTTGGCTTTATAGATGGCCGCCACAACATGATTGCATGGTACACCAGTCATATCCCACCTCCTACAACCACAGGTCCATGCCTCAAGTTTCACTGGATATATCTTATTGATACGTCTCCATCGTATCTATAATTTTTTATTGTTCCTTGCGAATATTCTACAACTTTTACGTACTTTTGGCAACTTTTTATACTATTTTTAGGACCAACATATTGATCGAGTGCCCAGTGCCAGTTCCTGTTTGTTACATGTTTTTTGTTTCGCAGAAAATCCATATCAAATGGAGTCCAAACGGGATAAAAACTTACAGATTTCTTTTTGGAATATATGTGATTTTTGGGAAAAAAGAATCAACGCAAGACGATGCCTGAGGGGCCCACGAGGACGGAGGGTGCGCCCAGGGGGTGGGGCGCGCCCCTGACCCTTGTGATCACTCCGTAAGGTGGTTGGTGCCCTTCTATCTCTGCAAGAAATCCAATATCCAGATAAAAATCGTGTTAGAATTTCAGCCCAATCGGAGTTACTGATCTCCGGAAATATAAGAAACGGTGAAAGGCCAGAATCTGGGAGCGCAGAAACAGAAGTAAACAGAGAGAGAGAGAGAGAGAGAGAGATCCAATCTCGGAGGGGATTCCGCCCCTCCGCCGCCATGGAATAGAGGGGAAACCCTTCTCCCATCTGAGGGGAAGGTCAAGGAAGAATAAGAACAAGGAGGGGGTCGCTCTCCCCCTCTCTCCCGGTGGCGCCGGAATGCCGTCGGGGCAATCATCGTTACGACGATCTACACCAACAACTTCGCCGGCATCATCACCAACTCTCTCCCCCTCATTGCAGCGGTGAAAACCTCTTCTACCCGCTGTAATCTCTACTTAAACATGGTGCTCAATGCTATATGTTATTTACCAATGATGTATGGCTATCCTACAATGTTTGAGTAGATCCGTTTTTTCCTATGGGTTCATTGATGATCGTGATTGGTTTGAGTTGCATGTTTTATTATTGGTGTTGTCCTATGGTGCTCTCCGCGTCGTGCAAGAGTGAGGGATCCTGGCTGTAGGGTTTGCAATATGTTCATAATTTGCTTATGGTGGGTTGCTAGAGTGACTAACGCTTAAACCCGAGTAAGTAGGTTGTTTGCGTATGGGAATAAAGAGGACTTGATACCTTATAATGATATGCTTGGGTTTTACCTTAATGATCTTTAGTAGTTACAGATGTTTGCTAGAGTTCCAATCATAAGTGCATATGATCCAAGAAGAGAAAGTATGTTAGCTTATGCCTCTCTCTAATATAAAATTCCAATAATAATTACCGGTCTAGGTATCTATTGCCTAGGGACAAATAACTTTCTTGTGACAAAAAGCTCTTTACTAAAACTAACTTAGTTGTGTGTTTATGTAAACAACCCCTAGTTTATATTTACGTGCTCTTTATTATCTTGAAAACCTATCCCGTTACACCTACAAAGTTCTTCTAGTTTCATACTTGTTCTAGGTAAAGCGAACGTCAAGCGTGCGTAGAGTTGTATCGGTGGTTGATAGAACTTGAGGGAATATTTGTTCTACCTTTAGCTCCTTGTTGGGTTCGACACTCTTACTTATCAAAATAGGCTACAATTGATCCCCTATACTTGTGGGTTATCAAGGCATTTTTCTGGCGCCGTTGCCGGGGAGCAATAGCGTGGGGTGAATATTCTCGTGTGTGCTTGTTTGCTTTATCACGAAGTAGATTTTATTTGCTGTTCTAAGTTGTTTTCTATATTTAGTTATGTGTAGGAAACACAAAATACCAAAATAATAGTTGTACTTGCTAAACCAATGGTTGAAGAACCACTCAAAATCTATCACACTCCTGAAGCTTTTTACTTGGAGCATATTTGATCCATATGTGCCTCTGCTGAAAACCCAACTAGCTTAGTTGAGGGAAAATCATTAAATGAGCATGCTTATTTTGTGCGACACCTCAAAAAGGGAAACTTTTACTGGATCAAATTCATCGTTTGGAGTGCCATGCTTGAAATTTATGTGAAATATATGATTTTACATGTTGTTCTGAAGACCCAAAGAAACACCTTCCCTACCAATGTGAGTTTAGTGATAATGGAGTTCTATCTTGTTATGCTAAGGGTGTTTATAATTAGTATGATGTTGAAAAACAATAACAACAACAACAACAACAATAACAAAGCCTTTAGTCCCAAACAAGTTGGGGTAGGCTAGAGGTGAAACCCGTAAGATCTCGTGACCAACTCATGGCTCCGGCACATGGATAGCAAGCTTCCACGCACCCCTGTCCATAGCTAGTTCTCTGGTGATACTCCAATCCTTCAGGTCTCTCTTAACGGACTCCTCCCATGTCAAATTCGGTCTACCCCGACCTCTCTTGACATTCTCCGCATGTTTTAGCCGTCCGCTATGCATCGGGGCTTCTGGAGGCCTGCGCTGAATTGAAGAATCTTTTGCTTTTAAGGGTGCTTATGAAATCTCTTCTTTGATTCTTTATAAAACTGAAAATCTTGTCATACTTTATTATAGATATAAAAATTATGCTTCTAATGCTTATATTAAACCATATCTTGAGGACATCTCTGCTGTCCAAGAAGAGATTAATATTTTGCAGGAATCTATGGAAGAAGAAATTGATGACCATGTGAGCTCATTAGATGAAAAAGATGACGAGGAGAGCGAAGAACAAAAGGAGGAAGAGCGGATTAGCTACCTGTGCCCACCTTCTAATGAGAGTAACTCTTCAATTCATACATTGTTTATTTTCCCTTCGTACTTACCGAAGGACGATTGCTATGATCCCTTTGATTCGTTTGAAATATCCATTTTTAATGAACTTGATGCTTGCTATGCTTGTGGCCAAGATGCCAATATGAATTATGCTTAGGGAGATGAACTTGCTATAGTTCCTTATGTTAAGAATGAAATTGTTGCTATTGCACATGATAGTCCTATTATCTTTTTGAATTTTCCCAACTATACTATATCGATGAAATTTGTTCTTATTAAGGATTATATTGATGGGTTGCGTCTTACTGCTACACATGATGATTTTGATAGATATAATATGCATGCACTTGCTTGTAATGCCCAAGATGCGGCTATATCTCCCACGTGTCGAGGCACGACTTAGAGGCATAACCACATTTTGGTATGATCACAAGATGGTCATCTTCACACATTCCCATGTACAAGAATAAAGGAAAAAAAATACATAGTTGGCTTACAATCGCCACTTCACACAATGCATAAATAAGTCATACATTCATCCAAGTACAAACATAGTCCGGCTACGGACGAATCCAAATGAAAAGAATATAACAACCCACTATGCCCGATCGGCCCTAGTAGGAACCACTACTGATCACTAGGATATGTCACATACATACGCCCACACTCTTCGTTGAACTCCCACTTGAGTTCCTGATCATCACCTGCATCGTACTCGGGTGTACCTGCACCTATGGTTGTAGTAATCCGCGAGTCATGAGGACTCAGCAATCCCATTCCCGGGTATCAAAACTAGCAATCCTTTGGGTAAGAGGAAAGTGTATAAGTGGGCCGCTGCAAGCACTAAGCGTAGATGAGGTGGCTAGCGTACGTAACTTCAGAGCGAGAAGAGAAGTGAAAGCCATCGGTCATGAACAAATTCATGATCACTAGATGATCTTGTCTACCTATGAGTCATCCATAACCCCGAACTCCCTCGAAAAGAGTCCATCACGACTACGCATATGGTAGTGTATTATGTTTGAGTTCTTGTGTCAAGTTATCTACAACCGGATGTTAACAAACTCCAATCCGCCACATAACCGCGGACACGGCTTTCGAAAGATCAAAACCCTACAGGGGTGTCCCAACTTAGCCCATAACAAGCTCTCGCAATCAGCAGAGGTAAAACCTCTTATCTTAGGGAAGACCCGAGCGTCCCCGAAATACCGGTGCACAAGTTCTTAGATGAAAGGAAAACTAGCCCAAGGAGATCTCCCGGTGAGTCAGACCCGTGTCCAGAGCCGCGCGCTCTCTATCTATGGACTCATCCGTCTATGCAAAGTGGGCGATAGCCAGACACTCAAGTTGCCCCGAGGTGGCACCGCCGACTGCTAGGTAGGTGAACCAACACTCAAGTCGAGCACTGGCCCGGGGGGTTGATTAATAAATCCTCGGGTTTATAACTCACTCGACAAGGTTTTAGTTATTAAGCAAATGGTAAAACCAAAGTTGGATCTACTCGGGAAAGCTTTACATTAAGCGAAGAAGCAAGGGGGGCCCATAAACCCCAACCACGTTAGGAACGCAAAATCAAGGAACATAACACCGGTTTATCGGAACCCAAGGCGGCATGAGTGGAACAAAACACCGAGCAAAAGGCCAAGCCTTCCACCCATTGCCAAGTATATAGGCTGCATTAATTTAAATAGAGTTATTGTGTTATTCCCAAAATATCCAATCCACATGGAGCAAACTTCATCTTCACCAGCAACTAGCAATGCTATAAGAGGGGGGTTTAAGCAAAAGTGTAACTTAGCCAAACAACGGTTTGCTAGGAAGGTAGTTAGAGTTTTCATGGCAAGGTAGGGGCTGACAAGCAAATAGATAGGTAGCGTGACAAAGCAATAGAGCAAGGCAACTAGCATAGCAATGATAGAGGTGATATCAAGGAATGGTCATCTTGCCTGAGATCCCGCAAGGAAGAAGAACGAGTCCATGAAGAAGACAAACAAACGTAGTCGAACGAATCCTCACAACTCCGGAACGAACATGAAGCTAACGAGAGAAGCAAACCGGAAATAAGCAAACAACATGGTAAACACACAAGCATAAGCATGCATGATGCACAACCAATGATGATGCATGTCCGGTTTAAATATGCATGACATGGCAAAAAGCAACAAACAACACTACAAATTTAAGTGGAGCTCAGTATGCAACGAGTTGCATATTGACGAAACACCACATTCAAGTATTTAGTTTGATCCCATTTATGTACATAACAAGTTTAAATGTTGGTTAACATGGCAAGAGGTGCAACACAAAACTACCTACCTAGCCAAGTTTAAATGGGCCCGGAAACAACAAACAACAATTCCGGAAAATCCCCATGTGCATATTTCAAATTTGGGGCTGTTGTACCTAAACCATATGTTATTGTTGTTAAACTGGGAAATAAAGTGCACCATGTTATTCTATACATTTTTCTACCCCAATTACATATAAAGTTTATTAAACTTGGAGCTACGGTTATTAAGTTATGAAATAAACCATTTTAGCAAGTTATTTACACAAATTAATGCAAACATAAATTTAAACATTTGTAACATTGATTAAGGTTGCATATTATTAATCTACACAAAATTCTAAGAATTTTTCATATATAAAGTTTTTACATATGAAGTACGGATGAAAAGTTATTAGATGCCTGACTTTAGGGACTAAACTCCAAAACTGCCAAACTCCTAGTATAATATACTAATTCGCTAAGGAAAAAACAGAAGCGGGCCGAATATGCTAGGAGCTGGGCTATAGGGGCTGCTCACCATAGGGCCCATAGGCCAGATCGGCTGGAAGACAAGGAAGGGCGAAGGAGCTGGATACGCACTGGGCCTTGGCGCCCTTGCAGCCCACGCACGCGACGAGGAGGCAAGAGGCAGTAGACGTCGCCCTTCTCTGCTCGATGCAGAGGACCAAGAGGCCATGACGATGCTGGTGGCAGGGAGCAGAGCTTCGGTGAGCAGGCGAAGGGGCGGCGAGGCGAGGGACTTGGGTGGCGGGGAGGACCGAGAACAGCGAAAATGGTCGGGACTCGACGAATCTGGTCGGGGATCATCGGTCGAAGCAAGACGATGGCGGCGACGCCATGGAGCTTGGGGACGCCCTGTCCAATATAGATGACATGAAGAGCGGGGAAGGTTAGAGAGAGAGAGAGGAAGGAGGGGAACGACAAACGAGAGGGCGCGACGGGGCCTACCTTGGGTTGCCGGTGGCGTGCGAGAAGAGCAGCGGCAGCATGGCGTGGTTGCAGCGGGAGGCAGAGCTAGCAGAGGAAGGTGCAGGAGGGGTGGCGGGCGTACGTGGCTCCGGCGGAGCTGCTCGCTGGCAGCGGCCGAAACGGAGGCGGGGCCTTCAGACTCGAGCGCCGAGTGGCCGAGACCGGCGACGCCGCAGCAGAAGTGGAAGGAGGCATCAACTTCATGGCGAGGCAAGAGGAGGGGCGCGACGGTGGTCCTCTATCGGGCATGGATGCGAGGGATGGGAGGCGCTGGTAGGGAGAGAGATCAAGATCGAGCTTTTCTCGATCTGGAGCAGGTGGGAGCGGGAGGCTAGCTGCGAGATGTGAGATGAGCTTGGTCGGGCACGGAAATGGAGGCCACGGTGGGATTGGGTGGAGATGGATTGGAAGGGAACTGATGGGACAAGGCTCCTAGATTTTAGGGTTTGACTGTTTAAATAGCAATTGGGTTAGACTTAGGTCTGTTTGGTCCCTCCGATCGTAATCGGACGGTCTGAAATAAATAGGTAGGGAGTCCAAATAAGAAAATGGTCATGTTTTAGGGATGTTTGGGGATGATCCGGGCCCATCAGTAACAGCATACCGGTTCGGGTTTGGGGCTGTTTTGGACGCACACGAGGGGTCGATGCACTGCGCAAAGAGGCGTTAGGAGGACACGGTCAAGTTTGTGGTTGGACGAAGAATGGTCAAAGACGACAAGCGGAGTGACAACAAGCCACAGAGACAAGGAGGGAAGCAGCAACTACGAACGACTACAAGTTTTATGAAAACATGCAGATGCAATGCACATGATGTCATGATGAAATGCAACACTTAAAATAAATCACACGTCGACAAGTAAAATAGTTGGAAGTCTTCCGGAGCGTCGGTCTTGGGGCATCACAACTCTCCCACACTAACATAAGATCTTGACCCGAGATCCTAGAGATGACATCGGATAGAAGAGGAAAAGGAAGAGGTAAAACAAAGTTGCTTCTCCGACAAACGAGTGAAACCAACAACCCATGAGGTTGAACAAATTGAAAGAAAGAATCCAATGGAGATGAAACAGATTGCAAACACTCCATTAGCAAAGATGAACAAGGAACATTATGAGATACTTGTAGGTTGAAAGACCTGAACAAGAGCTCATAGATGACGAAAGAATTTTAAAACCACTCCGGTTAAAACAACATGGAGAAGGAATAAGAATGAAATAATTCGGACAACACTCCGACTGAAAATGGAAGGAATTTAACATGAACTTAAGAAGATGGGATGATACTTGATGGAATCAATAATAGAATGCCTCCGAAACAATTTAAAGAATGGCGCAAGGGGTAAGAAGGATTTAGACAGCACTCAAGGTGAAAGAGAGCCTAAACTTGGTAAGATGAGAGAGCTTGAATGGAGGACACAACACTCCGGTTGAATGGATAAGCAAAGGAAAGAACATGATCTTGATAAAATGAGATGATGGTTTGGATAGAGCAACATCACAATGCCTCCGGAATGAAAGTATAGATGCTAGATCATTGGGAAGAAAAGAACTGAGAAGAAAATGACAACTTCTCCCACAAATGAATTAGGAAAGCATCCTTACAAAGATGGATTGAATGGGGTTGATGGAAAATCAACAACGAAAAGAATAAGCTTGTTGTGGCCTTATGGAAAACATCTCAAAATTATGAGGTGACAATCAAGTAGCCACTAACGAAAACAAATGTTTGGATTGAGATCAACAAGGAGACTGAAAACTTATTTCATCGGGAGGATAAATGAAGAACTTGGGTCATTTATCAGCACCATAAATAGCAACAATCCTTAGGGAAAGCTTTTAGGTGAAATACAACCCAAGATTACTCCAACAAATAAATTGAAGGGTTGAAAGATCTCATGAACGAAGAATATGATGGGTTTAAATATCTCATTCCTTACAACTTGTGAATCATGAAAGATGAAGGAAAATTGTCAAGAATGAGATAACACCACCTCAAAAGATAAGGTCGAAACAATTGCACTTTAGAATGCAAGAAGGAGAATGCTTGCGCTCCAACAACAAGAATATTGAAGAATACTTCAAGGATGAATTAAGTCATGATGAAGCATCATGAAGAACTCCGCTACAAAAGGATGAGAAGTGAAGGATGAAAAGAATAAGATTGAAGCCTTGCAATGATTTAGATGGATCTTCGCGTTGAGAAAATTGAGAGAGCTTAGAACACCAGGAAACAAGATGAACGACTTGAAACCAAGAATTTATTCCTCCTGAACAAACTCCGAAGGAAGGGATTAAATCACCTTGATGAAATAAGAATAAGAATTATGTTATGCGTATCCTCCACCAATTAAATTGATGAGAAGCAATGGATTTAGCATACTACTTATTCATCTTGCAAAGATTGATGAGAGGTGTAGCGGGACTTGGGGAATTCCTCAACGAACCACCGGTAGGATTGGAAAACCGAATGAATTGATATGATAAAAATGGAAATGGAATCTTACACGAACCACCGTAAGAATTGAAACCGAGTGATGAAAGAGAACAAACCATCGTAAAGAATTAGAGAACGAACAAAAATTATTGGCATTTAGATACAAGAGAACGAAGAGATCATGAGTTGACTAGAGTATACATGAACAATGCGTCGATAGAATTGGGAGATGAATGATGAAACAATAACAAATAAATATTCTGAGATGATGGCCTCCGTGGAATCAAAATGAAAATAGCTCTGAAATGCTTTAGATGGTTATGAAAAGAATTCTCACGATAAAAAACAAATAAGAGGATGGTATGAAGCTAGAACCATGAATCTTTAAGAAAACGGACCAATATTTAAGAGAAACTCTTCTCTGGTCTTCAAAATATGAGAATGATGATGAGATACAACACCGTTAATTGTTGAGGCACTCCGAAAGAATGAAAAGAGGAAAAATGAACCATTGTTGAAAAGAATTTGAAAACGATCTTGGAGAAGGCATATCACTGATGGAAACATACTTACATCACACTTTGATAAGAATTTGAGAATAACTCCAAAAAAGTTAGAAGAGTCAGGTAAGATCCTAGGAAAAGATGTGTGGGTTAGGGCCCACTCAAAAGAAACATTGTTGAAATGATTACTTGAAAGAGAGATTGCATCGGATGGTTTAAATGGCTTGAATAAGACAACAACCTCGAAATAGATTGAACAGATTAAGAATGGAAAACGTGAATCTTCTGAGATATCTTGTACACTCCGAATATGAATGGAGAGAGGTGAATAAATAAGAGAGCCTTGGGCAAGAAATTTTAACATGGGAAAACAAGTGAAACAAGAGGAAACGATATGATTAACACCGAAGTTTGGATTTAGTCCACCGGAGAAGAAACGAGAACAAAGAATAATAAACTTGAAGCTTGCTTAGCATCTTCACGATAATCACCGGGTAAGAACATTGAAAGAAAGAATGAAGTACTTCACATGAATAAAATGATACATGATTAAGAATTCTGGCTCCATGAAGAAAAAGGGTGGGAGGGTGGGAAAAAACAAAGACAACTTGGGACGAACGAAACGGACACCATTGAGAAAAACCAAGACTTGGTCTTGCACATATTGAAAGCATCGGGTTAACTTGAAGCAAAGCACACCGGTTGAAAAAAAATACATGACAATCTCGATGATCAAGAAGGACTAGCACTCCCAGACAAAAATGAGAACACCAATTAGGAAAGGTATGGATCAACACTTGACATTGAAGAAACTCGAATACCTAACTCAAAACAAAACAAGGATTTGGCATGCGAAAGAAGCTGGAACAAACATATGATAGAGGTTTCGTCCAAAGTTTTCGTGATGAGGCCCCCCGGGCACGATGTTACAAAGGACATTGCATCCCCGAATCAGCATAGCCAAGGATTCATTAAGATGCAACCCCCAGTGTAAAATCGACCGTGACAAACGAACCGCTAGATGTTGAACCCCAACCTCATATCATGCATCTGTTGGAAGATTTCCTAAGAGCTACTTGAATTCCCACCTATTAATTCCCGAAGCTTTCTGGTTATGCAATCTGGTGTTGGGAATACAGGGGAAGCACCGTATAACACACAACTAACAAGTCCTACATCTAGTTGTATCCATCCGTCAACATGTAACCAGGCACCTTCGGAAACCGTTTACCTCAGACCTTGGAAAAGCATCCGCTATACTAGCTGTGGCAATACTCCCGAACTATCCCCCCAGTACTGGGTGACGTCGGGGTTATCTCACCACCATACATGCATAGAAGCATTTTTTATGTCGGCCACCTCTGGTATTCCATCACTACAATGATACAACGATGAAGACAACACCTCGGAGCTCAACTCCCCGGGACACTGCCACAACCCCTAAATGACAGGAGGCAGCAAGAACAATGTTCTTGTCATAAAGATATCGGAATGATGCCAACAATACCTGCGTGATCCTAAAAAAATTAGTGGAAAAGAGGGTAGGAAGTCAAAAATTCTACGTCAGGAGTCCTCACCAGAGCGACGAAGGGGATAAGGAGAAAAAGAATTCCTACTCTCCGATATATATAATCCTAAGACTCAAAACATTTTTAAAATTCTAGACTCAACATCGGCAGCGGTTCGATCAAGCAGGGGCTCCTAGGTCGGGGAAGGCCCTGATTACCAACTTGTAACGCCCAAGATGCGGCTATATCTCCCACGTGTCGAGGCACGACTTAGAGGCATAACCGCATTTTGGTATGATCGCAAGATGGTCATCTTCACACATTCCCATGTACAAGAATAAAGGAAAAAAATACATAGTTGGCTTACAATCGCCACTTCACACAATGCATAAATAAGTCATACATTCATCCAAGTACAAACATAGTTTGGCTGCGGACAAATCCAAATGAAAAGATAACCACCCACTATGCCCAATCGGCCCTAGTAGGAACCACTACCGATCATCGGGATATGTCACATACATACGCCCACGCTCTTCATCGAACTCCCACTTGAGTTTTTGATCATCACCTGCACCTGTGGTTGTAGTAATCCGTGAGTCATGAGGACTCACCAATCCCATTCTTGGGTATCAAAACTATCAAGCCTTTGGGTAAGGAGAAAGTGTACAAGTGGGCTGCTGCAATCACTAACCGTAGATGAGGTGACTAGCATACGTAACTTCAGAGCGAGAAGAGAAGTGAAAGCCATCGGACATGAACTAATTCATGATCACTAGATGATCCTGTCTACCTACGAGTTACCCATAACCCAGCCGTGTTCTCTTCCCGAACTCCCTCGAAAATAGACCACCACGACTACGCACACGATAGTGTATTATGTTTGAGTTCTCGTGTCAATTTATCTACAACCAGATGTTAACAAACTCCAATCCGCCACATAACTGCGGGCATGGCTTTCGAAAGATCATAACCCTGCAGGGGTGTCCCAACTTAGCCCATAACAAGCTGTCGCGATCGGCAGAGGTAAAACCTCTTATCTTAGGGAAGACCCGAGCGTCCCCGGAATCCCGATGCACAAGTTCTTCGAGGAAAGGAAAACTAGCCCAAGGAGATCTAACGGTGAGTTAGACCCATGTCCAGAGCCGCGTGCTCTCTATCTACGGACTCATCCGTCTATGCAAAGTGGATGATAGCCAGACACTCGAGTTGCCCCGAGGTGGCACCGCCGACTGCTAGGTAGGTAGACCAACACTCAAGTCGAGCACTGGCCCGGGGGTTGATTAATAAATCCTCGGGTTTATAACTCCCTCGGCAAGTTTTTAGTTATTAGGCAAATAGTAAAACCAAAGTTGGATCTCCTCGGGAAAGCTTTACTTTAAGCGAAGAAGCAAGGGGGGCCCATAAACCCCAACTGCGTTAGGAACGCAAAATCAAGGAACATAACACCGGTTTATCGGAACCTAAGGCAGCATGAGTGGAACAAAACACCGAGCAAAAGGCCAAGCCTTCCATCCATTGCCAAGTATATAGGGTGCATTAATTTAAATGGAGATATTGTGTTATTCCCAAAATATCCAATCCACATGGAGCAAACTTCATCTTCCCCAGCAACTAGCAATGTTATAAGAGGGGGGGTGTAAGCAAAAGCGTAACTTAGCCAAACAATGGTTTGCTAGGAAGGTAGTTAGAGTTTTCATGGCAAGGTAGGGGCTGACAAGCAAATAGATAGGTAGCGCGACAAAGCAATAGAGCGAGGCAACTAGCATGGCAACGATAGAGGTAATATCAAGGAATGGTCATCTTGCCTGAGATCTCGCAAGGAAGAAGAACGAGTCCATGAAGAAGACAAACGGACATAGTCGAACGAATCCTCACAACTCCGGAACGAACCCGAAGCTAACGAGAGAAGCACACTGGAAAGAAGCAAACAACATGGTAAACACACAAGCATAAGCATGGCATGATGCACAACCAATGATGATGCATGTCCAGTTTAAATATGCATGACATGGCAAAAGGCAACAAACAACACTACAAATTTAAGTGGAGCTCAGTATGCAACGAGTTGCATATTGACGAAACACCACATTCAAGTATTTAGTTTGATCCCGTTTATGTACACAACAAGTTTCAATGTTGGTTAACATGGCAAGAGGTGCAACACAAAACTACCTATCTAGCCAAGTTTAAATGGGGCCGGAAACAACAAACAATAATTCTGGAAAATCTCCATGTGCATATTTCAAATTTGGGCATGTTTTACCCAAACCATATTTTATTGTTGTTAAACTGACAAATAAAGTGCACCATGTTATTCTATACATTTTTCTACCCCAATTACATATAAAGTTTATTAAATTTGGAGCTACGGTTATTAAGTTATGAAATAAACCATTTTAGCAAGTTATTTACACAAATTAATGCAAACAACAATTTAAACATTTTTAACATGGATTAAGGTTGCATACTATTAATCTACACAAAATTCTAAGAATTTTTCATATATAAAGTTTTTACATATGATGTACGGATGAAAATTTATTAGATACCTGACTTTAGGGACTAAACTGCAAAACTGCCAAACTCCTAGAATAATATACAAATTCGCTAAGGTAAAAAAACAAAAGCGGGCCGAATCTGCTGGGAGCTGGGCTACTGGTGCTGCTCACCATAGGGTCCATAGGCCAGATCAGCTGGAAGACAAGGCAGTGCGAAGGAGCTGGAGACGCACTGGGCCTTAGCGCCCTTGCAGCCCACGCACGCGACAAGGAGACAAGAGGAAGCAGGCGCCGCCCTTCTCTGCTCGATGCAGAGGACCAAGAGGCCATGGCGGCGCTGGTAGCAGGGAGCAGAGCTTCGGCGAGCGAGCAAAGGGGCAGCGAGGCGAGGGACTTGGGTGGCGGGGAGGACCGAGAACCTCGAAGATGGTCGGGACTCGACGGATCTGGCCGGGGATCACCGGTTGAAGCAGGACGATGGCGGCGACGCCATGGAGCTTGGGGACGCCCTATCCAACAGAGAAGACAAGGAGATCGGGGAAGGTTAGAGAGAGAGAGGAAGGAGGGGAACGACGAAGGAGAGGGCGCGACGGGGCCTGCCTGGGGTTGCCGGCGGCGCGCGGGAAGATCAGCGGCTGCAGGGCAAGGTTGCAGCGGGAGGCAGAGCTAGGAGAGGAAGGTGCAGGAGGGGCAGCGAGCGGACGTGGCTCCGGCGGAGCTGCTCGCTGGCTGCAGCCGAAACGGAGGCGAGGCCTTCGGACTCGAGCTCCGAGTGGCCGAGACGGGCGGTGCTACAGCTGAAGAGGAAGGAGGCAGCAGCTTCATGGTGAGGCAAGAGGAGGGGCGTGACGGTGGTCCTCTATCAGGCATGGTTGCGAGGGATGGGAGGCGCTGGTAGGGATAGAGATAGAGATCGAGCTCCTCTCAATCTGGAGTAGGTGGGAGCGGGAGGCTGGCTGCGAGATGTCAGATGAGGTTGGTCGGGCACGTAAATGGAGGCCACGATGGATTGGGACGGAGCTTCAGTGACGTTGTGAAGCCAAGTCACGCAGCGCCTTAGCCCACTATATCAGCCACTCATTGTACATCTGACGGACAGGATTCACTCAAGGCAAAAAAGGCCCAGCTTCAGCAGTTTCAGCGGAAAAGACGAGGCGGGGCAAGGTGTTTTGGCGGGGCGGCATCTAGTTCTCCAGCGCGGCGGCATCTAGTTCTCCTGCGCGGCGGCGAGGGTTTGGCGGGAGCGCCACCTCCGAGATCCTGAGAAAGAGAGGCGAGAGGCGCCGCCGTGGAGGAGAGGTTGCAGATTTCTTCCGTCCAAAGCAGAGGAGGTCGTCGCGCCGCATTCATTGGAGAGAAAGTAGGGCGGCCTCGCGCCGCCGCGGAGGCGACTGGGAGGAGGGCCTCCCCGCACCGGAGCTTCTGAGAAGATACAGCGCGGCCGCAGATTTCGTTCACCTGATCTGCCCCTCGATTCCATCGAGAAGATACAATCGTCGTTCCCTGGAGGTAATTCTGATTTTAGTCAAATTTTACTGCAGCCAAGCTCAAACCGTGAGCACCTAATTATTCAGAAGTTGAGATGATGCTTTCACTAGTTGGTGTTGGTGTTGGTATTAGTATTAGTAATTGTTTCAGATTTGCATCTAGAATATTAGTTGGTGTTGTGCAATTTAGTCGGCTGATTATATGTGTTGGCAATGGCAGATAAATTAGGTGGTGTGCAATGGCGCAATCTGATAAGGGGATGCCTCAAATTGGCATGAAATTCAAAAGTCAAGAGGAGTCTTGGTTGTTTTGGGTAGCATATGGTGGTCGTGTAGGCTTTGATGTGAGGAAAAGGTACACCAATGTGAGCAAATTTGATGGTAAGGTAACTTCCTGTAGACATGTTTGCGCCAATGAAGGTCATCGGAAAAAAACGCAAAGAGAATCCATTCAAAAGTGCTTTAGAGCTGAGACAAGAACTGATTGTAAAGCTCGAATGACTCTTACATTGGATCGAGAGTCTGGAAATTTGGAAGTCACGGATGTAGTTCTTGAACATAATCACTTGCTTCACTTGCCACAAACCCGCCACCTCATGGTGTCCCAAAGGAAAATTTCAGAATTTCAAGCATATGAAATTGAAGCCGCAGATGATTCTGGAATTAGGCCTAAAGCTGCATATGAGCTAGCTACTCGTCAGGTTGGCGGACCACTCAATCTCAGTTACACTTGTCGTGACCACAGAAATCTTTTGCAAAGCAAGAGGCAAAGAGAGCTGGCTTTTGTTCAGGCAGGCAGCATGTTAAAGTACTTTTGTGAAAAAGTTGCTGAAAATCCATCATTTCAATATGCTTTGCAACTAGATTGCGAGGAGAATATATCAAACATTTTCTGGGCTGATGCTAAAATGATGTTAGACTATGCGCACTTTGGCGATGTTGTCACATTTGACACTACTTTTGGCACAAACAAGGAATATAGACCATTTGGTGTTTTTCTTGGGCTCAATCAGTTTAGGGAAACTACAGTTTTTGGTGCTGCACTAATGTTTGACGAAACATTAGCCTCATTCAAATGGCTCTTTGAAACTTTCCTAGGTGCGCATAATGGAAGGCAACCTAGAACTATTTATACCGATCAAGATTATGCAATGGGTAGAGCTGTAGAGGATGTGTTCACAGAAGCATATCATGGACTGTGTACATTTCACATAATGCAAAATGCTGTCAAACATCTATCTCCAATTAAGGGTGAAGATGAAGATGAGGGTGAAGAGAAAGAGGAGGGTGAAGGCAAAGATGAAGATGAAGAATCACATATTCTCACTGATTTTAGTGCTTGTATGTATGGCTATGAGGACAAGGTTGAGTTTGAAGAAGCATTTGCCAACATGAGGTTAAAGATGCATAAGCAAACTTGGTTCGATAGTATCTACAAGGTAAAAGAAAAGTGGGCTGAATGTTTTATGAGAGAGGTCTTCAGTTTGGGAGTGAGAAGTACACAATTAAGTGAGAGCTTCAACAATTCATTGAAGAACCATTTGAAATCTGATTTTCATATTGTTAGATTTTTAAAGCATTTTGAAAGGATAGTGGAACAAAAAAGAAACAAAGAGCCGGAATCTGAATTTGAAGCAAGAAAAAACATACCAAGAATCAAGATGAGCACGCCTATGTTGGTACAAGCAAGCAAAGTGTACACTCCAACAGTTTTTGAAGCTTTCCAAAGTGAGTATGAAAGATCCATGGCTGCATGTAGTACAATATTGGATGGAAACAAATATGTTGTTGTTATTGGTAGTTTGCATGGTGATTCAACTTTTGAGGATGAGCGCATAGTGATAGGTGATCCTTTTAACCAAATAGCAACATGCACTTGTGGAATGTTTGAAAGGGCAGGAGTGTTGTGTGGACATGGATTGAAAGTTCTTGATTTGATGAACATAAAAACACTACCAACACATTATGTCTTGAAGAGATGGACTAGGGAAGCACGCAAAGGAAGTATATTGGATAGGCAAGGAAGGAATGTTGTAGAAAATCCAAAACTGGAAGCTATGCTTTGGTATAAGGAACTATCTCATAAATTTCATAGTATGGCATTTAAAATAGCCTACTCTACAGAATGTTGTGTGCTATTAGAAAATGCACTTGATTGCGTTGGTCCACAGTTGGAGGAAAAACTCAATGCATCTACTTGTGCTATGAATGAACCAAGTAATGACAAAGAAAATGCTGACCCAAATGTGCAGCAAAGAGATGACTTGCTGAGAGCTGCTAAACTGAAGAAAAAGGAGGTTCAACCCAAAAATTCCAAGAGAAAGAAAAATTGGCTTGATAGGTTGCACAAGGCCAAGCGCAAGGCAACTAAACTTGCTGTTTCGACCAAGAAAGGCCCAAAGGTATATTCTAATATGAAGATAATAATTTCTTGTCATTTGTAAATACACTAAAATGTTGAGCTTTCATTGTCAGAAAAAAAAAGAAAAATGCAGATGTACAGCCCCAAGTGAAAGTGAAGAAAGATGGCAACAAGAGAAGCGCAAATGCGGAAAATGAACAGTACATTGCCATTGAGAACTTTACTCAGCTCCTCACAGGCCCCCCTACTTGTGAAGATGATCGTCTTTATGGTGAAAATTTGTTCTAATATGTAGAAGTTGGTTAGATGATACTTTGATGGTTAACTATAGTTATCTGGTGGTATTTTGGTGGCTAACTATAGTCTTTTGTGGCCTAAGTGTACAAGTGAAATGGCCTACTATGTAACATACTTGGATGGTTATTCATCAGTAGTACTTGTTGCTACAGAATTTGAATGGTATGGTTCAGACTATCAATGTCAAGTGCTTGAATATTTGTGCTACAGAGTTGTAGCAATGCTAAGTGCTTGCAAATTTCAAGGTTGTGATATACAGTGTTTCTTTCTCTGTTTGCTTCAGATTTTTGATATGTAGTGCTTGCAGTTTTCAATGTTGTATAGATTATCCAATGAAGTTAATTGCTTGCAATTTTCAATGTTATACTGTCATACTTTCCCTTGTATAATGGGATTACTTTTCATTTCATATTATGTTCAACATCAGATATTTTCTATGTGAAAATATTAAGTCTGGAGAGTGTCCAGCGCCTCACTGCTTTACTCACGTCACTGTACACCTGAAAACGAAAAGACTGAGCCTTTTTTGCCTTGAGTGAATCCTGTCCATCAGATGTACAATGAGTGGCTGATATAGTGGGCTAAGGCGCTGCGTGACTTGGCTTCACAACGTCACTGAAGCTGCGTCCGATGGATTGGGTGGAGATGGATTGGAAGGGATCCCGAGGTGTGAGATGAGTGCGGCGGCGGCGGGATGGAACTGATGGGACAAGGCTCCTAGATTTTAGGGTTTGACTGTTCAAATAGCAATTGGGTTAGGCTTAGGTGTATTTGGTCCCTCCGATCATAATCGGACGGTCCGAAATAAATAAGTATGGAGTCCAAATAAGAAAACGGTGATGTTTTAGGGATATTTGGGGATGATCCGGACCCATCAGTAACGGCAGACCGGTTCGGGTTCGGAGCAGTTATGGACGCACACGAGGGGTCGATGCACTGCGCAAAGAGGCGTTAGGAGGACACGGTCAAGTTTGTGGTTGGACGAAGAATGGTCGACGACGATAAGTGGAGTGACAACAAGCCACGGAGACAAGGAGGGAAGCGGCAACTACGAACGACTACAAGTTTTATAAAAAACATGCAGATGCAATGCACATGATGCCATGATGAAATGCAACACTTGAAATAAATCACACGGCGACAACAAAAATAGTTGGAAGTCTTCTGGAGCGCCGGTCTTGGGGCGTCACATTGCTGCTCCTACTTGCAATTATTACGAGAGAGGAACTACATCTCCGCCTCTCTATGTTTCCAATACGATAAAATTGCAAGGAACTATTTATGCTTTGTATCGGCCATTACTATTTGTGCATGAATTGTTCTTTTATGACATGCCGATGCATAGGAAGAGAGTTAGAATTCGTTTTTGCATGATGTATGTTACTTTGTGCTCAATACTAATTCATAAATCATTGTTAATTAAGATTGGCTTTGATATACCTTGGGATCCGGTGGATCCATTACTTGAGCACTATATGCCTAGCTTAATGGCTTTAAAGAAAGCGCTGCCAGGGAGACAACCCGGAAGTTTTAGAGAGTCATTTATTTCTGTTATGTGCTTTTATATAGTTTAAAAACAAAAAAAATAGAGAGGGGAAACTAAAACTTTTTCAAAAAGAAAAGCGAAAGTGAGAAAGACAAGCATTGTTAAAGTGGGAGCTAGCCTTGAACTTTATTCATGCCCATGGAAACTTTGTGAATCTCAATTATAGAATTTTTTCAACAAAAATAATTATCCCCTTGTATAAATCCATTGTATTATAAAAATAATGTGCCAAGATTTGCCTTTAGGATGATTAGATTGCTTGTTTGGTTTACGCGGTGCAAAAACAGAAACTTTGCCTCTAGTGTGTGATTTTACATTTTTTGTTGGAAAGTCAAACGCTTCTGAAACTTTTTGGACAATACTTCTATACATTTTTTCTTTTTCCTAATTTTTCAGAATGTGTAGAGCTACATAAGTATGGTTAATGTTCAGATTACTATAGACTGTCCTGTTTTCCCAGATTGCTGTTATAGTTTCATTATTTGCTTATGTTTGAAATCTTGTTGAGCCTCCTTTGACTTGGGTCCATAAAATTATGATAGCATACAGTGGGTAATGTTTGATTATAATTATACAATAATGTTAGAGCAGTACATAATGGGATTTGATGTTATATGTACTAACCCCTTTAATAAAAAAGTTTTGTTAAGTTTTATGTGGATGAAGTGTTCGAAGATCGAGGAGGTATTGATATGAGAAGAATGAGGAGAGGCAAGAGCTCAAGCTTGGGGATGCCTGAGGCACCCCAAGTAAATATTCGAGGAGACTCAAGCGTCTAAGCTTGGGGATGCCCCGGAAGGCATCCCATCTTTATTCGACAATTATCAGTATGTTTCGGGTTTTTTTGTTCACATGATATGCATAAATCTTGGAGCGTCGTGTGCCTTTTCTTTTTCTTTTAGTAATGCCCATGCTAGTATGAGATAGTCCTTGGCTTATTTATAGAATAGTCTTTGCACTTCACTTATATCTTTTGAGTATGTCTTTATAGAATACTTCATGTGCTTCACTCATATCATTTGAAATTTGGATTGCCTGTTTCTCTACACATAAAAAACCGCCATTTGAAGAATGCTCTTTTGCTTCACTTATATTTGTTAGAGCATGGGCATATCTTTTGTAGAAAGAATTAAACTCTATTGATTCACTTATATCAATTTAGAAAGTTGACAGGAATTGGTAATTCACATGGTTAGTCATAAAATCCTACATAAAACTTGTAGATCGCTGAATATGATATGTTTGATTCCTTTCAATAGTTTTGCGATATAGAGATGCTAATATGCGGGAGGTACTAGTTTAGTAGGAATATTGGTGTTAAGGTTTGTGATTCCCGTAGCATGCACGTATGGTCTCCTAACTATGTAACCAAATTGGCGCGCATTGTATCTCGATTGTTTATCTTTGCGTGAAGGTTAGGGGCGCGCGATGGTTAACTCCTACTAACCTCCCCCTAGGAGCATGCGTCATAGTATTATGCTTTGAGGGCTAAGAAGATTTTTTGCAATAAGTATGTGAGCTCTTTATGACTAATGTTGAGTCCATGGATTATACACACTCTCACCCTTCCACCTTGCTAGCCACTCTAGTGCCGCACAACTTTCGTTGGTGCATCAAACCACTTTACACCCTTTCTCAAAACAGACACCATACCTACCTATTATGGCATTTCCATAGCCATTCCGAGATATATTGCCATGTAACTCCATCGTTCCGTTTGTTATGACACATACGATCATTGTCATATTGCTTTGCATGACCGTAAGATAGCAAGCATGATGTTTTCATGGCTTGTCCATTTTTTGATGTCATTGCTATGCTAGATCATTGCACATCCCGGTACACCACCAGAGGCATCATATAGAGTCATATTTTTGTTCTAGTATCGAGTTGTAATATCGATTTTTAAGTAAATAAAAGTGTGATAATCATCATTATTAGAGCATTGCCCCAGTGAGGAAAGGATGATGGAAGCTATGATTCCCTCACAAGTTGGGATGAGTCTCCGGACTTTAAAAATAATAAAAGAGGCCAAAGAAGCCCAAAAAAAGAGGGCAAAGAAGCCCACCAAAAAAAGAAAAAAAAGAAAATTAAAAAAAGAGAGAGAAAAAGAGAGAAGGGGCAATGTTACTATCCTTTTACCACACTTGTTCTTTAGAATAGCACCATGATTCTTCATATAGAGAGTCTCCTATATTGTCACATTCATATATTACTAGTGGGAACTTTTGTTATAGAACTTGGCTTGTATATTCGAACGATGGGCTTCCTCAAATGCCCTAGGTCTTCATGACCAAGCAAGTTAATGCATACCCACTAGTTAGTTTTTTTAGCTTTCATACACTTATAGCTCTAGTGCATTCGTTACATGGCAATCCGTACTCACTCACATTGATATCGATTGATTTACATCTCCATAGTACATTGATTTGCCTAGTTAATGTGAGACATTCTCCCTCCTTTTGCCTATCACCACCTTCTATTCCACCCATAGTGCTATGTCCATGGCTCGGGCTCATATACTGCATGAAAAATTTGAAAAAGGCTTGAAAAGGTAGAATATGAAAGTAATTGCTTGGCTGACATCGGGATGTGCATGAGGGGTATCTTGTGTTAAGAAAAGGGAGCATAAATACTATATGATTTTGTAGGGATAACGTTCTTTAGCATTGATATTTTGAAAGGCTTGGGATGCCCGAGTATTAAATTATTTTATGTAAAATGATAGACTATTGCTTTGAATCACTCGTGTCTTGATATTCATTCCATGATTAGATTACATGATCAAGATTATGCTAGGTAGCATTCCACATCAAAAATAACCTTTTTTTATCATTTACCTACTCGAGGACGAGCAGGAATTAAGCTTGGGGATGCTGATATGTCTCCGTCGTATCTATAATTTATTATTGTTCCATGCCAATATTCTACAACTTTTACATACTTTTGGCAACTTTTTATACTATTTTTGGGACTAACATATTGATCTAGTGCCCAGTGCCAATTCATGTTTGTTGCATGTTTATTGTTTCACAGAAAGTCCATATCAAACGAAGTCCAAACAGGGTAAAAACTTACGGAGAATTTTTTCCGACTATATATGATTTTTGGGAAAAAGAATCAACGCGAGACGATGCCCGAGGGGCCCACAAGGATGGAGGGTGCGCCCAGGGGGTGTGGTGCGTCCCTAGCCTATATGGACACTCCGTATGGCGGTTGGTGCCCTTCTTTCTCTGCAAGAAATCCAATATTCGGATAAAAATTGTGTTAAAATTTCTGCCCAATCGGAGTTACGGATCTCCAAGAATATAAGAAACGGTGAAATGCCAGAATCTGGGAGCGCAGAAACAGAAGGAAACAGAGAGAGAGATCCAATCTCGGAGGGGCTCCCGCCCCTCCGCCGCCATGGAGGCCATGGACTAGAGGGGAAACCCTTCTCCCATCTAGGTGGAAGGTCAAGGAAGAAGAAGAAGGAGGAGGGGGGCGTCGTTCTCAAGACCGACAGATCTCGGGTAGGGGTGCCCAAGCTGCGCGTTTGAGGATTGACGGTAACAGGAGTCTGGGGACATGATATTTACCCAGGTTCAGGCCCTCTCGATCGAGGTAATACCCTACTTCGTGCTTGATTGATCTTGATGAATATGGGGTTACAAGAGTTGATCTACCTCGAGATCGTAATGGCTAAACCCTAGAAGTCTAGCCTATGATATTGTGATTCTGCTACCCTCTACGGACTAAACCTCCAGTTTATATATGCACCGAAGGAGACCTAGGGTTACAAAGATTGCTTGGGAAGAAAGGAATCATTACATCCGAACATCTATTCTGCCTTTCTACATATACAGGAGTCCTAACCGAACACGGGGACGTCAGTTTATCTTCATCTTCATGGCCCATCTATCCGACCCAGCTTCGGTAGACCGGATCCTCATAGACCCCCAGATCCAGGACTCCCTCAATAGCCCCCGAACTTGCCTTAATGACGAGATTGTATCCGGCTTCATGTCTTCGGTCTTGCAAGGCAGGTTCTTCTTCGAAATAGATGATAGTTTGGTTCCATATTTAATATTTTATCCCGTTGATTCCTTGCCGCCGTCGCCTCGGCTTCCATGTGTCAGATGAATGCGAACCGTCTGGGTATTTTTACAATTAACCCCTTGACTGTGTAAGGAAGGCGCCTATTTCAAGAGACTAGATCTCAGATGCCATACCATTCCACGCGGAAAATCCTTAGAGCTTGCCATGGAAAATCTTCAAACATGGCCAGCGTTCCTAGTTCCTCCTCACGCCCTCATGGCCCTCAAGCAGGCGATTGGGAAAGTTACTCAGTATCCCACGCGCGTCTGAGTAAACTTCAGGCGCAGGGGTATCTCCCTCCCGCGGATCTAGTCCCCGTCTGGGCTGGATTAACTTCCATTGACGGCAAAGCCCTGGCGGAAAATTTCCCCAATCCTACCAAGGAAGAGCGGGTGTGCTTCGTTTTCTTCCTCTTAAGAGGCGTAGGATTTCCTATCCATCCTTTCCTTAGGTTTTTTTTGGAGTTTAATGGCCTCCAGTTGCACGAGCTTACGCTGGGGTCTATCTTGCACATCGTGGGCTTCGTCGCTCTTTGTGAGCTATTTCTAGGCTATGAGGCTCATTTTGAGCTATGTCGAAAATTCTCCTGCCTCGTCCCCCACTCCCAAAATGGATCTATATTTGAGGTGGGCGGCACCGAAGTGTGGCGTATAGCAGGGACATGCTACTTGTCCGGCACTCCGAAGAAGGCATCCAATGAGTGGCCTTCGGAATGGTTTTATATTGAAGATGTTTTTCTTCAAGACCCAATTCGGCGGGGGCTTCCCGAATACTCCAGTGCTCCTTTAAATAAGTGTTTCAACTGGTGTCCCTGAAGCCTCAAGGAAGAAGACAGTGCGGAGATCAAAAGGCTAGTAAGCAAGATCAGATTACTTGCCCAGTCCGAGCTGACAATAATTGAGGTAATGGCTATCTCAATAATGTGATGCGTTCAACCACTTCAAGCCAGAGGGTTTCCTATGTGGCATTATAATGGGCAGGACGATGCCTCGCGTTGTCTACGCAAGGGTTCAGACAACCCTGCCGCCCTCACCGCCATCCTAGCTAACCTCTACAAAGGGGGGAAGGAGGACTTTCTTCGCTTGAAGTGTTGGGAAGGTTTCTCTATGTACAACCCCATCGACTGGGTAAGTCTTTTTCTCTAGTTTTTCTCAATCTATTCTCTTGAGACACACTGACCGAACTAAATTCAGTTATTCTCTAATAGGAGTGGAGGAAGGTGGTCGAAGGGATTCATAGCCCCATTCCGCAGTCTGAGGACCATCTTCGAGACATGGATCCCAGATTTGAAGAAGATCCGGACATAGGCAGAGAACTTAGGGATGGAGTTTTCTATCAAGCTAGCCACGATGGTACTGAGGTGACTATCATAGCTGATTACCCGGGCCTTCTTCCTTCCTCCCGCGTAAGTACCCAGGAGACACCTCTTCAAAGAGAGTTTTCGCAGCGCGCCTCACCCATCGCACTGTCTTGTGCTCAAAAGGGGAATCAAGGGCGTCCTCTAGGACGGCGACACCCGCTCAGGGCGAGTCTTCAAAACGGAAGGAAACTGGAGACTTCACCGAACCTCCTCCTTTACCGAAGAGGTATAATTTTTTAACATATGCTAGGCAGTAAGGCCGGATTGTAATATTTTCCGCTATTTTATTTTAGGAGGAGAATGCGCTGGACTGTGTCCGGGGTTCCTACTGGTCATACTCCAAGCAATCCGACACCGGACCCATCCATAAGGACTAGGGTTGATACGGGTGTAACACTGGATTGTCCTCTCCAAGAGGATTCAGATGAGGTATTTGTTACAAATTCTGAAGTGGAAAGCGTGATGAATCATCGGTGGCGAAAAGCAGCCATGCGTGATCCAGCTTTTACTGAGGAGGCATTTAACGCCCTCAGTTTTTCTCATGCGTATATCTGAGCCGCTCGAGATGGACTTGCCAGAGCCACTCACCAGCTTTCCAAGGATATGCGGGTGAGTGTAAATTCAATGTTCGTATTCCAGTAGCCCCCAAGACTTAAAGCAGTTGGCCCAACTGATTTTAGGATCGCTATGTCCTTAGGTACTCAAGGAAAAGAATAACATATTATCCAAGGAGCTGGAACAATGCCAGACCCAGCTGACTGCTGTCACCACCGAATTGGAAGATTCGAAGAAGTCCAAGAAGGACTTAGATGGTAAGAACAATAGTGTTCGAAAAGTATGATCCTCTGCCAATCAGTGATTTCTAAATATATATTGTTTTAACTGCAGCAGCAGGGTCAACAGACCAACTGGGGGAGAAGCTGAGGTCTTCTCTGGCGGAGAAAGAACAAGTCGAAGGGCAAACATCCACTGGTCAACGTGTACTAACACATACCATAGAGGAGAAAAACAAACTGCAGGATGCAAATATCAAGCAAACCGAAGAGCTAAAGGACATACAAGCCCAACTCTCGGATGCTTTGAAAGAGGACAAGAAGCTAAAAGGCGGCATATTCAGTATGACCTTGAACCTAGCTTTCATTATAGTCCCTTGATTCAAAGTTTTTTACGAAACTATTCCTGTATGCTTGTTAACTAGGCGGCCCGAGGGAGAGGTGTCCGGATTTCAAGGTGACCTACTGCAAGAGCTCTCCAAGGTACACAAGCGAGCTGGGAAAGCCATGAAGAATATGGCCGAGGCCTTATGGCCAGCCGATTCCCCTCCAGAAATTATGGAGGAATTGGTAAATCTGTTCAAAGGGGCTCGACGCCGCTTTGAACTATGGAAAACATCTGCATGTCGAGAAGGTGCTCGAGAGGCGTGGGCTATGGTGAAGACACACTACACCGGACTTGATCTGAATCATATGGCCCGGGTTGGTCCTCGAGGACCGGACGGACTAGAAATTCTCATGAGCTTGGTATATGACTAACAGACTAAGTAAAGGTGGTCGCCAAGTTTTCACAACAAGACTATAAATTAGACAGTCTTATAGATGGTATAGATGAGGAGTAGGTGTCTGATTCTATGTAACAATGTACTTTATGATCAAACTTATCTCCGACCGGTTTTATTTAAAAGATTGTCTTGGCAGACCTTCCGCTTTGACCTGTGAAACCCAAGGGCTAGAGTGTTTCTGAATACTATACTTGTGGTGAACATGTGGTATGTTTGGAAACCAGGCAATCCAGTCATCTTAGCTTAAATAGACAAACTGTGTTCGAGGAGTTATGTTATATTACTATTTAATGTAAGAAACATCTTCCAGAGAGAATAGTTCCGTTAAGGGTTCCTTTCCCTCGGTCAGCATGCATATGTACGCGTGCTTAGGCTTTGATCCAAAAAAATAGGATTATAGGAAGCATGTCCTATGGGATTGAAAGATTATGTGCTTAAAAGCGGTTCATCGCTTGTCCACTGACCAATGATTCCCTTAAGAACCCTAGCTTTCAGCTTCACCCATCTGAGGTACAGGTCCGGATTACCCGGTTGTAACAATCGCAGATGTGCTCCCTTTACACCCCAGCCAAACAATCGAGAACGTAGGGTATAAACACAGGAGCTAGGCAACCCAGCTTGGCAAAAACATATGTCATAAAGGTGCATATAATGGCGAGGATACTGTATGAAACATGCGACATGAGTATTGTAAGCAATATGCTTTTTAATAATGGGCTTCGTTATAGAAGCCTCCTGGTATTTTGAGGTATATACATTTGAGTATGCTTTACCTTGTAATAGTTCGGTTAAGCCGAACACTTTTCGGTAAGGAAAAAATAAGAAAGGAAGAGGAGAACTACAATGAAACAAATGATAAGGCCTAAACTAAAAAAAGAGAATAAAAGGTGCTACCGAACTATCCGTAGATCGTCAGAGCCTGGCAGCGTTCCATGGGTTCGGCTCAAGGCGATTGTCTGATGTGTTTCGAACGCGATAGGCTCCACCGGCGAGTACTTCATCAATAATGAAGGGGCCCTCCCATCTTGGTTTGAGATTGTCCTTTTTATTCTCCTGGAGGCGTAAAATGAGTTCGCCAACATTGTATGTTTTGGCCCGCACTTCTCTGCTTTGGTATCGCCTGGCCTGTTGTTGATAGAATGCGAAACGGGCATGCGCGATATCGCGCTCCTCTTCAAGGCCGTCTAGGTTGTCCTGCCGATTGAGCTCGGCCTCTCGCTCTTCATACATGCGCACTCGAGGTGAGTCATGAATAATATCGCAGGGCAAAACAACCTCTGCGTTGTACACCATGAAAAAAGGCGTGTATCCGGTTGTCTGGTTAGGTATGGTTCGCAACCCCCAAAGTACGGAGTCGAGCTCCTCAACCCAGTGTTTATCTGACTCCCGCAGGGAGCGCACTAGTCGGGGTTTAATGCCGCTCTTTATCAAGCCATTGGCTCTTTCGACTTGACCATTTGTTTGAGGATGGTACATAGAGGCGTAATCAAGTTTAATAACTAACTTAGCGCACCAATTTTTACCTCATCAGCTGTGAAGTTTGAGCCGTTATCTGTGATAATACTGTGTGGGACACCATAACTATGTACTACACCGGATATAAAATTTATCACTGGCCCTGCCTCAGCTGTTCGAACTGGCTTGGCTTCTATCCATTTAGTGAATTTGTCCACCATGACCAGTAAATATTTCTTTTTACGGCTTCCCCCTTTTAGAGGTCCAACCATATCCAGCCCCCAGACCGCAAAGGGCCAGGTAATGGGGATGGTTCTCAAAGTGGTAGGAGGCATATGCCTTTGATTTGCGAAAAGCTGGCATCCAACACAATATTGGACTAGGGTCTGTGCATCTGCTCGCGCAGTTGGCCAGAAGAGACCAGTTCGAAAAGCCTTGCTTACAAGGGCTCGAGCTGCGGCATGATGGACGCCCATGCTAGCGTGTATTTTAGCTAGAAGTTGATGTCCCTCCTCTTCAGAGATGCACCGTTGGAGAATACCTGTAGTGCTTTTCTTGTATAGTTCACCTTCGTGAACTTTATAGGCTTTAGAGCGCCGAATTATGCGGCGGGCCTTATTTTGTTCATCGAGGAGCTCTTGCCTATTAAGGTAGGCTAGGAAAGGCTCGGTCCAGGGGGCTATGACAGCCATGATCTTGTGAGCCGAGGATGTTATTTCCAAGTCCGAGTCCCTGATGACATCATTATTGTGTTCGGCTGGGGGCGTCTTCGGGTCCGGATTAGCGTCCTTGCCCTCGTCCTGCCATGTTATTGATGGCTTGAACAACCTTTCCACAAAGGTGTTAGGTGGGACTCGGTTGTGTTTGGCGCCCATACGGGCAAGTATATCCGCTGCCTGGTTACTATCCCGAGCTATATGGTGAAATTCTAGCCCCTCAAACTGAGCCGATGTTTTTAATATGGCATTTTGATAAGCTGCCATCTTTGAATCCTTGCGTCAAATTCTCCGTTTACCTAAGATATGGCGAGGTTTGAGTCTCTGCACACATCGAGGCATTGTTTGCCCATGGATACGGCTATGCGGAGACCGTGCAATAGTGCCTTGTATTCGGCCGCATTGTTTGAGTCCGTATACATGACCTGAAGTACATAGCGGACTGTATCCCCTGTTGGAGATATCAAGATGATGCTGGCCCCATTCCGGCTAGCATTTTGGAGTCGTCGAAATACATGGTCCAGTGGGAGTATGCTCCATACTCTTTAGGGAGTTCGTCTTCGGTCCACTCCACGACGAAGTCGCCAACACCTGGGACTTAATAGTCCGGCATGGTTTGTATGTTATTTCGAACGACAAGAGCTCGATGGCCCATTTGGCTATGCGTCTTGTGGCGTCTCTATTGTTTATTATATCATTGAGTGGTATTTCGGATGCCACTGTGATCGAACACTCTTGAAAGTAGTGTTAGAGCTTCCGAGATGCCATGAATACCGCATAGGCAATTTTCTAGTAATGGGGGCATCGTGATTTACACGGTGTAAGAACCTCGGACACATAGTATACGGGTTTTTGAATGGGGAATTTATGTCCCTCTTTGTCTCGTTCGACGACGAGTACCGCGCTCACTACCTGGTGAGTGGCTGAGATATAAAGCGTTGGCTCGCCAACGCCTGGAGCGGCTAGGATTGGGTTGCCCGCCTTTAGCGTTTTTATGTCCTCCAATCCGGATGTGGCCGCATCCATCCATTCAAAGTTGTCTGTGCGCTTTAGCAGTCTATAAAGTGGTAGTGCTTTCTCTCCTAATCTGGAGATGAAGCGACTCAAGGCCGCTACACAACCTGCTAGCTTTTGCACTTGTTTTAGATCAGTTGGCGTAGTTAGCTGTGACAGGGCCCGGATTTTAGCTGGGTTCACTTCAATTCCTCTATGGGATACGATGAACCCTAATAACTTTCCGGCCAAAACGCCGAAGGCGCATTTTTCCGGATTGAGTCATATGTCATATATTCGGAGGTTATCAAACGTAAGGCAGAGATCATCCACCAATGTTTCGACATGTTTAGTCTTGATAACTACATCGTCAACGTAGGCCTCCATTGTCTTGTCAATTTGCTTCTCTAAGCATGTTTGAATCATGCGTTGATACGTGGCACCAGCTTTCTTTAGTCTGAATGGCATAGTGTTGAAACAAAAGGGGTCGCACGGAGTGATAAATGCCGTCATGGCCTGATCGGATTCCTTCATTTTTATCTGATGGTATCCGGAGTAAGCATCGAGGAAACACAACAAGTCATATCCTGCAGTTGCATCGATAATTTGATCAATGCGGGGCAGTGGAAAGGGGTCCTTGGGCAAGCCTTGTTTAAGTCAGTAAAGTCAACACAAAGGCGCCGGGATTCGTCCTTCTTTGGTACCATGACTAAGCTGGCTAGCCAGTCTGGGTGTTTAATTTCCTTTATGAATCCGGCTTCCAGTAACTTGGCCAGCTCTTCCCCCATCGCTTGTCTTTTGGGTTCGGAAAATCGTCATAGTGACTGCTTGACTGGTTTGAACCATTTGATGATGTTAAGGCTGTGTTCGGCCAGCCTGCGTGGGATTCCCGGCATGTTTGAAGGATGCCAAGCGAATATGTCCCAGTTTTCGTGAAGGAAGGCACGCAAAGCGATGTCTACCATCGAGCCCAGCTGTGCCCCAATGGATGCCGTCTTGTTGGGGTCCATTGTGTGCACTTGGAATTTGACAATTTCATCTGCAGGCTTGAAAGAGGTAGATTTTGACCTCTTGTCAAGGACTGGGTACAGCGGAGCTCTCAATGAAAGCACCATTGTGGGTGTCAAAACCGGTAGATCTCGGGTAGGGGTGCCCAAGCTGTGCATCTGAAGATCGATGGTAACAGGAGACTGGGGACACAATAATTACCCAGGTTCAGGCCCTCTCAATTGAGGTAATACCCTACTTCCTGCTTGATTGATCTAGATGAATATGGGATTACAAGAGTTGATCTACCACGAGATCGTAATGGCTAAACCCTAGAAGTCTAGCTTATGCTATTGTGATTCTGCTACCCTCTATGGACTAAACCCTCCGGTTTATATATGCACCGGAGGAGACCTAGGGTTACAAATATTGCTTCGGAAGAAAGGAATCATTACATCTGAACATCCATTATGCCTTTCTACATATACAGGAGTCCTAACCGGACACGGGGACGTCAGTTTATCTTCATCTTCATGGCCCAGCTTCTGTAGACCGGATCCTCATGGACCCCCAAATCTAGGACTCCCTCAGGGGGCTCTCTCCCCCTCTCTCCCGGTGGTGCCGAAATGTCGCCGGGGCCATCATCGTGACGGCGATCTACACCAATAACTTCGCCACCGTCATCACCAACTCCCCCCTCTTTGCCATAATATAAGACCTCTTCTACCCGTTGGAATCTCTACTTAAACATGGTGCTCAATGCTATATATTATTTCCCAATGATGTATGGCTATCCTATGATGTTTGAGTAGATCTGTTTTGTCATATGGGTTGATTGATGGTCGTGATTGGTTTGAGTTGCATGTTTTATTATTCGTGTTGTCCTATGGTGCTCTCCGTGTCGCGCAAGCGTGAGGGATCCCCGTTGTAGGGTTTGCAATACGTTCATGTTTTTCTTATGGTGGGTTGCTAGAGTGACAGAAGCTTAAACCCGAGTATGTAGGTTGTTTGCGCATGGGAAGAAAGATGACTTGATACCTTATAATGCTATGCTTGGGTTTTACCTTAATGATCTGTAGTAGTTACAGATGTTTGCTAGAGTTCCGATCATAAGTGCATATGATCCAAGAAGAGAAAGTATGTTAGCTTATGCCTCCCCCTGACATAAAACTGCAATAATGATTACCGGTCTAGTTATCGATTGCCTAGGGACAAATAACTTTCTTGTGACAAAAAGATATTTACTAAAACTAACTTAGTTGTGTCTTTATCTAAACAGCCCTTAGTTATATTTACGTGTTCTTTATTATCTTGCAAACCTATCTCGCTACAGCTAAAAAGTTCTTCTAGTTTCGTACTTGTTCTAAGTAAAGGGAACGTCAAGCGTGCGTAGAGTTGTATCGGTGGTCGATAGAACTTGAGGAAATATTTGTTTTACCTTTAGCTCTTCGTTGGGTTCGACACTCTTACTTATTGAAAGAGGCTACAATTGACCCCCTATTCTTGTGGGTTATCACTAATAACCACTATTTACTTATCACAACAGTGAACTTGATTGTGCTGCTTTGCAAAACCTAGAATACTTTTTGGACTATTCTAGCCTCTCAGCATAGGTAGGGGTTATTGAGGGAGTCGTGGATAGAGGGGTCCTCGGGAGGCCACATAACTCTTGCTGGGCTGGACTGGTGGGCCGTGAAGATCATAGTCGAAGATCATCTCACGTATTCGGATAGGACTCCTGAATTCGTATAATGGCAAGTTTTAGGTTCGGGTGTAATCGTTCCTTCCTCTGCAAGATGGTATGTACAAACCCTAGGCCCCTCCGGTGTGTATATAAACTGGAGGGTTTAGTCCATAGAGGCTAATGCAGAATCTCAAATCCTAATAGGCTAGACTTTAGGGTTTAGCCAATTCGATCTCGAGGTAGATCAACTGTTGTATTCATATTCATCCATACTAATATAACAGGAAGTAGGGTATTACCTCGATCGAGAGGGCCTGAACCTGGTTAAACATCGTGTCCCCAGCCTCCTGTTACCATCGATCCTCAGACGCATAGTTCGGGACCGCCTACCCGAGATCCGCTGGTTTTGACACCGACATTGGTGCTTCCATTGAGAGTTCCACTATGCCGTCGACGGAAGGACCGATGGATCACATCATCAACAACGACGGCAGCACCGAGGGAATCTTCCCTCCTGGACAACTCTTCGTGTTCGGCGGCTTCGCGCTACGCGCCAACACTGAAGGCCATCTTGAGTAGATTGAGAGCTACGCCCCTGGCCATGAAGTCAGATTCGGAAGTTTAAACTACGTTGCTGATATCCGTAGAGCCTTGATCTTCGCCGGATTCGAGCCAGCGACGACCTCTCCCTGCCTTCATGATGAACATGACCTAGCTCTATCATCGGATCAGGAAATAGCACCTGCAACAATTTTGGCCCTAGATCCGGAACAGACGGCGCCGCCCGATGACAGGGAGCTCAACCCCGCCACGAAAGCCGCGGACTCAACGGCGTTGGAGCCGCACACATACCCAACCCTAGACGAGGTTTGTGTCATCGGAACCCCGGACCTAACTCCGGCCTCGGATTCCGAATCACACGCATCTGCGCCCTTCAAGCCAGATCGGGCGTCTATCGCCGAATTCAGTGGAGCGGATATCTTCCAGCACTCACCCTTTGGCGACATACTAAGGTCATTAAAATCCCTCTCCCTAGATGGGGACACGCAACCGCATTGTATCATGTTTGAACTGGAGGCTGATGGAGAATTTTGCTCCCCACCCACCACCCACTTGGTAGCCACGGTTGAAGATCTAACCGATCTACTTGACTACGCTTCCGAAGACTTCGAAGGGATGGACCTCGAAGCTAAAGCGGATCCAGATCAAAACTGGCCCGTAACCCGGCGGTGGACAGCTACGTCTTCATACAACGTGTACATGGTGGATACACCTAAAGAGGCGGAGCGCGACGGCCAATCCGGTAGAGGACAAGCCCGTCGAAGAACCTCCCAAACGTCGACGTCCAAAACGCCGAACCAAATCCCGTAAAGGAAGAAATAGCAACACTGTCACTAACAATGGTGACACTCCGGAACAAACCAAAGACCCCAAAGACCCAGTGATGGAGCAGGAAGAACGAGAGGACGGGAAAAGATTCCGAAGCCGCTCTCGGATGACAGCGATGCCAAAGATGGTGATTACGAACCGGTCTCCGAAGAAGAGGCTAGCCTGGATGACGATGAATATGCCGTCCCAGAAGAACCCTCTGAACAAAAACGCTTCCATCGGCGGCTTATTGCCACCGCACGGAGCCTAAAAAAGCAGCAGAGACAGCTTCGAGCCGCACAAGACACACTCAACGATAGATGGAACGAGGTGCTAGACGCCGAACAGAAACATGGCTATAACGGCCAAACCAAAGGCTATCCCAAGCATAAACTGATGCCTGAATTCGACGACAAGGCCGCCGCGCCCCTCCTGCCGAAGAATAACACCGCGGACAAGCCGGACCAACCACTTCGCTCCCGCACGGGACGACGGCTATCAAGCCAATTGTGCCGGTGACATACCAGTTCGGGGTCAATACCGAACATCACAAACATCGGACATACACCACGATATAGCAAGATACAAAGGAGTTGCACACCCTGTGTGCTTCACCGATGAGGTACTGGGTCATGATTTTCCAGACGGGTTTAAACCCGTGAAAATTGAAGCGTACGATGGAACGACGGATCCCGCCGTCTGGATAGAATACTTTATTCTTCACATCCACATGGCTCGAGGAGATGATCTCCACGCCATTAAATATTTACCCCTCAAGCTGGAAGGACCAGCTTGGCACTGGCTAAACAGCCTCCCAGAGAACTCCATTGGGAGTTGGGAAGAACTTGAGGATGCTTTTTGGGCCAATTTTCAAGGGACTTATGTCCCCCCCCCCCCCCGGACGTTGACAATCAAAGTCACATCATCCAACAACCCGGGGAGTCAGCCCACAAGCTTTGGAATCGGTTTCTTACCAAGAAGAACCAAATCATTGACTGTCCGGATGCTGAAGCCTTAGCGGCATTCAAGCACAGTATCTGGGACGAATGGCTAGCCAGGCACCTTGGACAGGAAAAGCCGAGGATAATGGCAGCCCTAACTACACTCATGACTTGCTTTTGCGCGGGTGAGGATAGCTGGTTAGCTCGTAGCAGTACCAGTGACCCTGGAACATCTGAAGTTAGGGACGGCAATGGAAAGCCGCGGCGTAACAAAAACAAACGTCGAAATAATGCTGGAAGCCCAGATGATACAACGGTAAACGCCGGATTCAGTGGCTCCAGACCCGGTCAACGGAAGAAGCCATTTAAAGGCAACGGAGATGGTCCATCCATTCTGAAGACGAGGATGAGCCTCGCCAGCCGAATATAGGGGGACAGAAGAAATTTCCACCGGAGGTCAAAACATTGAACATAATATACGCCACTCATATCCCAAAGAGGGAGCGTAAGCACGCACTCCGAGATGTCTACGCCATTGAGCCTGTCGCCCCCAAATTCAACCCATGGTTGGCCTGTCCGATTACTTTCGATCACAGGGATCATTCGACTAGTATTCGTCATGGGGGTTCAACTGCCCTAGTGCTCGACCCAATAATCAATGGATACCATCTAACCCGAGTCCTCATGGACGGCGGCAGTAGTCTCAATCTGATATATTAGGACACTGTCCGCAAGATGGTGGTCGACCCATCATGAATCAAGCCGAGCAGCATGACCTTTAAAGTTTAAAGGAGCAATACCGGGCGTAGAAGCCCGCTGCATGGGATCTATAACATTGGAAGTCGTATTCGGCTCTCCTGACAACTTTCAAAGCGAAGAGTTGATCTTTGACATAGCTCCATTCCGAAGTGGCTATCATGCACTACTCGGAAGAACGGCCTTCGCCCACTTAAATGCAGTCCCGCATTATGCCTATTTAAAGCTTAAAATGCCCGGACCACGTGGCGTCATCATGTTCAATGGAAATATGGAGCGCTCCCTGCTACTTCTCGAGCTTGCGTTGTATTCCCTGGAAGAGGAAAGGGTGATGCAGCACAGTAGCGTAAGTATTTCCCTCAGTTTTTGAGAACCAAGGTATCAATCCAGTAGGAGACCACGCGCGAGTCCCTCGCACCTGCACAAACAAATAAGAACCTCGCAGCCAACGCGGTAAAAGGGTTTGTCAATCCCTTCTCGGTCACTTACGAGAGTGAGATCTGATAGATATGCTAAGATAATATTTTTGGTATTTTTGGAATAGATATTGAAAGTAAAGCAAAGCAAAGTAAAGTAAATAGTTGATGGAAGATTAATATGATCAGAATAGACCTGGGGGCCATAGGTTTCACTAGTGGCTTCTCTCATGATAGCAGAATTCTACGATGGGCGAACAAATTACTGTCGAGCAATTGATAGAAAACGCATAGTTATGAGAATATCTAGGCATGATCATTATATATAGGCATCACGTCCGTGACAAGTAGACCGAAATGATCCTGCATCTACTACTATTACTATACACATCGACCGCTATCCAGCATGCATTTAGAGTATTAAGTTCATAAGAACAGAGTAAAGCCTTAAGCAAGATGACATGATGTAGAGGGATAAACTCAAGCAATATGATATAAACCCCATCTTTTTATCCTCGATGGCAACAATACTATACGTGCCTTGCTGCCCTGATGTCACTAGGAAAGGACATCGCAAGACTGAACCCAAAGACAATCACTTCTCCCATTGCAAGAACTATAGATCTAGTAGGCCAAACAAAACCAATAATTCGAAAAGACTTGCAAGGATATTATTATCATACATAAAAGATTTCAGAAAAGAATCCAATGTTGTTCAAAGATAATCTTGATCATAAACCCATAATTCATCGGATCTCGACAAGCACACCGCAAAAAGATTACATCGAATAGATCTCCTCGAAGATCGAGGAGAACTTTTTATTGAGATCCAAAGAGAGAGAAGAAGCTATCTAGCTAATAACTATGGACCCGAAGGTCTGTGGTAAACTATTCACAACTCATCGGAGAGGCTATGGTGTTGATGTAGAAGCCCTCCATGGTCGATGCCCCCTCCGGCGGAGCTCCGGAATAGGCCCCAAGATGGGACCTCATGGGAACGGAAGGTTGCGGCGGTGGAATTAGGGTTTCGTCTGTTGGCTCGATGTTTTCAGGGTACGAGAGTATATATAAGCTGAAGAGGCACGTCGGGGGGTCAACAAGTGGCCCACGAGGCTGGGGGCGCGCCCCTGCCCTCGTGGCCACCTCCTTCGCTTCTTGGCGTGTACTCCAAGTCTCTCGTGTTGATATTGTTCCAAAAATAACTCTCCCAAAATTTCTTTCCATTTGGACTCCGTTTGATATTCCTTTTCTGTAAAACACTGAAATAGGCAAAAAACAGCAATTTGCACTGGGCCTTGGACTGGTAGGTTAGTCCCAAAAATAATATGAAAGTGTATAATAAAGCCCATTAAACATCCAAAACAGAATATATAATAGCATGGAACAATAAAAAATTATAGATACGTTGGAGACGTATCAAGCATCCCCAAGCTTAATTCCTGCTCGTCCTCGAGTAGGTAAATGATAAAAACAGATTTTTTGATGTGGAATGCTAGCCAACATAATTCTCAGTGTAATTTTCTTTATTGTGGCATGAATGTTCATATCCTAAAGATTCAAGACAAAAGTCTATATTGACATAAGAATAATAATACTTCAAGCATACTAACAAAGCAATCACGTCTTCTCAAAATAACATGGCCAAAGAAAGTTATCCCTAGAAAATCAAAAAGTCTGGCTATACTCCCTCTTCATCACACAAAATATTCATATCATGCACAACCCCGGTTTCAGCCAAGCAATTGTTTCATACTCAAATTTTTTCAAACTTCTCAACTTTCACGCAATATATGAGCGTGAGCCATGGATATAGCACTATAGGTGGAATGGAGTGGTGGTTGTGGAGAAGACAAAAGAGGAAGACAGTCTCTCATCAACTAGGCGTATCAATGGGCTATGGAGATGCCCATCAATATATATCAATGTGAGTGAGTAGGGATTGCCATGCAACGGATGCACTAGAGCTATAAATGTATGAAAGCTTAACAAAAGAAACTAAGTGGGTGTGCATCCAACTTGCTTGCTCATGAAGACCTAGGGCGTTTTGAGGAAGCCCATCGTTGGAATATACAAGCCAAGTTCTATAATGAAAATTCCCACTAGTATATGAAAGTGACAAAACAAGAGACTCTCTATCATGAAGATTACGGTGCTACTTTGAAGCACAAGTGTGGAAGAGGATAGTAGCATTGTCCCTTCTCTATTTTTTTGGAGGGGCTTTTCCTTTTTTTAGCCCCCCTCTTTTTTTGGCCTTTCTCTCTCTTTTTTTTGTTTCCTCACACGGGACAATGCTCTAATAATGAAGATCATCACACTTTTATTTACTTACAACTCAAAGATTACAAGTCGAAGCTAGAACAAAATATGACTCTAAGTGAATGCCTCCGGCGGTGTACCGGAATGTGCAATGAATCAAGAGTGACATTTATGAATGAATTGTGAATGGTGGCTTTGCCACAAATATGATGTCAACTACATGATCATGCATGGCAATATGACAATATGAAGCGTGTCATAATAACGGAATGGTGGAAAGTTGCATGGCAATATATCTCGGAATGGCTATGGAAATGCCATGATAGGTAGGTATGGTGGCTGTTTTGAGGAAGGTATATGGTGGGTGTATGGTACCGGCGAAAGTTGCGCGATACAAGAGAGGCTAGCAATGGTGGAAGGGTGAGAGTGCGTATAATCCATGGACTCAACATTAGTCATAAATAACTCATATACTTATTGCAAAAGTCAAAGAGTAATCAAAACAGAATATTTAACGCATGCTCCTAGGGGAAGGGTTGGTAGGAGTTAACCATCGCGCGATCCCGACCTCCACACAAAGGATGACACTCAATAAATAAATCATGCTCGAACTTCATCACATAACATTTCACCATACGTGCATGCTACGGGAATCACAAACTTTAACACAAGTGTTTCTAAAATTCACAATTACTCCACTAGCATGACTCTAATATCACCATCCTCATATCTCAAAACAATCATCAAGTATCAAACTTCTCATAATATTCAATGCACTTTATGTGAAAGTTTTTACTATACCCATCTTGGATGCCTATCATATTAGGACTAGTTTCATAACCAAAGCACATTATCGTGCTGTTCTAAGAGACTCTCAAAAAGCTATAAGTGAAGCAGGAGATATCAATAATTTCTTCAAAATAAAACCACCACCGTGCTCTAAAAGATATAAGTGAAGAACTAGAGCAAAACTATCTAGCTCAAAAGATATAAGTGAAGCACATAGAGTATTCTAATAAATTCCAATTCATGTGTATCTCTCCCAAAAAGGTGTGTCCAGCAAGGATCATTGTGGCAAACTAAAAAGCAAAGACTTAAATCATACATGACGCTCCAAGCAAAACACATATCATGTGGTGAATAAAAATATAGTCTCGAGTAAAGTAACCGATAGATGAAGACGAAAGAGGGGATGCCTTCCCGGGGCATCCCCAAGCTTAGGCTTTTGGTTATACTTGAATTTTACCTTGGGGTGCCTTGTGCATCCACAAGATTAGGCTCTTGCCACTGTTTGTTCCATAGTCCATCAAATTCTTACTCAAAACTTGAAAACTTCACAACACAAAACTTAGCCAAAAATCTCGTGAGTTCTGTTACTATAAGAAAACAAACCACCACTCAAAGGTACTGTAATGAACTCATTATTTGTTTATATTGGTGTTAAACCTACTGTATTCCAACTTCTTTATGATTCATACCCCCTGATACTACTCATAGATTCATCAAAATAAGCAAACAACACACGAAAAACAGAATCTGTCAAAAACAGGACAGTCTGTAGCAATCTGTAACTTTCGAATACTTCTGTAACTCTAAAAAAAATTGAAATAAATTGGTGGACGTGAGGAATTTTTCTATTAATTATCTGCAAAAGGAATCAAGTAAAAAGCACTCTCCAGTAAAAAATGGTAGCTAATCTCATGAGCGCTAAAGTTTCTGTTTTTTACAGCATGATCGCATAAACTTCACACAAGTCTTCCCAAAGGTTCTACTTGGCACAAACACTAATTAAAACACAAAACCACATCTAAACAGAAGCTAGATGAAATATTTAATCCTAAACAGAAGCAAAAGCAAAGAAAATAAAATTGGGTTGCCTCCCAACAAGCGTTATCGTTTAACGCCCCTAGCTAGGCAATATACAAGAATAGATCTAGGTATTGCCATATTTGGTAGGCAATCCATAAGTGGCTCTGATAATAGATTCATAAGGTAATTTGATTTTCTTTCTAGGAAAGTGTTCCACGCCTTTCCTTAATGGAAATTGGAATCTAATATTTTCTTCTTTCATTTCAATAATTGCACCAATCGTTCTAAGGAAAGGTCTACCAAGAATAATAGGACATGTAGGATTGCAATCTATATCAAGAACGATGAAATCTATGGGCACATAATTCCTATTGGCAACAATAAGAACATCATTAATCCTTCCCATAGGTTTCTTAATGGTAGAATCCGCGAAATTCAAATTTAAAGAACAATCATCAAGTTCATGGAAACCTAGCATATCACACAAAGCTTTTGGAATTGTGGAAACACTTGCACCCAAATCACACAAAGCAAAGCATTCATGATCTTTAATATTAATTTTAATAGTAGGTTCCCACTCATCATAAAGCTTTCTAGGGATAGAAACTTCTAATTCAAGTTTTTCTTCATAAGATTGCATTAAAGCATCAACTATGTGTTTGGTAAAAGCCTTATTTTGACTATAAGCATGCGGAGAATTTAGCACGGATTGTAACAAGAAAATACAATCTATCAAAGAGCAATTATCGTAATTCAATCCCTTGAAATCCAAGATAGGGGGTTCATTACTATGTAAAGTTTTCACCTCTTCAATCCCACTTTTAACAATTTTAGCATCAAGATCTAAAAACTCTGAATCATTGGGATGCCTTTTAACTAAAGTAGACTCATCTCCAGTCCCATCTTTATCAAGATTCATACTAGAAAACAAGGATTTAATAGGAGACACATCAATCACTTTCAGATCTTCATCTTCATTGATCTTTATTTTCTAAATATTCCGGTTTAGCGGCCATCTTGTTAACTAAGGTGGCTTTCTTATCCGATATTTGGGCTATTAAGTTTTCAAGATGAGCAAACTGAGATTTCAGACCATGAAATTCTTTAGACATATCATCAGGCTCTTTATTCATGTATTCCATAAAACTTTTCTGTTCTTTGAGCTCGTTTCCAAAGAAGTCATTATGCTCAAATTGCACAGACATAAAACTTCTAACATTGTTTTCAATCTCCTCCAACCTCTTAAGGTGATGATAAACACTAATAGGGGGAGCCACAGTGACAAGCAAGCAATCCAACACACAAGCAAACAAGAGGCAAGCGAACGGTAAACACACGAAAAAAGAAGGGCGAATAAAACGGCAAGGGTGAAGTGGGGGAGAGGAAAACGAGAGGCAAATAATGTAGTGCGAGGTATAAGGGTTTGTGATAGGTAATTGGTATATGACTTTTGCGTAGATCTCGGTGCCAGAAACTCTTCTTGCTACTTCTCGAGCTTGCGTTGTATTCCCTCGAAGAGGAAAGGGTGAATGTAGCACAGTAGCATAAGTATTCCCTCAGTTTTTGAGAACCAAGGTATCAATTTAGTAGGAGACCACGCGCGAGTCCCTCGCACCTGCACAAACAAATAAGAACCTCACAGCCAACGCGATAAAAGGGGTTCTCAATCCCTTCTCGGTCACTTACGAGAGTGAGATCTGATAGATATGATAAGATAATATTTTTGGTATTTTTGGTATAGAGATTGAAAGTAAAGTAAAGCAAAGTAAAGTAAATAGTTGATGGAAGATTAATATGATGAGAATAGACCCGGGGGCCATTGGTTTCACTAGTGGCTTCTCTCATGATAGCAGAATTCTACAGTGGGTGAACAAATTACTGTCAAGCAATTGATAGAAAAGTGCATAGTTATGAGCATATCTAGGCATGATCATTATATATAGGCATCACGTCCGTGACAAGTAGACCGAAACGATTCTGCATCTACTACTATTACTCCACACATCGACCGCTATCCAGCATGCATCTAGAGTATTAAGTTCATAAGAACAGAGTAATGCCTTAAGCAAGATGACATGATGTAGAGGGATAAAAATCAAGCAATATGATATAACCCCCATCATTTTATCCTTGATGGCAACAATACTATATGTGCCTTGCTGGCCCTGCTGTCACTGGGAAAGGACATCACAAGATTGAACCCAAATCCAAGAACTTCTCCCATTGCAAGAGCTATAGATCTAGTAGGCCAAACCAAACCAATAATTCAAAGAGACTTGCAAGGATATTATAATCATACATAAAAATTTCAGAAAAGAATCCAATATTGTTCAAAGATAATCTTGATCATAAACCCACAATTCATCGGATCTCGACAAACACACTGCAAAAATATTACATCGAATAGATCGCCTCGAAGATCGAGGAGAACTTTGTATTGATATCCAAAGAGAGAGAAGAAGCCATGTAGCTAATAACTATGGACCCGAAGGTCTGTGGTAAACTACTCACAACTCCTCGGAGAGGCTATGGTGTTGATGTACAAGCCCTCCATGGTCGATGCCCCCTCCGGCGGAGCTCCGGAACAGGCCCCAAGATGGGATCTCACGGGAACAGAAGGTTGCGGCGGTGGAATTAGGGTTTTGTATGTTGCCTCGATGTTTTCAAGGTATGAGAGTATATATAGGCTGAAGAGGCACGTCGGGGGGTCAACAGGTGGCCCGCGAGGGTGGGGGGCGCGCCTACCCCCCTGGGCGAGCCCCTGCTCTCATGGCCACCTCCTTCGCTTCCTGGCGTGTACTCCAAGTCTCTCGTGTTGATATTGTTTCAAAAATAACTCTCCCGAAAGTTTCATTCTGAAAGTGCAACTAATCCCCGGGTGGTTTTGGCAATTAATAACAACATATATATCATTGAACTAATAGTTACTTGAGAATCATTTCAGAGAAGTTCAGTGATATGGGTATGGAAATGACTGAAGAAGTGGACCCCTCAAAATGCTAAGGCAGGCATTGGCAAAAAGCTCAAGACTCCATTTTTGGTTTAGTGATCCAAGATCACATTGAGTCCATAGGAAAAGCCAATACTATTAAAAGGGGATGAGGTTGTGTTGATGATCTGGTTGCTCAAGTGCTTAGTGATATATCTCCTTCAACTATCAGCAACTTTCACTACAATACACACTCATAAGTAATCTCGGACAAACCGATTTTCCAAACTCAGTCCCACCGAGATGAACCACCTCAGCCATAAGCCAAACCCTAGAAAAATCGGTCATTCCGAGTTTGAGTTCGGTCTCACCGAAACACGGGCTGCCAACCTTCTGTAACCGTTTGTCATCATATCGGAATAACCGAGTTGATGATTTCGGTCCCACCGAAACTGGCAAGTTCCTGTCTTGACTCAAATCGGACTAACCGAGATGGTATTTTCGGTCCCACCGAAAACCCCAATGTTCACTATATTTGAACTTTCGGTCTGACCGAGTTTCCACTTCGGTCTCACCGAGATTGTTCAATTATGTGTGTAACGGTTGGATTTTGTGTGGAGGCTATATATACCCCTCCACCCCCTCTTCATTCGTGGAGAGAGCCATCAGAAAGAACTACCACTCCTACCTTACACTTTCTGAGAAGAGAACTACCTACCCTTGTGTTGAGATCAAGTTGCTCCATTCCTACCATATGAAACTTGATTTCTAACCTTCCCAAGTTGCTTTCCACTCAATCCTTTCTTCCACCAAAGTCAAATCAGTGAGGAGAGTTGAGTGTTGGGGAGATTATCATTTGAAGCACAAGAGCAAGGAGTTCATCATCATCTACAACATCTATTACCTTTTGGAGGGTGGTGCCTCCTAGATTGGTTAGGTGTCGCTTGGGAGCCTCCGTCATCGAGATGTGGAGTTGAACCAAGAAGTTTGTAAGGGCAAGGAGATCGCCTACTTCGTGAAGATCTACCCCGAGTAAGGCTAGCCCTCCGTGGGCATAGGCCATGATGGAATAGACAAGGTTGCTTCTTCGTGGACCCTTCGTGGGTGGAGCCCTCCGTGGACTCGCGCAGCCGTTACCCTCCGTGGGTTGAAGTCTCCATCAACGTGGATGTACGATAGCACTACCTATCGGAACCACGGGAAAAATCATTGCGTCTCCAAATTGCGTTTGATCTTCTCCACCTCTCTTTACTACATGTGCAATTTACTTTCCGCTGCTTATACTCTAGAATTGCATGTGTAGGGTGATACTTGACTTGATCATAATTGTGAATCTGCCAAAAACTGTTCTTGATCAAAAGGCAGAATTTTTATATTTACAAGTAGTCTAATCACCCCCCCCTCTAGACATACTCTCGATCCTACAAGTGGTATCAGAGCTTTGGTCTCCATTGTTTTGGTTTCCATTGCATTGGACTCCATAAGCTTGGTTTCACAACCTAGGAGAGTATGGCGTCTAGTGAGGGTAATTATCGTAGAGGTCCTTACTTTGATGGTACAAATTTTGCTAGTTGGAAGCATAAAATGAAAATGCATATTATTGGTCAGAACCCAGCCGCATGGGGCATTATTTGTGTTGGTATGCAAGGTGAATTCTTCGAGGAAGGAAAAGTTCCGGATCGCGAAGCTACACCGGAAGAGTTGTGGATGTTGCAAAACAATGCTCAAGCTCGTGACATTCTCTTCAATGCCTTGTGTCCCGAGGAGTTCAACAAAATCAGCCGTCTTGAGAATGCTAAAGAGATTTGGGATACTTTGGTTGAAATGCATGAAGGTACCGAGTCTGTGAAGGAATCAAAGCTAGATATTCTTCAAGGTCAACTTGACAAGTTCAAGATGAAGGATGGTGAAGGAGTCGCTGAAATGTACTCTAGGCTTGCTCTCATCACAAATGAGATTGCCGGCTTAGGAAGCGAAGAAATGACCGACCGATTCATCATCAAGAAGATTCTAAGAGCTTTAGATGGAAAATATGACACCGTGTGCACTTTGATCCAAATGATGCCAAACTACAAGACTCTCAAGCCAACTGAAGTCATTGGAAGAATCGTTGCTCATGAGATGACACTTAAGGATAAGGAAGAGCTTCACAACAAGTCAAGTGGTGCTTACAAAGCTACAAGTGATGCTCCCACAACCTCAAGTGACAAGTTAATTTCCAATGAAGAGATAAGCCTAATGGTTAAGAACTTCAACAAATTATACAAGAATAGAGGCAAAGAGAGAAGCTCAAAGTCTAGATCATATGATGAAAAGAGATCTTCTAGTCGTGATCGAAACTGCTAGAATTGTGGAAGACCCGGACACTACTCAAATGAGTGTACGGCTCCCCACAAAAGAAGAGAAGAATCTCCAAGAAGAAAATCAAGAGATGAGTCACCTCGGAAAGAGAGAAGGAGTAGAGATGATCGTTATGAACGAAGACCCTCTCGGAGAAGCAAGGATTCGGAGAGGAAAGACAAGTCATCAAGGAGCTATACAAGAAGAAGACATCAAGCTCATGTAGGTGAATGGGTCTCCGGCTCTGACTCCGACAATCAATCCGATGGAAGCTATCACTCCGACTCCGACTACAGTCAAGATGAAGGTGTTGCCGGTCTTGCTCTCGTATCCTCCAACTCCAACTCCTACAACTTATTTGATTCACCAAATGAGGGAATTGGAAGATGCTTCATGGCTAAAGGCCCCAAGGTATCACACCCTGAATTCATTGACTTCAATAGTGATGAGGATGACTTGCTTGGTGAAGATGAGCTCTTGCATGATAAATCTAGTGAGCTTAGTAACGATGAAAATGCTAGTAGTCTTTATAGTCGAGAAGAGTCGAATGACAATGCTATGAAGGAGATTGAGCGTCTAACTAAAGAACTAAACACTCTTAAGTTAGCTCATGAAACAACTCAACAAGATCATAGAGAGCTCTTAAGATCTCATGAGAAGCTACGCTTCGAGAAGCTCACTCTAGAGCAAGAACATGAGTTTCTAAAAGCGATCAATGACGATCTTCGAAAGAAGAGTTCTTCATATCTTGCCAAACGACTTCTCTTGTCTAATTTCTTGCCACCTATTAAGACTAAGCATGACAAGCATAAGAAAAATTCTTCCTCTAGTAGTAACAATAACCATGTTAAATCTAATATTGTTGCTTCTAGTAGTTCTCTTGATTTCACTAACAATGTTTCAAGCCAAGTTACACTTGAGCAAGAGAATAGCTTATTGAAGGAAATCATAGAGAAAGGTGTCTACAAGAGTCTTGCCGGAAGCAAGAACTTTGAGGAAATTGTTCGCAAACAAGGAAGGCACCGGAAGAATCAAGGGATTGGTTTTGAGCGAAAGTTCAACGCCGAAGGTGTTGAGTGGGAAGAAGGTCAATATCCTACTCCACAGTTTGTTTCTCAAAAGGAGAAGTATGATCCTACTTCTTCCAATGTGGAACAAGCTCAAGATGACCTTCCACCACAAGACCACAAGCTAAAAGCCAAGGACAAGCTTCGAGAGGAGATTGATGCATTCATTGAAGCACCTCAAGCTATGGTCAAGTGGGTTCCCAAGGACACGTCAAGTTCTACTTCGTCAAGCTCAACTACAACCCCAAGGATTCCCATCAAGATGATGTGGATCCCGAAGAAGAAGAACTAGAAGGTTCTTGAGGGTGACTCCGCCAACATACTTCACTCACATTCATTTTGGCAACTTGTGCAATCAACTTCCACATCATGCACTAGTTCATGGAGTCACAAACCCTCTTGTTGGTAAGTCAAGGGACAAGGTAATCATTGCTCTCATGGACATCATCTATTGTGAACTTCAATCTATGTCTATGGATATCCTTGTTTGTTCCTTGTGGGACTAACCCATGTAGGTGAAAGTGCCCTAATCCAAAGGATAGCTCCCAACTCTTGATGATCTACATCAACATTGAGCATCCACATCTTCAACATCTACATGAAGTCTTCTACGACAACCCAAGGTTAGTTTGACCCTTTAAAAGGGGTTCTCACATCTAGGGGGAGCTTTGCTCTAAAAATTGAGCTAAAGCATCTCCAAATGATGTGAACACATCAATGCTTTATGTAAAAGTGGTAACCCCACTTGTGCTTAAACGATGAGTATGACCTATGATCAAATGTTCTCATTTGGCTCCTAAGTCAAAATACTCATATAAAGATGACCTAGTCATCGACAAATTGTGTGCTAGTAGCTAGAGTGTTGGTTGTGCATGTTTGACACATATTTCATTTGCTATCTTATTGTGTGAGCATGTTGAATGCATGATTTTATCCATTCAAGGACATCCATTTGTTGTTTTGGTTGTTTTGATTTTTCTGGCCAAATGGATGGACAAGAATGCCTAAGTACCTCCCCTAGCTATCTATGCTTTCTTGTCTCAAATTCTATTCATGCTTATATCACAAACTTTGAACAAGTCATTTTCGGACCCTCCGAGTGAGGAGCACTCGGAGCCACCGATCCGTCTAAGGCTGACTTCCAAAACCTTCTAAGTGATTTTTGGACAGACCAACTCATTCCCACTCGGTCAAACCGAAACCATTTAGACTGATCTAGGTTTCATCTCGGTGAAACCGAGTTCTAAATCTCGGCGTGACCGAAATGCGTAACTGCATAGCAGTTATCCATCTCGGTGTCACCGAGTTTTTCAACTCGGTCCCACCGACAGCAAGGGGATATAAATACTGAGGGCAGCGCACGTTGATTATTCCTTCAAACATTTCGCTCCCACGTCCCCTGCTGCCGTCGCCCTGATCTCCGGATCGTCGCCGTCGTCGCCTGTGCGCCCTCGCCGCAGGTCTCCGCCGCCGTCAACGGTTTTCTCCTCCGCGCCGTTGCCACCGTAGAGGGACTCCACCAAGTTAGGGTGAGTCTCGATCCCTCTCGTGCTCCCATCCGATTCATTGCACGTTTGGTTTGCCCTACATCTGGCCACGATTGAAAAACTTCCTTTCCATCAGATCGGTTCTAGTTTCGAGTAAAATTCTTAGGGTTAGGTTTCCACGGAATACATCTCGGTGAAACCGGTTTTAAATTTTCGGTGTGACCGATTCGGCCTCTGGCCATTGCACTGCACTTTCGGTCCAACCGAGTTGTGCAAATCGGTGTGACCGAAGTATAGTTTTAGTGAAACCCTAGTTTATCGGCAGGACCGAAACCCATTTCGGTCCAACCGAAAGTGGTGTGTAAGTTTCTGTTATACACTTCGGATTCACCGAAACTGAAAATCGGTCTGACCGAAATGCATTCTGTGAAAACTTAAAACTGAGATTTGAACTCATTTTGTTTGCAAAAAACTTCTGCAGTTTGTGATAACTCTTCTACTCTGCCTATACCTTATCTATTCACAGGTTGTCAGCCATGTCAGATGCCAGTGACAGCCAGAACAGGTCAGAATCACCTTTTGCGGACATTCCGGAAGCAGACACTAGTCCTGAGGCTAGTAGCCCTATTGATGATGGTGAGAGGAGTACACCTAGTGGATTGCCTCCTGCAGCCACCAGAACCAGAAAAGAGAGGAATTCTGATGATGAGGACTCTGACTTCATTGCTGAGGAAGTGACCTCCGAGCCTAAGAGAAAGGTTGTTGCCAAAGAGCAACAAGGGCAGCAGTCAAAGAAAGGCACCAGCAAGGTCAAGCAGTCAGCTGTTGCCAAGAAGCTGAACTTGGGAGAGCCAGCCCCAAGTAAAGTGAAGAAAACTTCCAAGAGGAAGAGGGTAGTGTATACTGATTCTCATGCAGATGCAGCAGCCGAGGAAGATGAAGAAGAAGAAGCACCCCAGCCTGCTCCTCAGAAGCAGAAACTCATGGGTGATGCAATTAGGGCTGGAGCCACTTCAAAGCCCAAGAAGCCTGCTCAAGCTAAGGCAGCTCCAGCAAAGCCTTCTGCCAAGCCCAAGAGGACAACCAGGAACATTCCAGCATCTGAGAAGAACAAGGGTGATGTGCCACCGTCTGAGTCTGATGAAGAAGAACATGTGTTGCTGAAGCTCCGTCCAAAACTGCCACTCCACAACGATGCTCATCCTCAAGCCGAGGATATGAAGGCAAGGAAAAATAGAGGTCTCAGGCTATGGAGACAAGCTGATCCATATGCCGTGAGGAGAAGGACTGCTGTGGACCCCAGATTTCACACCAGAGAGCAGCAGGACTTCTATGAGACTGTGCTGATGGACAAGAAGCCTATAGTTGCAGATACCAGATACGTTGACTGGAAGTACATTGATAGTGAAGAGCACAGAGACTTCTTTCCCCATGTGCATGAAAGCTTCACTGCATGTGGAGTTGATGAGTTTGTGGGTCAGAAACTGACAGATTGGAACGATGAGATGATTATGCAGTTCTATGCCACAGCCCACTTCTATCCTGATGGGAAGATCACCTGGATGACTGAAGGTCAAAGGTTTTCTTCGTCTGTTGAAGAATGGGCAGAACTTCTGAATGCTCCAGTGCAAAGAGAGGACGACATTGATGTCTATGGGATTTCCAAGAAGAACCATGATTCCATGAAGAACATGTACAAGGAGATCCCCGCAGCAGATTTGGAAGTGTGGAAGCTTGGCTCAGTGTACTATCTCCAGGCAGGTCTACCCACTACTAACACTATTCTGAGGCATACATTGATGCCAAAGTCTGGAGACCATCGCATGATCAGAGGCTATTCTATCAACATGCTGCACATACTTGATGAGAAGGCACCTTTCAAGGTGATGGACTTAATGGTAGAAACCATTAAGAGGACTGCAGCTGACCAGAAGAGGTCATGTGGATTTGCCCCGCAGATTCAGATGCTTATCAATGCCAAGTTTGGCACGGGCAAATTCCTGTTGGATAGGAAGCACTTACCACTGCAGCCAGAGCATGAAGATAATGTTGTTGTGATGGACGAGGAGGATCCAACTTCGGTTGAAGGTCAAGCCAAGATTGAAGTTGCTAGGAAAGCCAAAGCTGATAAAGAGGCAGCAGCAGCAGCAGCTAAACCAAAGAGCTTCGGAGAGCAGATTCTTGAAGCTACCCAGAGGATTGAACAACGCCTGGCCAGCATTGAACAATCTCAGGAGAGCCTAGAGAGGATTGTTGACGAGAAGGTCCACGCTCTGGACGTGAAGCTGACTGAACTTCAGGTGACCGTCAACAAGCTTGAGGCAGACATGGAGGAAGCAAAGCAGGACAGGGCAGAGCTCATGCAGGATGACCAAGTCCAGGACTCTCATCGCCAGACTGCTTCGGTTCCCAGAGGATCCCGATCAGCTGCTATTCCCACAGCTCCAGCAGTCACTCCAGCTCCAGCATCCACTCCTCCAGCGCAGACATCAGCTGAAGTCTTCGCCGATGCCGTCATATCTACTCCGACATCTACCCAGACGGGAGCCGCCAGCAGAGCCCACAGTGACGTTTAGCTCTATGCTTTTTCAAACTTTTTGGTAACTTGTTGCCAAAGGGGGAGAAATTGTATAGATCATAGGGCTTCGAGAGAGAGAGAGTGCTCTTTCGTTCTTTTGCGGTTTCTTTGAGATACTTTTGGTCTTTTGGTTCTTGAAACTTTCAGTGTGCCTGATACTACGTTTGATGCTACCTTAATGAGTGCTTGGTCGTACTGCTTTAATGTGTGCTTAATGCTTATCATATGATATTCTTATCTTGTATGGCTATTTACTCATGTCTTGGTGATTGGGTGCATGTTATTCATTCTTATCATTTTGTGCGCTCCACCAAGATGTATGTGACATGGAAGAGTGACCCATAATCCTAATCGATTGTGCATTTGCACTCAAACGCAAATTTTAAATAATGCACAAATTTAGGGGGAGCTCTTGCTTATCACATACTTCTCAAAGCGACGATATTATTCATTGATTATATCTTTTGTCAAAGCTTTGATCTATATGTTGTCATCAATTACCAAAAAGGGGGAGATTGAAAGTGCAACTAATCCCCGGGTGGTTTTGGCAATTAATAACAACATATATATCATTGAACTAATAGTTACTTGAGAATCATTTCAGAGAAGTTCAATGATATGGGTATGGAAATGACTGAAGAAGTGGACCCCTCAAAATGCTAAGGCAGGCATTGGCAAAAAGCTCAAGACTCCATTTTTGGTTTAGTGATCCAAGATCACATTGAGTCCATAGGAAAAGCCAATACTATTAAAAGGGGATGAGGTTGTGTTGATGATCTGGTTGCTCAAGTGCTTAGTGATATATCTCCTTCAACTATCAGCAACTTTCACTACAATACACACTCATAAGTAATCTCGGACAAACCGATTTTCCAAACTCAGTCCCACCGAGATGAACCACCTCAGCCATAAGCCAAACCCTAGAAAAATCGGTCATTCCGAGTTTGAGTTCGGTCTCACCGAAACACGGGCTGCCAACCTTCTGTAACCGTTTGTCATCATATCGGAATAACCGAGTTGATGATTTCGGTCCCACCGAAACTGGCAAGTTCCTGTCTTGACTCAAATCGGACTAACCGAGATGGTATTTTCGGTCCCACCGAAAACCCCAACGTTCACTATATTTGAACTTTCGGTCTGACCGAGTTTCCACTTCGGTCTCACCGAGATTGTTCAATTATGTGTGTAACGGTTGGATTTTGTGTGGAGGCTATATATACCCCTCCACCCCCTCTTCATTCGTGGAGAGAGCCATCAGAAAGAACTACCACTCCTACCTTACACTTTCTGAGAAGAGAACTACCTACCCTTGTGTTGAGATCAAGTTGCTCCATTCCTACCATATGAAACTTGATTTCTAACCTTCCCAAGTTGCTTTCCACTCAATCCTTTCTTCCACCAAAGTCAAATCAGTGAGGAGAGTTGAGTGTTGGGGAGATTATCATTTGAAGCACAAGAGCAAGGAGTTCATCATCATCTACAACATCTATTACCTTTTGGAGGGTGGTGCCTCCTAGATTGGTTAGGTGTCGCTTGGGAGCCTCCGTCATCGAGATGTGGAGTTGAACCAAGAAGTTTGTAAGGGCAAGGAGATCGCCTACTTCGTGAAGATCTACCCCGAGTAAGGCTAGCCCTCCGTGGGCGTAGGCCATGATGGAATAGACAAGGTTGATTCTTCGTGGACCCTTCGTGGGTGGAGCCCTCCGTGGACTCGCGCAGCCGTTACCCTCCGTGGGTTGAAGTCTCCATCAACGTGGATGTACGATAGCACCACCTATCGGAACCACGGGAAAAATCATTGCGTCTCCAAATTGCGTTTGATCTTCTCCACTTCTCTTTACTACTTGTGCAATTTACTTTCCGCTGCCCATACTCTAGAATTGCATGTGTAGTGTGCTACTTGACTTGTGTGTTATGCAAAATCTGCCAAAATCTGTCCTTGATAAAAGACAAAATTTTTATCTTGTCGAGTAGTCTAATCACCCCCCCTCTAGACACTCTCACCTTCTTCGATCCCTCAATTGGTATCAGAGCTTTGGTCTCCATTGCTTTGGTTTACACACCATTGGAGGAAGATGGACGTGTCTACGTTTGGGAGTGTTAGCCATAGAGTGCCTATTCTTAATGGAGAGTCATATAACTCATGGAGGTCTGAAATGCTTAGTATCTTTAAGATGTACAATTTGTGCAAATATGTTGAGACCCCCTATGTGCCTCCTTTTGATCCCTTGCACCCTACCATGGATGAAGAGCTTGATTTGCTTCGTAACCTTAGGACTGTAAATCTTATCATTAGAGGGTTACCCGATGACTTGCTTAAGCTTGTTACAAACTTTGAGTGCGCCTATGCTATGTGGAAGTTCTTGGAAGAACTTTATCCGGACTACTCTTTGAGAAGTCTTGATGAAATTCTACACAAGACTATTGAATTTGATAAGATGCGCCCCAATGATCCCAACTTTGATAAATGCTTCTTTGAGCTTCGTGATCTTATGAAAAAGAAGGGTGATCCCGGTCTTATCAATGTTTTAATTAGAAATGCTCTTGCATTACATTCCCAAGATTATTGTCACATTGACAAAACTAATGCAAGTGGTTATCAAATTGACCTAGGTGTTGATGATGAACAATCTATGGGTCAATATGATGATAAGCATGAGCATGATGATGATTACTCCGACTCGGACACCGAGCTAGACAAGATCATGAAGAGTCTCAATCTTATGGCAAATCTGAGAGACTACATGTCCGGCGGAAAAGAGTGGATTCTTGATAGTGGATGCACCGACCACATGACCGGAGACAAAGACATGTTTGGAGAGCTTGCAAAGAACGATGGTCCACGCAAGTATGTGACTTTTGGAGACAACTCCAAGGGTAAGGTACTTGGCCTTGGTAAGGTGGCCATATCTCATGATAGCTCTATTCAAAATGTCATGCTTGTAGAATCTCTTGGATACAATTTACTTTCCGTGTCTAGATTAGCTGACTTTGGATTCAATGTGTTGTTCACCAAAGTAGATTGCCAAGTCTTTCGTCGTGACAATCAAAACATGGCATTTATCGGTATCCGTAGAGGTGATCTATATATTGTTGATTTCACTAAGAAAGCCCAACCTAGAGCTTGTTTCATTGCTAAATCCTCTAAAGGTTGGTTATGGCATAGAAGGCTTGGACATGTTGGTATGCGTAATCTAGACAAGTTGATCAAAGGTGATCATATTCTTGGCGTTAAAGATGTTTTCTTTGACAAAGATAGACTTTGTAGTGCTTGTCAAGCAGGAAAACAAGTAGGTGGAAGTCATCCCGTGAAAAACATCATGACCACAAGGAGACCGCTTGAGCTTCTTCATATGGACCTCTTCGGTCCCAATGCTTACAAAAGCCTTGGTGGTAACTCCTTTGGTCTAGTTATAGTTGATGATTATTCCAGATTTACGTGGGTATTTTTCCTTGATGACAAATCGCAGGTTCAGAGAATCTTCAAAACCTTTGCCAAAAAGGCCCAAAATCAATTTGAAGTGAAGATCAAGAAAGTTCGGAGTGACAATGGAACGGAGTTCAAGAATGCCAATGTAGACTCTTTTCTCGATGAGGAAGGGATTCTACATGAGTTCTCGGCTACATACTGAAAGTGCAACTAATCCCCTGGTGGTTTTGGTAATTAATAACAACATATATATCATTGAACTAATATTTACTTGAGAATCATTTCAGAGAAGTTCGATGATATGGGTATGGAAATGTCTGAAGAAGTGGACCCCTCAAAATGCTAAGACAAGCATTGGCAAAAGCTCAAGACTCTATTTTTGGTTTAGTGATCAAAGATCACATTGAGTCCATAGGAAAAGCCAATACTATTAAAAGGGGATGAGGTTGTGTTAATGATCTGGTTGCTCAAGTGCTTAGTGATCTAGCTCCCTCAACTATCAGCACTCTTCACTACTTAACACACTCATAAGTAATCTCGGACAAACCGATTCTGCAAACTCAGTCCCACCGAGATGAACCACCTCAGTTATTCTTCCAAACCCTAATTTCTCGGTCCATCCGATTTTGAGTTTCGGTCTCACCGAAACTGGACTGTCAACCTTCTGTAACCAATTGACATCACTTCGGAATATCCGAGTTGTTAATTTCGGTCCCACCGAGATGGCAAGCTCCTACCTTTGACTCACTTCGGACACACCGAGATGGTATTTTCGGTCCCACCGAAAATCCCAACGTTCACTATATTTGAACTTTCGGTCTGACCGAGTTTTCACTTCGGTCTCACCGAGATGGCTCAAATATGTGTGTAACGGTTGGATTTTGTGTGGAGGCTATATATACCCCTCCACCCCCTCTTCATTCGAGAAGAGAGCCATCAGAAAGTCTACCACTCCTACCATACACTTTCTGAGAAGAGAACCACCTACCCTTGTGTTGAGATCAAGCCATTCCATTCCTACCATATGAAACTTGATTTCTAGCCTTCCCAAGTTGCTTTCCACTCAATCCTTTCTTCCACCACAGCCATATCAGTGAGGAGAGTTGAGTGTTGGGGAGATTATCATTTGAAGCACAAGAGCAAGGAGTTCATCACCATCAACAACATCTATTACCTTTTGGAGGGTGGTGCCTCCTAGATTGGTTAGGTGTCGCTTGGGAGCCTCCGTCTTCGAGATGTGGAGTTGAACCAAGAAGTTTGTAAGGGCAAGGAGATCGCCTACTTCGTGAAGATCTACCCCGAGTAAGGCTAGCCCTCCGTGGGCGTAGGCCATGATGGAATAGACAAGGTTGCTTCTTCGTGGACCCTTCGTGGGTGGAGCCCTCCGTGGACTCGCGCAGCCGTTACCCTCCGTGGGTTGAAGTCTCCATCAACGTGGATGTACGATAGCACTACCTATCGGAACCACGGGAAAAATCATTGCGTCTCCAAATTGCGTTTGATCTTCTCCACCTCTCTTTACTACATGTGCAATTTACTTTCCGCTGCTTATACTCTAGAATTGCATGTGTAGGGTGATACTTGACTTGATCATAATTGTGAATCTGCCAAAAACTGTTCTTGATCAAAAGGCAGAATTTTTATATTTACAAGTAGTCTAATCACCCCCCCCCTCTAGACATACTTTCGATCCTACACATTCCGTTTGGACTCCGTTTGATATTCCTTTTCTGCGAAACACTGAAATAGGCAAAAAACAACAATTTGCACTGGGCCTTGGATTAGTAGGTTAGTCCCAAAAATAATATAAAAGTGTATAATAAAGCCCATTAAACATCCAAAAAAGAATATATAATAGCATGGAACAATAAAAAATTATAGATACGTTGGAGACGTATCACTCCCTCCGTACGGAGGAGGACACTGCGGCCTTAGCAGCCGAAGTCCAAAACGGCCTATTCAAGCCGGTTAATTTACCAATAGCGGACATAACTAAACGTGTCCGGCATACGCCTTAGTGCGGCAGCTGAGATGAACCTGAGCAGGATTGACAACTACGCCCCCGTCGACTGCCCCACAAGGTAATAGCATATGTGCCTCGAGTACATAATTATGCCTTAGAAATTCCTTGGGCGGCGACTGCATATAGTCCATAGTCCGGCTGGACCATATTCGGACTCTAAACTTATATTCTTCAGGTTCATCAAACGAACCAGACTTGTTATGGCCACACTAGATTTCTTTTTCTTTTCCAGGTTTTTCCTTTTTCTTTTTACAGGCGGCCATCATACTCTCACCCCTTCAAGGACACATTACAGAGGAGGAAACAACGCAGACGTGCAGCAGGGACCCACACTAAGGTTTCTTTTTAGATTAAGACCCTGTGTAACATTTTTTTTCTTTCTTGCTATATACCTTTTTGGCATGTAAAATGTCCAAAAAGGTTTTCGGCATTGTCTGTAAGTTTGCGGCTCGCCGTACCATAAAGGGATATTAATAGAGCAGCTTGATTCGCATTACATTCATAGTTTTATTCACTCATCATAAATGTTCTGTTCCCACATCATATTGCCATATGTGCCTTGTCAATAAGGGTCTAAATACCAAGGGCTGTATTCAGCCCGGTATATGTTAAAAAGACCGAACACCTATAGGGAGTGTTCGGCGTCCTGGATGTTTGCCTTCTTTGCATCAGTTCCGAATCATGTCTTGTGTCAATAGTTGGGTTGCCTGGCTCCTGTGGTTACCCCTACGTTCTCGATTGTTCAGCTAGGGTGTACAGGGAGAACTACTGCGATTGTACTTCTGGCTCGTCCGGTCAAGTACCTCAGTAGAGGAAGCCGAAAACTGACCGTCGTGATAGGCGAGAACCTGGTCCGCAATCCGGTCACTTAGTTTTATACCATGATCGATAGAGATCTACCCCGTGTTATACGAAGGGTTGGTTTTTGCCCAGCCAGGTGCAATTGGATGCCTTAAGTAAAGGAATATCATACCTGCACTAGGGGCTAGTACCTAGCCCCACATGTCAAGCTCCTACGACTAAGTGAAAGCAATAACGTTGCATAGTCTGATTGCCTGTTTCGCTCCGTATACACCTCCTAAACGGACCAGGACGTTGGATAAAGAGTGTATATGCATATGATCGAACACCCCAGTACTATGTACATTGGGGCTTAAGCCGACGACTGGAAACTTTCAGATTTAAATAAACAGTCAAACAGGAGGAAAAAGACGATGATATCATGCATAGCGCAAAAGTTATATACATCGGATTCATAAGCATAGTATTTACATCTGGATAAAATCACTCGAAGACAACATCCTTCGAACACTGGCCTTCTATAAGGCGGGCACCATCGATGACGTCCTCGAAGTACTTCTCCGGCTTGCGGTGCTCCTTGCCTGCGGGCGGGCCAACAGTAGCTATATTCCTTACGTTCATCTTTGCCCAGTTCACTTTGACACGAGCAAAGGCCATCCGAGCACCTTCTATGCAGGCCGAACGCGTTAATGCATCGACCCGCGGACTCGTCTCGACGAACCACTTCACCAATCCGAAGTAGCTACTTGGGATTGGATCAGTGGGCCATAGCCGGACTATTAAGTCCTTCATGGCCGAGCCCACCATGTTGTGCAACTCGACCAGCTGCTTCATCTGGTCGCTGAGGGGCACCGGATGTTTTGGCGCATAGAACTGTGACCAAAACAGCTTCTCTATGTTGTTCCCCTCCAAGGCTCTGAAGTACAGGGTGGCGTCAGCACTGCTCCTCGGAAGATCAGCAAACACACCTGGAGAACTCCATAATCGTGTTAGCCCAATGTACTTCTGCCCTCCGAAGATGCTCTGTAAGAGAAATGTCCTACCAGATGCTATCTGCCGTGCCTGCTCGATTTCCTCATGGGCGCTGCATGACTCGCCTCGCGCATCCTGGGCAGTCTTCACTGCCACACACAACTCGGTCGCTTGTTCCGAAGTCTTCTTCTCCAATGCCTCACATTTAAGGATGGCATCTTTGAGCTCGACCTTGACTCCGTTCACCCGAGCCCGGTACTTCTCGCACTCCGCCTTTTCGGCCTCTAAATTGGCAGTTGCTTTGTCAGCGGCTACCTTGTTTGCCTCGGCCTCCTTCTTGGCCTTGGCAACCTCGCCCTTGAGGGCCTCGAGCTCAGCGGCGCCAACTGTGTAATACAGAATATCACATCAGAATTTATAAACATACTCAATTAATTAAGTCTTATTGACATCCTAAATTCCGCATACCTTGCATTTCGTCCAAATGCCGATTGACACGGTCGAGGTCCGCGATGGCCAGCACTAGCTTCCGGTTTAGTTCGGCAACCTTCGCGTCTCGCGTAGTTGCCGTAACTAGTGAAGCCTGCACAACAGTTCAGCTCTGTAAGTATGCTATACTATGGATACTTCGTCCGATTCTTTTCAGAATCACACAAAGCATCAGGGGCTACTGGTTATGTATGTGCATCAAACGTAATAAAGTTCTATAAAAAACATTACATTGCTTACCTCAAAGCCTGTCAACAGGCTGTTGAAAGCTTCAGTCAGTCCACCCTTGACGGACTGAATCTTCTTCATCACCGCGCCCATCACGGCGCGGTGTTCTTCGATGAAGAGGGCACTTTGCAGTGCTCCCTCCATGGAGTCCGGCGCTTCCGGATTAACTCCGGGCACCGCCGTATTCTCCTCCGCTTGAGGAGTCGTATCTTCGGACCCCGGAGCCACACTAGGCTCTGGGATAGTATTCGGTGGGGCCCCGGATTGTTTGGGCCCCACGTCTTCGGTCTCCATGGGGACGGTCTCCCCATGGTCAGCAGCCGCTGAGGTATTATCCCCGTCCGCCTTGTCACCTGCCCCGCCCTCGTCTCCTGGGGCGGAGGATACCCGTTGGGACAACACTTCGATGTCCCTGCCAATCACGGGCAGTGAAGCCTGGGCTGGCGGGTCACTCTCCGTCTCTCCAGGCGCTAGAGAGTTCCCCTTTGATAAGGAGGCATCGGGGTGTCCTCCCGGAGGGCTGTAGGCCAGCAGGAGAAAAAAATGCTAAGTAAAGCATCAAAACTACTAAAACGAACAAAGGTGCAGCAGCCGGACAAACTTACGATTCGGGCAGGGGTTTCAGCCTGGGCTTCACCACGAAGCTATGTTCAGACGAATCCGAACTAGCTCCAAGGTTCAGTTTCCTCCAGGGCGCGGCCGTACCCGCGTCAATGACGGCCCCCCTCTTCTTCCCCCTGCCTTGCACAAGGGGCTCTACTTCTTCTTCCTCTTCCTCCTCATCATCTTCCTCCTCATCATCTTCCTCCACATCATCGGAGGAGAGGATGTTGATTTCCTCGGACTTCCTGTCGGCAGGACGAGGGCTATCTCTGGCCCCCTTGCCCTTCGTCTTCTTGGGCTTCTTGGTCGGCGCCTTGTACAGCACCGGGACCAGCATCGCCATCAGTAGAGGCAATGCTGGGTCTTCGGGCAGAGGCGCCGGACTCTTAATCCAGGTCGCCTTCTTCGTCCAGCCCTGTATATCACGCAAAAACTCCAATTCCTATTATCATTAAATAAGGGAATAAACATATGTTCGACAAAGTTTTCTATTACCTCTGGGGCAGAGAGCGCGTTGCTAAAGCCCGCATCTTCGGTTTCTGCCGGCCACTCCTTCTGGCTCTTGAAGAGATGCTTCCAGGTCTCCTTGTGCGTAAAGCCGAAGAGATGCTTCAGCGGATTGTCTCCTGCCGGATCGAACTCCCAAAGGGAGGAGTCCCGGCTTTGGCAAGGGAGAACAAGCCGGGTCAGCATCACTTGGACCACGGAGGAGAGCAGGTGCCCCTTGGAAATCATGCCGGACACACGGCTCACAAGAGTCGTCACTTCAGTTGTAGACCCCCAGTCTAGACCCTTTTTGTCCAAGAGGTCAGCCTCTCTGGGGGTCTAGATCTGAAAGCAGGCTCCGCCACCCATTTGGCGTCGCGGGGTTCAGTGTTGTAGAACCATTCCTGCTGCCAGACCTTATTCGTCTCCACGAATAAGCCCTTGGGCCAAGTGGCATTCGGGAGCTTGCTTATCATGGCGCCCCCGCACTCCGCGTGCTATCCATCCACCACCTTCGGCTTCACGTTGAAGGTTTTGAGCCATAGGCCGAAGTGTGGAGGGATGTGGAGGAAATCTTCACACACCACTATAAAAGCGGATATGTGAAGGATTGAGTTCGGGGCTAGATCATGGAAATCTAGCCCGTAGAAGAACAAAAGACCCCGAACAAAGGGATGGAGTGGAAACCCTATCCGCCTAACAAAATGGGAAGTGAACACTACCCTCTCACCCGCCTCAGGGACGGGAATCACCTGACCTTTGGCATGGGCTCGGTGCGCAATAGTGGCGGCGAGATAGCCCGCGCTTCGTAGATCCTCCACGGTCTTTTCTGTGACCATGGAAGCTTCCCACTTGCCCCTAGCACTGGATCCAGCCATTGCTGGGAAGGGGAGTAGTGGTTGAGGAACGAGGAGCGGAGGGCGCAGGAGATGAGAATACGGTGGCAAGGGAGATTGGAGAGCTCGAGCTTAAGGAAGGCATGGGGCTGATGAAAGGGATAGATATCCTTTTATAATGCTGTGAATGCAGAGCGTCCCCCCACTTTAGCCATAAACCTCGCTGGTTCCCGAAGCGATCGTGCGTAATGCGCGGCATGGGTTCTCATGTCATATTGATAAGGATCCCACTAAAAGCGAGCACGATCTCTATTCTGATGGGATGTGTCAATGAGGATTTACCTCGAAACACGAAACCGGGGCCGAATAAAATGGTTCGATATGTTGATGGGTTGGACGCGATGCTTCACCCAAAAGTTGTCAGTAGAGACACACTATTCATTTTCCTTTAAAAGCCTTGCCTTCGAGGCTAAGGGTTGTACTAACCTTGCAGAGCCGAACACAATACACTTTTTGCAGAAGATATATTTGGAAGAAGGAACCCTCCTTGCAATGCCAAAGACAATACGAAGGCCGAACTCATTGACATCGAAGAAAGGTTCAGGGGCTACTGAGGGAGTCCTGGATAGAGGGGTCCTTGGGAGGCCACATAACTCTTGGTGGGCCGGACTGGTGGGCCGTGAAGATCATAGTCGAAGATCATCTCTCGTATTCGGGTACGACTCCTGAATTCGTATAATGGCAAGTTTTAGGTTCAGGTGTAATCTTTACTTCCTCTGCAAGATGGTATGTACAAACCCTAGGCCCCTTCGCTGTGTATATAAACCGGAGGGTTTAGTTCGTAGAGGCTAACGGAGAATCTCAAATCCTAATAGGCTAGACTTTAGGGTTTAGCCAATTCGATCTCGAGGTAGATCAATGCTACTTCTCGAGCTTGTGTTGTATTCCCTCGAAGAGGAAAGAGTGATGCAACATAGTAGCGTAAGTATTTCCCTCAGTGTTTTAGAACCAAGGTATCAATCCAGTAGGAGACCACGCGCGAGTCCCTCGCACCTATACAAACAAATAAGAACCTCGCAGCCAACGCGATAAGGGGTTGTCAATCCCTTCACAATCACTTACGAGAGTGAGATCTGATAGATATGATAAGATAATATTTTTGGTATAGAAATAGAAAGTAAATAATGCAAATTAAAGTAGATGGAAGATTAATATGATGAGAATAGATCCGAGGGCCATAGTTTTCACTAGTGGCTTCTCTCATGATAGCAGAATTCTACGGTGGGTGAACAAATTACTGTCGAGCAATTGATAGAAAATCACATAGTTATGAGAATATCTAGGAATGATCATTATATATAGGCATCACGTCCGTGACAAGTAGACCGAAACGGTTCTGCATCTAGTACTATTACTCCACACATCGATCGCTATCCAGCATGCATATAGAGTATTAAGTTCATAAGAACAGAGTAACGCCTTAAGCAAGATGACATGATGTAGAGGGATAAACTCAAGCAATATGATATAAACCCCATCTTTTTATCCTCGATGGCAACAATACTATACGTGCCTTGCTGCCCCTGCTGTCACTGGGAAAGGACACCGCAAGATTGAACCCAAAGCCAATCACTTCTCCCATTGCAAGAACTATACATCTAGTAGGCCAAACCAAACCAATAATTCGAAGAGACTTGCAAGGATATTATAATCATACATACAAGATTTCAGAAAAGAATCCAATATTGTTCAAAGATAATCTTGATCATAAACCCACAATTCATCGGATCTCGACAAACACACCGCAAAAAGATTACATCGAACAGATCTCCTTGAAGATCGAGGAGAACTTTGTATTGAGATCCAAAGAGAGAGAAGAAGCCATGTAGCTAATAACTATGGACCCGAAGGTCTGTGGTAAACTGCTCACAACTTATCAGAGAGGCTGTGGTGTTGATGTAGAAGCCCTCCATGGTCGATGCCCCCTCCGGCGGAGCTCAGGAACAGGCCCCAAGATGGGACCTCATGGGAACGGAAGGTTGCGGCGGTGGAATTAGGGTTTCGTCTGTTGCCTCGATGTTTTCAGGGTATGAGAGTATATATAGGCTGGAGAGGGGCACCGGGGGAGCAACGGGTTGCCTACGAGGGTGGGGGCGCGCCTACCCACCTGGGCACACCCCTGCCCTCGTGGCCACCTCCTTCGCTTCCTGGCGTGTACTCTAGGTCTCTTGCGTTCATATTGTTCCAAAAATAACTCTCCCGAAGGTTTCATTCCGTTTGGACTCCGTTTGATATTCCTTTTCTACGAAACACTGAAATAGGCAAAAAAAAAAGCAATCTACACTGGGCCTTGGGTTAGTAGGTTAGTCCCAAAAATAATATAAAAATGTATAATAAAGCCCATTAAACATCCAAAACAGGATATATAATAGCATGGAACACTCAAAAATTATAGATACGTTGGAGACGTATCAATAAACTCTTGTATTCATATTCATCCATATTAATATAGTAGGAAGTAGGGTATTACCTCCATCGAGAGGGCCTGAACCTGGGTAAACATCGTGTCCCTAGCCTCCTGTTACCATCGATCCTTAGATGCATAGTTCGGGACCCCCTACCCGAGATCCACTGGTTTTGACACAGACAGTTATCTCCCACCTAGCCTCATCTAGCTTGTTCTTGGTTCCTTGATACTTCACCATCACCTTTGATCTTATTCCATCTGTCATGGTTTTAATTGGCTTCGACCTCAGCTCTAGTGTGTATCTGTTGAAGACATCACTAGTGTTGATCACAACTAAATCATTTTTGCAATTCATGTCCATTGCATGCCTAACCCAAGTTTCTTTTGGGATTCTAACCAACCATTTCCATGATTGTTCATCCTCATGTTTAAGTTTAGCCATTGCAACCTCAAATCCATTTCAGTATGAATAACGAGCCTGATCCATTTACCACTTCAGTTCCTCGACCCTAAATCCGGTTGCTTGAAATTTTGAATAGATATGCCTAAGGCAGTACCTATGTGGTGAATTTGGAAAAGGTTGGAGAACAACATTTAGCAAGCCCTAAGGGAAAAAACATTCCTCAATGTGATAATTAAAAAAACATTTCTTGATTTAGTACAAAGTGTATGCTATGCATTAACCTTCCGCATGTCTGAAATGAAAGTGTAATTGCCAAATTTATTACCCTCTCCAACGCATTGCTTCAACTTATACAAGAACTAGCTTCTAGATGGGGTATCTTCCTTGTCAACAACAACAAATGCAATAGGAAGGAGATTGTTATTTCCATCTCTGCATGTTGCTTCTAGGATTTTCTAGCCACTGCTCAACTTTATAAAACATCCTTCAATCCCTGCATCAAGTAAGCAATGATTTGAGACAACTACAATGCATAACAAAGGGTTACACAGAAGGTGCACTAATGAAAATACCTATGAATGTTCTACAACCATTGACAAAGCCTTCCCTAGATGCATTGATACACATAAACATTCTATGGAACCTAGGTCTGGGCCTGGGTGGTCTGCTACTCTTCTTGTTCTCACAACACACCTACTGATTTGTATCTAAAACTGCATGCAATTAGTCTTTGAATCTAGTGTACAGTGCTTTAACATCTCATTCAACAACTTTCATAGTCTTCCTCTTAGCCATGTAGGCCTTGCTCTTGGGTATTTTCACCGCATACTTCTCCTTTGCATTTTCTAATATTGTGTCAACATTTGTCCTGAGATCTTCTGACATGCCTTAGCAAACCAATCTGCTGCCACTTTTGTGTTCTCACTATGTGTAGGGCGTGTGTGTGGCAGTCTCAATTTCCTAATGGTAAATATATTTTCATTCCTGATTTGAGAAGATGTCATCATGAAGGGGCATCCATCAAGTTTGCAATGGTCAATTATCATGTCTTTGTCATTCCTCCAATAACTATAATTCCTCAACTGACCAACATGGAATTGTCTTAGAGCTCTTCCGAATTGGTACACATCTTCAAAACATAAGCACTCACATATCTGTTGATGATGATTATCTGCTTCCTCATCATACCAAATCATGTCATCTTTCTGCTTCTACATTCTTTTCCTCTTGCTACATAGTATTAGCTTCCTTTTGGCAGCTCCATTAGAATCACCGTCATTAACATTGATCATCATCATCATCTGAAGAGACCCAATCATGAAAAGGAATAATTTATTCTTCATGACAAGCTCTGATAGAATGCCCAACTCTCTTTGGCATCTTCTTTGGATGAGAAGGCACAATCTCTTCTTCATCCATTTCCTCTTTCTCAGGCTGGTAAAGCTCTTCCACATATGTGTCTTTTTCATAGTGATACCAAGGATCCTCTCTCAGCAACTTGAGATGCTTTAATCTCTTAAGCAACTCAACCTCTTCTTCATCAACTCCCAGTGGTCTAGGATCATAACCAAACTCAGGTGGACAAATAAAATCAGCACTAAAACCCCTTTCTTCTTGATCATCTTCACTTTCATCATCATCTTCCTCTGAATCATCAGAAGGCAACCTTGACTTGCCCTTTCTCTGGTGGTCAATGCTTTCGTGTGTGTTGACAACCCCCTGGGTGTCAACTGCATATACATCAAGCTCACCTAGTTACTGATGGGGATCGCTCCTCACATATTTGTGAAGCCCTGTACACATCACGTAGGGTTGGGGCATCTCCTATAAGTACAATGAACTTAGCAGATCTACTGTGGTCAAACTCTTTGAGCATTTCGTGAACCATTGCATTGATGTCAAGCAACTCTAAACTAGTTATGCCAGTTCCCTCTAGCTTCACATAATAAATATAATACGTATTCCCAAAGCACTCCAAATCCATAATAGCCAACAGAGTGTTGTATGTGATTTCAAATCTGGCCATTTTCCTGTCTAGGTTATCAGTACCATAGAATTGGAAACTCACATTCCAAATGTCACCTTCAGCCCTAATTGTACAAAAATGGGGCAGCTACATTCAGTTAGTCCATCATCTAAAAATCCAGTACTAAACAACATTCAGTCAAAAATGGGGCAGCAACATTCAGTTAGTTCATATTGAGTACAAAATTCAGTATTACACTACTATACTTTTAGTAAAACATATGGCAACAACATTCAATTATTTTGGAAACATTCAATAGTTGAATGAATTCAATAAAACATATGGCAGCAACATTCAGTTAATTGAGAAACATTCAATAGTTGAATGGATTGAGTAAAAAAATATGGCAGCAACATTCAGTTATTTCAGAAACATTAAGTAGTTGACCTCAGCATTCTAAAATTTCAAAAACAGTAGGAGCATCAAACAACTAACAATTAATATGAACTGAACTAACAGTATCAAACAGTTAGCATTACAAGTGTGAAACCCTAGTTATTCGGGGATGGGAGAGCTCCAGATCTGAATGTAGCTCACGTAGGGGGCCTTTTGCAGTGGGTAGCTCCTCCAATACCCTGCGGGCGACATCCACAGAATACTTTGTTGCCGATGTTTGATACGTCTCCAACGTATCTATAATTTTTGATTGTTCCATGCTATTATATATTCTGTTTTGGATGTTTAATGAGCTTTATTATACACTTTTATATTATTTTTGGGACTAACCTACTAACCAAAGGCCCAATGCAAATTGTTGTTGTTTTGCCTATTTCAGTGTTTCACAGAAAAGGAATATCAAACGGAGTCCAAATGAAATGAAACCTTCGGGAGAGTTATTTTTGGAACGATATCAACGCAGAAGACTTGGAGTACATGCCAGGAAGCAAGAGAGGCGGCCACGAGGGCAGGGGGCGTGCCCAGGGGGTAGGCGCGCCCCCACCCTCATGGGCCACTGTTGCTCCCCTGACGTCCCTCTTCCTCCTATATATACCTACGTACCCTGAAACTATCGAGGACGAGCACGGAACCCTAATTCCACCACCGCAACCTTCTGTACCTGTGAGATCCCATCTTGGGGCCTGTTTCGGAGCTCCACCGGAGGGGGCATCGATCATGGAGAGCTTCTACATCAACACCGTAGCCTCTCCGATGAGTTGTGAGTAGTTTAACACAGACCTTCGGGTCCATAGTTATTAGCTAGATGACTTCATCTCTCTTTGGATCTCAATACAAAGTTCTCCATGATCTTCATGGAGATCTATTCGATGTAATCTTTTTGCAGTGTGTTTGTCGAGATCCGATGAATTGTGGGTTTATGATCAAGATTATCTATGAACAATATTGGATTCTATTCTGAAATCTTGTATGCATGATTTAAATATCCTTGCAAGTCTCTTCGAATTGTCGGTTTGGTTTGGCCTACTAGATCGGTAGTTCTTGCAATGGGAGAAGTGATTGGCTTTAGGTTCAATCTTGCGGTGTCCTTTCCCAGTGACAGCAGGGGCAGCAAGGTACGTATAGTATTGTTGCCATCGAGGATAAAAAGATGGGGTTTATATCATATTGCTTGAGTTTATCCCTCTACATCATGTCATCTTGCTTAAGGCGTTACTCTGTTCTTATGAACTTAATACTCTAGATGCATGCTGGATAGCGATCGATGTGTGGAGTAATAGTAGTAGATGCAGAACCGTTTCGGTCTACTTGTCACAGACGTGATGCCTATATATAATGATCATGCCTAGATATTCTCATAACTATGTGATTTTCTATCAATTGCTCGACAGTAATTTGTTCACCCACCGTAGAATTCTGCTATCATGAGAGAAGCCACTAGTGAAACCTATGGCCCCGGGGTCTATCTTCATCATATTAGTTTCCCGTCAACTACCAATTTCTGTTGCCGTTGTTTTACTTTGCTTTATTTACTTTCAGTTTATATCAAAAATACCAGAAATATTATCTTATCATCTCTATCAGATCTCACTTTTGCAAGTGACCGTGAAGGGATTGACAACCCCTTTATCGCGTTGGTTGCAAGGTTCTTATATGTTTGTGCAGGTATGAGGGACTCGCGCGTGGTCTCCTACTGGATTGATACCTTGGTTCTCAAAAACTGAGGGAAATACTTATGCTACTGTGCTGCATCACCCTTTCCTCTTCGAGGGAATACAACGCAAGCCCGAGAAGTAGCAAGAAGAATTTCTGGCGCCATTGCCGGGGAGATCTACGTAAAAGTTATATACCAAGTACCCATAACAAACAATTATCCCCTCGCATTACATTATTTGCCCGTTGCCTCTTGTTTTCCTCTCCCCCACTTCACCCTTCTGTTTGATTCGCCCTCTTATTTGCTCCGTGTGCTTTATCGTTTGCCTTGCCGTCATGGCTAGTCCTCCTATCATTATTAATACTCCCGGGAGTGAAGTTCTCAATTTTAAGCAAAGGGAGGGAGAAAATCTAAAAGATGCTTGGTAGAGAATTTGCAATGCTCATAATAGGTCTACTAGGAAGCTTTCCACTTCTGTGCTTCTTCGCAATTTTTATGTAGGCATCACGAATAGATATATTTTTGAGACCATTACCGGAGGGAATTTCTTGGGTAGACATACTTTTGATTCTTATAATGCTATGATAGATTTGTTTGGCCCACCACCTCTTCTGGTTAATGGAACTGTCTTAACTTTAGAACACATTATGCAAAGGCTTCAAATTATTAAAAATAAAGTTACCACTGTGGAGTTTATTGAGAACTTGGATAAAAAGATCCACAACCAAATTACCCAATATGGACCTAGGGTAGGAGTCACTCTGAATTTTTTTAAGGAAAAGGAACCCATAGTTAATGAGAAAATAGATCAAGATTCCACTAGAATAGTTAAGCTAGAGGATATTATTACCAATATAGGGTCTGCCTTTTCTGCTGTGAGAAATACTTCGAATCCCTCTACTACCAAAATGGCTAAGTTTATGTATGTCCCTCAAAATAAGGGTGAATCTTCTAGTAAGGAAACTGTAGATCTTAAATCAATAAGTGTTCACCCCAACTCCTCACTATCATTAGGGAACCTTTGGCCACAAATGAATTTCTTGATTTCTTGCCTAGGAGTTTGATTATTAATAGTAAGGAAGAAACTCCTAAGAATTACAAGTGTTCAATTGAATAATTGCCTACCGAAGATGGCAATACCTAGATCTATTCTTGTATCATGCCTAACTAGGGGCGTTAAATGATAGCGCTTGTTGGGAGGCAACCCAATTTTATTTTCTTTGTTTTTGCTTCTGTCTAGCAATAAATAATACATCTAGCTTCTGCTTAGATGTGATTTTGTGTTTTAATTAGTGTTTGTGCCAAGTAGAACCTTTGGGAAGACTTGGGTGAAGTTTATGCGATCATGCTGTAGAAAACAGAAACTTTAGTGCTCACGAGATTAGCTACCATTTTTTACTGGAGAGTGCTTTTTAGTTGTTTCTTTTTGCAGATGATTAATAGACAAATTCCTCACTTCCATCAATTTATTTCAAAAAACAGAAGTATTCGAAAGTTACAGATGGCTACAGACTGTTCTGTTTTTGACAGATTCTGTTTTTCGTGTGTTGTTTGCTTATTTTGATGAATCTATGAGTAGTATCGGGGGGTATGAATCATAGAGAAGTTGGAATACAGTAGGTTTAACACCAATATAAACAAAGAATGAGTTCATTACAATACCTTAAAGTGCTGGTTTGTTTTCTTATACTAACAGAGCTCATGAGATTTTTGCTAAGTTTTGTGTTGTGAACTTTTCAAGTTTTGGGTAAGGATTTGATGGACTATGGAACAAAGAGTGGCAAGATCCTAAGCTTGGGGATGCCCAAGGAACCCCAAGGTAAAATTCAAGGACAACCAAAAGCCTAAGCTTGGGGATGCCCCGGGAATGCATCCCCTCTTTCGTCTTTGTCTATCGGTAACTTTACTTGAGACTATATTTTTATTCACCACATGATATGTGTTTTGCTTGGAGCATCATGTATGATTTGAGTCTTTGCTTGTTAGTTTACCACAATCATCCTTGCTGGACACACCTCATGAGAGAGATACACATGAGTCGGAATTTATTAGAATACTCTCTGTGCTTCACTTATATCTTTTGAGCTAGATAGTTTTGCTCTAGTGCTTCACTTATATCTTTTAGAGCACGGTGATGGTTTTATTTTGTACTCCCTCCATTCGGAATTACTTGTCGCAGAAATGAATGCATCTAGACGTATTTTAGTTCTAGATACATCCATTTTCGAGACAAATAATTCTGAACGGAGGGAGTAGAAATTATTGATCTCTCATGCTTCACTTATATTATTTTGAGAGTCTTTTAGAACAGCATGGTAATGTGCTATGGTCACAAAATTAGTCCTAATATGATAGGCATCCAAGATGAGTATAATAAAATCTTTCATAAAAGTGCATTGAATACTATGAGAAGTTTGATACTTGATGATTTTTTTGAGATATGAGGATGGTGATATTAGAGTCATGCTAGTAGAGTAGTTGTGAATTTGAGAAATACTTGTGTTGAGGTTTGCAAGTTCTGTAGCATGCACGTATGGTAACCGTTGTGTGACAAATTTGAAGCATGAGGTATTTCATTGAGTGTCATCCTTTGTGTGGAGGTCGGGATCACACGATGGTTAACTCCTACCAATCCTTCCCCTAGGAGCATGCGTGTAGTACTTTGTTTTGATGACTTGTAGATTTTTGCAATAAGTATGTGAGTTCTTTATGACTAATGTTGAGTCCATGAATTATACGCACTCTCACCCTTTCACCATTGCTAGCCTCTCTTGTACCGCACAACTTTCGCCGGTACCATACACCCACCATATACCTTCCTCAAAACAGCCACCATACCTATGTATCATGTCATTTCCATAGCCATTCCGAGATATATTGCCATGCAACTTTCCACCGCTCCATTCACTATGACACGCTTCATCATTGTCATATTACCATGCATGATCTTGTAGTTGACATTGTATTTGTGGCTAGGCCACCATGCATAATTATTCATACATGTCACTCTTGATTCATTGCACATCCCGGTAACACCGCCGGAGGCATTCATATAGAGTCATACTTTGGTCTAGTATCGAGTTGTAAATCAATAGAAGTGTGATGATCATCATCATTAGAGCATTATCCAAAAAAAAGAGAAATGCCAAAGAAAAAAAAGGCCCAAAAAAGGAAAAAATAAAAAAAGGAAAAAAGGAAAAAAGGAAAAAAAAAGGGACAATGCTACTATCTTTTTCCACACTTGTGCTTTAAAGTAGCACCATGATATTCATGATAGAGAGTCTCTTGTTTTGTCACTTTCATATACTAGTGGGAATTTTCGTTATAGAACTTGGCTTGTATATTCCAACGATGGGCTTCCTCAAATGCCCTAGGTCTTCGTGAGCAAGCAAGTTGGATGCACACCCACTTAGTTTCTTTTGTTGAGCTTTCATACATGTATAGCTCTAGTGCATCTGTTGCATGGCAATCCCTACTCACTCACATAGATATATATTGATGGGCATCTCCATAGCCCATTGATACGCCTAGTTGATGTGAGACCATCTTCGTCTTTTGTCTTCTCCACAACCACCACTCTATTCCACCTATAGTGCTATATCCATGGCTCACGCTCATGTATTGCGTGAAAGTTGAAAAAGTTTGAAAAATTTTAAGTATGAAACAATTGCTTGGCTGAAACCGGGGTTGTGCATGATTTGAGTATTTTGTGTGACGAAGATGAAACATAGCCAAACTATATGACTTTGTAGGGATGAACTTACTTTGGCCATGTTATTTTGAGAAGACATGATTGCTTTGTTAGTATGCTTGAAGTATTATTATTCTTATGTCAATATTAAACTTTTGTCCTGAATCTTTCGGATCTGAACATTAATGCCACAATATATAAAATTACATTGAAAATTATGTTGGGTAGCATTCCACATCAAAAATTATGTTTTTATCATTTACCTACTCGAGGACGGGCAGGAATTAAGCTTGGGAATGCTTGATACGTCTCCAACGTATCTATAATTTTTTATTGTTCCATGCTATTAGATATTCTGTTTTGGATGTTTAATGGGCTTTATTGTACACTTTTATATTATTTTTGGGACTAACCTACTAACCCAAGGCCCAGTGCAAATTGTTGTATTTTTTCCTATTTCAGTGTTTCGCAGAAAAGGAGTATCAAACGGAATGAAACCTCCGGAAGAGTTATTTTTGGAACGATATCAACGCAGAAGACTTGGAGTACATGCCAGGAAGCGAGAGAGGCGGCCACGAGGGCAGGGGCGCCCAGGGGGGTAGGCGCGCCCCCACCCTCGTGGGCCCCCTGTTGCTCCCCTGGCGTCTCTCTTCCTCCTATATATACCTACGTACCCTAAAACTATCGAGGACGAGCACGAAACCCTAATTCCACCGCCGCAACCTTCTGTACCCGTGAGATCCCATCTTGGGGCCTGTTCCGGAGCTCCACCGGAGGGGGCATCGATCACGGAGGGCTTCTACATCAACACCATAGCCTCTCCGATGAGTTGTGAGTAGTTTACCACAGACCTTCGGGTCCATAGTTATTAGCTAGATGGCTTCTTCTCTCTCTTTGGATCTCAATACAAAGTTCTCCATGATCTTCGTAGAGATCTATTCGATGTAATCTTTTTGCGGTGTGTTTTTCAAGATCCGATGAATTGTGGGTTTATGATCAAGATTATCTATGAACAATATTGGATTCTATTCTGAAATCTTTTATGCATGATTTAAATATCCTTGCAAGTCTCTTTGAATTGTCGGTTTGGTTTGCCCTACTAGATCGATAGTTCTTGCAATGGGAGAAGTGCTTGGCTTTGGGTTCAATCTTGTGTTGTCCTTTCCCAGTGACAGTAGGGGCAGCAAGGCATGTATTGTATTGTTGCCATCGAGGATAAAAAGATGGGTTTTATATCATATTGCTTGAGTTTATCCCTCTACATCATGTCATCTTGCTTAAGGCGTTACAATTTTCTTATGAAGTTAGTACTCTAGATGCATGCTGGATAGCGGTCGATGTGTGGAGTAATAGTAGTAGATACATAATCGTTTCGGTCTACTTGTCTCGGACGTGATGCCTATATACAATGATCATGCCTAGATATTCTCAAAACTATGCGCTCTTTTATCAATTGCTCGACAGTAATTCGTTCTCCCACCGTAGAAATCTGCTATCATGAGAGAAGCCACTAGTGAAACCTATGGCCCCCGGGTCTATCTTCATCATATTAGTTTCCCGTCAACTACCAATTTCTGTTGCCGTTGTTTTACTTTGCTTTCTTTACTTTCAGTCTATATCAAAAATATCGAAAATATTATCTTATCATCTCTATCAGATCTCACTTTTGCAAGTGGTCGTGAAGGGATTGACAACCCCTTTATCACATTGATTGCAAGGTTCTTATTTGTTTGTGCAGGTACAAGGGACTCGCGCGTGGTCTCCTACTGGATTGATACCTTGGTTCTCAAAAACTGAGGGAATACTTACGCTACTGTGCTGCATCACCCTTTCCTCTTCGAGGGAATACAACGCAAGCTCGAGAAGTAGCAGCGATGAATGGAACAAGTTGTTGTCACAGCAATCCTCCTCCTCGCCGCGGCTGCCCCTGCCAGGCCGCCATCCAGCCCCATCTGCTCTTCTTGCTCTTTCCCCTCCTCGTCGATGCATCTGAGTCCGCCTTCTGCAAATCCAGTCGTCGCCATGCCACTCGGGTTTAAGAGGTAGGAGGGGGAGGAGGAGTGAGTAAGGGGGGGATAGAGAGAGAGAGAGAGAAATCACTCGGGTTCTCTTCCGACCGAGCCGCATCAGACGCTTCCAATAGCCGAGTCAATGGCTGTTAGCGGCGCGTTGTGCCCCGCCGTCGGCACAAGAGTGATCTGCCACGTCAAAACGTGATCATTTTTGTGTTCAGTGTTTTTGCGACTGTCAAAATATGGCGTGATGCAAAGAACCAGGTTTTGTAAAGTGGTGGTTTTACGAGAGCTATTACGCTAAAATGGTGGTTCTGTGCATTTTACTCCCCGTTAGATGATCAAAAGGAATGAAAGTAGGTAGATATACTGGAGAAATGAAAGACTTTTGAGGGCTTTGGAGTTGATCTTTAAGCACATGGAGAGAGAAACTTATAACCTAGCAACCTCATTTCCCTTTGACAGTATCAGCATTGCCTATGAACTCAATGTGATTGGATCACCGAAATAGAAAATCTAAGTCCTTGACTTGGCCAACACTTCTCTTCATGAAAATTTTAGGGGGTCGCCAATCATTTCCTTTGTTGCTACTTTCAAAATAACTTGAGATAAACTTCATGAATCATTTCCTTGAGATATGTTGACATTAATTACAAAAGTCGATGAATCAATAATGTTTTGTTTTGATTTTGTGTTTCCTTGTAGGCTTTTAGCTGATTTTTATCTCCCGTGCACACTTAGGGCATTACCACCACAAAGTTTGGAGTAAAATAATGGAAAATTGGTAGCCATTTTTTACATATAAAGGACTTTCACTAATTAACATTTAATGAAAGATTATATGTGGTTATATTTTTTCTTGCTTTTGATTGGTCGGGAGGGCATAGTTGTATTTGAACACCTTGGACACCCAAGGAGAAATATCAAAGCCCAAAGGTCTGCTAAGAGACCTTGCACAGAGATTGGAGAGAGGTACCACAGATAGCATATACATAATTTTATTTATTTATTTAGAACGAGTGATTGTGATTTTTTTAAGCTCAATTAAATGGTGATCTAATGCATGAGATATGCGTGGCGTATTTATGGTGATCTAACGATCATGCACTTACTAGTGAAAAGAGAATTCCTTATATCAACGGTCAGATGATTTGCTTTCTTTCGAATTTTCTAGCAGTAATTTTTCTGTTGTATTCTGCTTTTCGTTGACAAAATATTACATGTATTGAACTAAAAGAAAAGCGAGAGCTTGAACTCAAAGACATAAGCAAACACAAACTAATGTTTTATCAGCGACCACATTCTATTGTCTTCCCTTGATTTGTGTATGTACACTGTTCTGTTAAATGTCTAAAGACTATTGCGTTATATTGTTTTTCGGAAAGTGGGTTGACCCTGACCTTGCATTATTATAATGCATGCAACCACATTGCCTTATATTGTTAAATGTCGGTTTCCACAAGTATACATAATAAACATTAGATGTAACTTGGTAGTCATCGTACTTTATGCACACCATGCAAATTTATATAAAATCAGAACAAGTTAAGCACATACAAGGATGTTACATGCATTTATCAATTGAATCGATGTAGTGTATATAGAAAGTAGTGCATCAATTAATGTAACTGAGCACCACGTCACAAACAAATTAAGTTGAACAATATTGCTACAATGTACGTATGATGGTACGTTCATGAACCAATCATATTCTAAAGTGATCACCAGAGAATGATCACTTGAACTGTTGTTTGCTTGCATATGTTTGCCCGAACTTCCATCCACCAGGCACAATATTCTTTAATTCAACTGTCTGCCCATCTGTGTCAGTCAACCTGAATGAGAGCATTTTACCGGTAAGGCCTCCTTTGGTTTGTAGGAATCTTGTAGGAATTTCATAGGATAGGATTTTCGAAGGAAAAAATCCTATGGGGCCCTTTGGTTTGTAGGAATGTATTCCTATTCCTATGTAGGATAGGATCCAATCCTTCACATTTTAAAGGAAAAAAAACATTAGCCTAGACTCAATGGAGAAATTCCTATCCTATGCATCAAATGACATATCTTTCTTTATAGGAATTGAGATGCATGTCATCTCACTTCCTATGAAATTCCTATTCCTACAATATTTCTATCATATGAACCAAAGGAGGCCTAAGATTTGCTAGAGAGTGCCAGTTGGCACCCCAGTTACGAGACATTGGCATCCAATCATTTGAATCGGAGCTTTTGACATCCATGGATTTAATTGAGCCGGCAGCTGCGACGTTCATCACAGTAACTAGATTGAAGTAATCATGACCATCGATTTTTAACCGCACCCCCACCCTTCTTCACGCATGGGACCCTGCAGAAAAAATGATTTCATACCAAATTTAAGCAATATTTACTTTCATGAAAAACAATTGGTCTTTCTTTTAGAAAAACTCATGCCTGCATACCTCTGGTACATGACGGGGATGATGCCGCCCTTGTAAACGCCAATCTTCTCCCATGCTGGTTGCGCCATGTCAAAGTGTGACCTCGGTGGGTTGCACCAGCCGTCATTGTCGCTCGGGAGCGCGTTGTTAGGTGGACAGAAGTTTGTGGCCGTCACCGTCACCGAGACGCCTGGTTTGCACCACATCGGATCTGCCAGCTTGCGGTCGCACGCGATCTTGTAGCACTGACCACATGCCGCACCGTCGTTGAACAGTACCGTGCTCAGCGCCGCCGTCCGCGTACCATACCCTGCCGAGTACAGATTACCATACCCGCATGCTCCACCCATAGTGTCAGAGGCATCGGCGCCGCCGTAGAAAGTCGCGTGCGCCCTCAGCCATTTGATCGGTGCTTTATCCGCAGCCATCGCAGACGCAAAGCAGACGAAGATGAGCATCACCACTGCAATAGCTCGAGCTGGAGCCGGCGCCATGTCGATATCTATCGATGGATGCCGCTACAAGTTTATCTGTACGGAACTGATCTGGGAAGTGTGTATTCTTGCTTATGTATTTGTTCGTGTGCTTGAGAAGGTTTGGTTCTGATGGCTTAGATGTGTGATGATGCTGTGTGTTTATATAGCCTTTGCTTATGATTGATCCGTAGCTTGAGAGAGTCAGCAAGGTCATCACGAATTAATGATTCGGGTAGCGTGCAGATGTGCAGCCGCACCATGGCTTATGGACTAATCTGAAGATTATATATGCGCGCAGACACGTATTGTTTTTTCCTTATATAATCGTTGGTTTATACTGTACTAGTATTTTACTACGGAGTATTATATCACTGTTTCTCGATCTTTACTCCACCGAGTGTCTACGACTGACATCTAGAGATGATTTTTGCTTGACGCTTTCGGAGGAAATTAGGCGGCGTTTTGCGATTTGCGGTTGTGCATGCTTGACGTTTTCAGTTTTAAGGGAGGATATTTGTTTGACTTTCTTGACGGCTACCTTGGGATGTCCATGTTGGGCTGCGCCCCTTGTCTACGAAAGGCTGTGTCGCATGTTCCTCGAATCGTACGGCTGATCCTGCACTGCACCTGGTCCACAACATAGACGGCGCCCATCAATCAGGTAATGATTAGTTCAAAAACACTTCCATTAAATTTTAGTCGACTGATTTTTTTTAGGGATTAGTCGACTGATTTTGATTTGGCTTCAGGTCGAATTTTTAGGCCGTCCGATATCTTTGCGGATCTTAGCGTGCATGTGGATCAAATCAGTTGATTGTTTGGCCTTTTTCCTTTAGTGCGTTTTAGGGTCGCATGTCCCCGCCAAGCGGTCTCGCTCGGCCCGTTCTTCTTGGGGTGGAGCAGTGACGGAGAGGCCGTTGTCGCTTGTTCGTTGCGCCAGTATAACAGGAAAAGGAGGAGTAATTCTCAAAAAAAAAAGGAAAAGGAGGAGTAGGCGGTGGATGAAGCGGAGTTACCGGCGAGTTGAGGGAGGGGCAAGTTGCGCGGAGGAGCGGGGCTATGCTATGGAAGGAGGAGTGTTAGACCCGAATTGGTATGAAGATCAAGATTAAGACAGAATAACTGAGCCACACAAATCATAGCTACTTTGATGGATGGATTTTTGAGTTCGAGTGCGATACAAGAGGCACCTATGGCCAGCCAGGAACACTTACGGCTAAGCGGGGAACCCTAATACAAGAGAGATAGCAGGAGAGTTATAGAAACGCGGCTTATAGCCTTACAACTTGGAGGAATAATAATAAGAAGAAGAAATGGAGTAATTGGCTCTCAGAAGGCATGCCGGAAAACCAACTGCGACACGTGACGAGGTCATGACCGTTAGATGCAGATCAGACGCCATCCCGGTCTTCATAACTCGCGAGGCGGTACGAAGACGGGTGGAGCGTCAGATTGCAGGTGGACGATAGGCTAAACTTTCCGCCAACGGTTGTCTCGTTCAAATTTAACTGAATTGATGATGTAGTGTTAAATTCTTCAGAGAACACATACTTGGGTCCTGACAACTCTCCCCAAAATTCAGACCAAACTTGTCCTCGGGGCTGAAAATTAGGAATACTTTCTGAATAAATGTTGCATCTTCCCAAGTAGCTTCTTCAGTGGGTAAGTTGCTCCATTTGATCAGCCATCTAACAACAGGTATGTTGATGTTGCCTTGAGCTCTAGGAATGAGTTTTGCGCTCAAGTAGGAGTTCAGGTTCCATAAGAATAGTGCCATCAAGGTTCAACAAGGGTAGCTTCGGATTAGGAAAATCCTGAGGTCCAACATGCTTTTTCAACTGACTGATGTGGATTGTGTCATGAAGCTTGCAGTCATCAGGGAGTATAAGTTTGTAAGGGACGTTTCCCACCCTATGAAGAACCCTAAAAGGGCCATAAAATATGGAGTGTAATTTCAAACACTTGTGTATAGTGAATGTTGTATGCCTGTAAGGCTGCATTTTGAGGTGTACCATGTCACCAACAGCTAAAGTCCTCTCGGTTCTTTTCTTATCAGCATAGTGCTCCATTCTCGCATGTGCCCTTTGTAAGTTCTCTTTGATATGGGTTGTTGTTTGTTCTGCAGTCATGATAGAAGGAAAATCATCAGCTTGGTCCATAGCGCAGAGAGCAACTTCAGCCAGAAGAGTAGGAGGCCTGTTTAACAAAGCTTGGAAATGAGTGATTTTGAGGGGCGTATGGTAACTTGTGTTATACCACCACTCAGCCAAGGACAACCAGTGCAAGCATTTCTTGGGTTGGATGAAAGCGATGCGCCAATAATTTTCCAAGTCTCTTTAGTTTGACCATCCGACTGTGGGTGATATGAAGTAATCATGTAAACCATAATGCACAATTTCTTGAAGAGATCTTGCCACAGACGACTTGTGAATATCATGTCTTTGTCAGTAACAATCATAGAAGGGAGGCCATGCAATCTGAGATGTTATTAGTAAAATCCCTCGCAACAGTGCTAACATTAATAGGGTGTTTCATAGGAATGAAATGGTTGTATTTAGTGAATTTGTCCACAACTACGAAGATCATGTCCTTATTATTGGAAGTAGGAAGACCTTCCACAAAATCCATAATGATGTGGCACCAAGAAAAAAACAGGGACATGAAGAGGTTGCAGTAACCCAGGGTACTTTCATGTTCAACTTTATTAATCTGGTAAGTAGGCATTGCTTGATGTAGTCTAGAATAAATTGTTTCATTCCTGGCCAAAGGAACAGAGGTTTGACTCTATGATATGTAGTTCTATGACCAGAGTGACCACTCAATTCATAATTATGTAATGCAGATAATAGTTTAGTTCTGAGAGTGTTGTCAGCTCCAATGACAACTCTATTTTTGCACTTGATTATTCCTTGTTGCAAAGTGTGATTAGGAACAGCATCAAGACTTGTGGACAACTGAGTCAGTGTAACACCTTGAATTTTGCCCGATGATAACTTAGAGCCAATAGTGTTGTTTGGATTCTTAATTGTGTCTAAGTTGGAATTTTGCTTCTTATTTGAAAACTTTCTTTAATTTTCTCTCGGTTGAATTTGAGTAGGATCTTTTGCTTGTTAAAAGTGCTCTAGGACTTAGGAAAAATCCTATAACCATTCTACTACAGTACTAAATCCTAACTTTCTACCGGTGATCATGACATGGTAATAGGTTATAAAAATAATTATGTTACGGAATATTTTGGCCAAAGTTATTTTCCAAATTTAGTTTTTCAAAAACCATTGAGTCATGGCTTGAAATACAAGTCATTGATTTCAGTGGGGCTATTTATGGAACCTACAAGTTATAGGACATCCCAAAACCACAAAACTATTATTTGAAAAGGTATAAAAGTATTTATTTTATCAACCTTTGCTTAAGGCCAGAAATGGTCTTTAATAGGCAAATCCTATTTTTATGTTTAAAAAATATTTGAGAAAATTTAGGGAACCTCGGGAGAAATATAGTTTTCATATATATGAGTTTAAAGTTTAAACCCATGGTCATGACTAAAATCTCTTTATATCTACAGGAAATTTAGTTTTGCCCATTTCTAGTGTTTGAGAACTTTACATAGGGAACTTTCTCTATAAATTCCCAAAATAATTCCTGGAGATGTAAATGTTGTCAAATATCCATCATGCCAAGTTTGAGCTACCAGATGATCCATTTGACATGAAGATCATCCATCTTTCTACTTCATGCACAATCTTGTTTTGAAAAACTAGTGAAGCAAAGTTTCTTTGTTTTGCTTCAAATTTTTACCAGAGCCTTCCCATTCGTTGAACATCATCCAGTACAAGTTCCAGTAGTCAATTTGACCCAGAAAACTTCCAGCACCCCTGCCTAACTTATGGACAGCAGGCCAATTCTTTATTCCTCCCCTCCGTAGCCATTGCACTGCCACCCAACTACTCCCAGTCGACACGGGTCACTCAAAACTATCGTGGCAACCTCCAGGACATCTTATGCCTCCCCAGTTCATCGAGTTGAAGCACCAGCAGCCAAGCACAGTGGCCATTAGTGCACTGTTTTCTTCTTGTACCCAAAACCCTTCCGGAAAAGCTTCCGTTCCTTGTCTAATGACACCAGAAGGAACCCCTCTCCTCTCCCGTCGATCGTCCATGCCCTCTGTCCGCTCCAGCAGGCCATGGTGGCCCGAGCACTGTAGCAATGCCACCAGCCTCGGCAACGGCCAGGCATGAGCACAATTGTCGCTCCAAGACACTCCAACGATGTGCTCCACCACCAGGACCACGCCAGACATGCTCTCTCCCCCTCTCAAGCCTGCAGCGCTCGCCAGCTTCCTGAGACCGCCACTGTCGTGCTCCAGAGCGCTGATTTGACCGAGGTCGAACCCTGGCGCGTGGACACCCGCAGCTCGCTTCTCTCTCGTTCAAATCCGTACCCGTGGCTCACCTCACCCCCCTCACTTTCTTCCATCCCCACGAGCCCTCCATTGCCCGAGCGAAGTCACCGTGGACCGAGTCCATGGTGCACCGGCGAATTGGCTATATAAGGCACCCCCCAGCCTCTTCCGAGCTTCTCTGCTCCTACTCCTTCCCAATAGTGTTAAGAGCATCTTCAATAGGCGCCCAAAAAGTGCTCCGCGCGTTGAAATTTAAGTTTTTTGAGCGCCGGACAGCTCCAACAGAAGCTGTAAAATAGTGCGGGCGCAAAAAAGGATTGGGCGCGCGCTGAAAAGCGCCATCAAAAGCTGCAAATTTGAGGCGCCGGATTGCGCGCGCTTCACAGTTTACATTGCGTGGTTTTTTGGGCGCGCGTTTTTGGGCATCTGCTAAAGCAATGTTGGGTCCGGCGCGCTAAAAGTGCTACAATGGCGCACTAAAATTTTTTTTTGGGCGCTGATTTTTTGTGCCGCCGTTGGAAATGCTCTGAGACACACACAAAAACATCGTGCATCCACCAGGAACTCGAGTTCGAGCTCGGCGTCATCGCCTCGAATCATCATCAATTCCAGTAGTATAGGCCGCCATTCTTACTCATTTCTTTCTTCTCTAGACTCCCATCGACTATGTGGTTACCGTGCCCAAGTCATCAATTTTATCATCGCCTTCTTCATCGCCGTTCGGGTGGCCTCGACGTCGTAGATGTCGTCGTCTCCCGATGACTCCCTCGACCACCATCCGACGCAACGTGATCCACTGAGCACAGTGGTGTGTCGCACGTCGCCGAAGGTGGCCTAGGTCGCCGGCACGAGCGTCGCCCACCTCGCCTCTACCACCGGGCATGAGAAGGAAGACAAACCCGACACGCAGGGAAAATGACACGCAGGCCCGACCTATCGGCGTCTCCTCGCGTCCAGTCGGACGCGCTGTCGCCATGGTACCCTTTTCCCTCGAGCGCGCGGCTGAGCAGCTGGGCTAGGCCCAGTGCGTTTCGCCGCTACGCTACGCCCAGTGTGCGCCTCTGCTCCCCAGGTCCGGCTGCTGGTCCCATCAGGTTTACGCCCTTTTCTTATTATTTTTATCCAAAGCTTAAATCAATTATAGAATGTTGATTTTAATTCCAACTTTAGTGGTTAAAATTTCTACATGCTCCTAAAATGAATATCTATCCAGTAGAGTCACATGCACAATTTTCCATGTGAATTTCCTGTACTGACATTTAGCAAACCAGTTTTATTGCATATGAAGTCAGTCTTTGGAAACTCCTGGCACAGTCATTTGAGCTCCAAATGATTTGATTCAAATAACTAGATGTTTATAAGTCATTCTCTAGTTATTAGTGTGTAGTGAACATTTTCCCTATTCCTAGTTTCTATCTGACCCATTAAATAACCCATTCTTCATATATGTCAACTTTGAAAATTAGTAGATTCTTTTGAACTACAAATCCAGTGAAACCAATTCCTAAATGTCTCTAAAATGACAACCTATTTAATGGGTGCCTTCACTCATTTTTATAGAAGATTTTCTGTATATTCATTATCAATGCCATTTCCTTCTTTAATCCATCTTTAGTGAATTGAACAAAAAATCTCTATAGCTATAAAACCAATAGTTTCCCTTTGGTTATTTTTCATATAACCAGAGCGTAGAAAAGGGAAGTTCCTGTTTTTAGAGCAACTTTATGTTCATGCCTTGCTGTGATGCTTATTTTGTTTTGCTTCGACATTAGTTAATAATGTAGACGAAGGATTTGGAGGAGGACCAGAAGAATTTGAATACTTTGTTGAGCCAGGCAAGCAACCCTTATCACGCGGCCAGGTCGCTAGACACATCAGCCTTTGTGGCCTCCCCAAGATTCCCTTATGTGTGGCTTTTGACCAATCCTGAATGTTTTCTTTGAATTTTCTTGGAACTTTTTCGTGAAACTCCCCGAAAACACATGATTCACAGAAAATATACTTTCGAAGGTGTAAGTGCATCTAGTGCCAGCGCTAGTTGGTTTTGGAGTATTGACGACAAACGTGGTTGAGGGATTAATGTGTTTGTGAGATTCACAGGAGAACACAGGTAGAAGTCCCTATTGATTCGTTTTACACATCAAAGATGACCCCTAAAAATGTATGAAGACATTGAAGACTATGGTGATTCGTGAAGACATTCACGTCAAAGATAATGATATGTGAAGACATTCATTTGAAGACAATGGAGCGCAAAGGCATAGTTCTTTTGTAGTTTCATTTTCTTCTTTCTTGAGTCATAGGAACCACCGAACTGTCTAGTGGGGTCCAAGTGAACAAAGTGAGAAAATTGATGTGATGCTCAGCCCAATTCCTATGTCTTCGAGTGAAGACAATGAGAGAAAATCTTGTCCTGAGTTGGACAAGTCAGCTTTACTTGTAGCCCAAGTCAAGCTAACACGTGTGTTTGAAATCCGGCCATTGGACACGTGTTGGTTCATGAATGACCAAGGGTCATTTTGGACAAATCATGTCGGGTTGCCTCCTGGCTATAAATAGCCCACCCCTCCACCATAAATCGGTGGCTGCTCATAGTTAAGACACTGCTTTTGTCGTTTGAGAGCAACCCATCTTCGAAGCCTTTGAGAGAGAATCCATGCAAGGACAAAATCCAAAACACCCAAAGCCCAAAGCGTGTTTGGCATCACTAAAGTATTTCTGTCCACGTGATCTAAAGACTTATTACACTTGAAGACTGTGATCTTCCAGTCGATTAGGCGTCGCGTTCTGAGGATCCAAGAGTCATTGTGGATCGCCGGTGAACGAAGTCTGTGAAGGTTTGGAAGTCTACCATGAAGACTTACCAGAGTGATTGGGCAAGGATTAAGTGACCTTAGCTCAAGGGGAATAAGATGAAGACATGGTCTTCTGAGTTCAATCTCAGCATCCCTAACCAGACGTACAATTGTCACAGCAACTGGAACTGGTCTACAAAAGCCTTGTCTTCGTCAAGAAGCTGGTTCTATCTCTTCACTCCTTTACCCATTGTTTAGCTTCATGAAGTCGTTGCCTGCCTGATCCATTTATCTTCATTGTGTGAAGACATACTCTTTGTTTGCTAATTGGCTTCATACTATCTTCCTTTACGATCTCCTATACCTAGCTGCTATTTGTCTCCTTGCTTAGTGCATCATGCCTCCTTGACTATGGCCATGCTAGTGTAGTTTACCTTCTACTGCATATCATATAGATGTTGTTTGCTTGTCTATCCTCGAAGACATTGCATGTTTTGAAGACTTACATACAAATTGCCTATTCACCCTCCTCTAGTCGATAACTAGCACTTTCAATTAGTATCAGAGCAAGGTGCTCCCTTGTTCCGTGTGATTCGGTTTGACCATCTAGAGTTTTAGCTGTGTCGACTGTAGGGATAATCAAGGTCTCCGTTGCATTCCCCGTCTTCGATGGCACTGATTACCCCTACTAGAAGAACAAGATGTGTATGTATCTTGATGCTATTGAAAACGACCTATGGTTTGTCGTCAAGAGTGGCGTTACCAAAGTTGGTGAAGGTGTCACGCAGGTGATGTCAAGAGATTCCTGCAACTAGACTCGAGTGCCAAGAATATCATCTGTGGTCATCTGACCAAGGGTCGGCATGGCCGTGTGAGTGCCCTGGAATCTGCGAAGCTAGTCTAGGACTGGTTTTCCAAAGTGAATGAAGGCGTCTCAACACAGAGAGACTCAAGGATTGATGTGCTTCACAACCATTTCAAGAGAAATTACAATGAGAACGTCCGGCTCACTCTCGACTGTCTTACTCATATCACCAATGAGCTTCGTGCTATTGGCGCCACTGAGATCACTAAGCATGAAGTAGTGAAGAAGCTATTGAGACCACTTGACAGCTCATTTGACACCCTATCACTGATGATCCAAGAACGATCTGACTTCAAAGATCTCGATCCATCTGACATACTTGAGAGGATCAACACACATGAGTTCCAGCTATCTGACAAGAGAGATATCTGTGGCCCCAACTATGGTTGATCCCGTGCTTTGAAGGCAAAAGCAGCTTCCTTCGAAGACTCTGACTGCAGTTCTGATGATCCAGAAGACATAGCAAGAGAGTTCGCAATGCTTGTGTGGAAGTTCCAAAAGTTCTACTAGAAGAATCGCTTCGGAAAGTATTCAAGATCCAGTTCCAAAAACATTGAAGCTTCCACTCATGACTACAAGAAGAGAACCTGCACAAGTACAAGAAACCAGTCCATTACATATCTGAATGTCCTCATGTCAGGCCCAAGATGCGATTATATCCCGATCACGTGACACTTACGTGATTGGGGCACAACCGCATTTCGGGCGCTTAGCAAGATGGATATCATTACATCGTACCATTACATACATACATGGGGGATACAACAATTCATACAAGTCACATGAATACAACAACATCAAGACAAGGCATCCGGCTACGGATGCAAACATGAAAAACACAATGACATCCATCTGCTATCCTAGGCTGCCGACCCGGAACCTAACCCAAGACAGATGAAGAAGAAGAAGAAAGAACTCCAACACAAAGGACATCGCTCTCGCGTCAAGTCATTGGAAACCTGCACCTGCAACTGTTGTTGTAGTATCTGTGAGCCACGAGGACTCAGCAATCCCATAACCATGGGTAATAAGACTAGCAAAGCCTAACTGGGTAGGAAGAGGTAAAGTGGTGAGGTTGCAGCAGCGGCTAAGCAAAATATGGTGGCTAACTTATGAGTACAAGAATAAGATGCGCATCTACGCAAACGGTTGCAAACTAGTAGTCATCGCTAAAGATCCTGAACTACCTACGAGTCAAACATAACCCCACCGTGTTCTCTTCTCAAAGTGAAGAGAGACGGTCACGGTTACTCACACAGTTGTGTGTTTTATCTCGGATCCTCTGTCAAGTTTTCTACAACTGGACATTAACAAATTCCAATCTGCCACATAACCGCGGGCACGGCTTTCGAAAGATCATAACCCTGCAGGGGTGTCCCAACTTAGCCCATCACAAGCTCTCACGATCAGCAGAAGTAATAATAATATTACCCCTTATCTTAGGGAAGGCCCGATCAGACTCGGAATTCCCGGTGCACAAGACATTTCGACAATGGTAAAACAAGTCCAGCAAGACCTCCCGGCGTGCCGACACCTTGATAGTAGCCGCGCGTATCTCGTCTCAGGCCACAACCGGATAGGTGATCCTACGGGAGCCAGACCTCGAGTTTCCCCGTGGTGGCCCCGCAGTCGCCCCGTTCGGGACCAACACCATCAGCACTGCCCCCCTGCTATGTAGAAAGAAACCTCGGGTAGCGCTAACTCCCTATGCAATTAATTAATTAATTAAGTTTTTATTATGAGCAATTTAAAACCAATGTTGGGCCTTGCTGGAGGAGTTTTATTCAAAGACGAACTGTCAAGGGGTCCCCATATACCCAACCGTGTAAGGAACGCAAAATCAAGGAACATAACGCCGGTTTATCGGCTCCTAAGGTGGCATGAGTGGAATAAAACACTGAGCAAAAGGCCAAGCCTTCCACCCATTGCCAAGTGAAAGGATCGATATGGTTGACTAGAGGGGGGGGGTGAATAGGCAACTAACAATTTTCAGCTTTTCTTAACCACTTTAAATTAAACGTCAAAGTAAGTTGTCTAGATATTCTACTAAGATGACAACTAAAGGAAAGAAGGATAACAACTACACAAGCATGCTATAGGAATTAAACAAGTAAAGCATGCACAAGTAAAGGTAAGAAATAACCACAAGTGGAACCGATGGAGACGAGGATGTGTTGCCGAAGTTCCTTCCCTTTGAGGGGAAGTACGTCTCCGTTGGAGCGGTGTGGAGGCACAATGCTCCCTAAGAAGCCACTAGGGCCACCGTATTCTCCTCACGCCCTCACACGATGCAAGGTGCCGTGATTCCACTAGTGGTGCTCTTGAAGGTGGCGACCGAACCTTTACAAACAAGGTTGGGGCTATCTCCATAACTTGGAGGCTCCCAACAAAACCACGAAGCTTCACCACAATGGAATATGGCTTCGAGGTGACCTCAACCATCTAGGGTGCTCAAACACCCAAGAGTAACAAGATCCGCAAGGGATTAGTGGGGAGAATCAAATATCTCTTGGTGGAAGTGTAGATCGATGCCTCCTCAAGCAATCTCGAGCAAATCAACAAGTTTGATTGGCTAGGGAGAGAGATCGGGCAGAAATGGAGCTTTTGGAGCAACAATGGAGTAGTGGGGGAAGAGGTAAGTCTTCTTGGGGAAGAAGACCCCCTATATATAGTGGGAGAGCAAATCCAACCGTTATGTGCGTTTTCAGCCCGCAGAGCGCGGTAGTACCGCACGTAAGTTGCGGTACTACCGCTGGCTGAGCTGTACTACCGCTTTGGGAGCGGTACTACCGCTAGGCAAAAACATGCGAGATAATTGACAACCACGGATGAAATAAATTACATCCGCAGAGAAAACGGTAGTAGCAAAACGCGACACAGTACTACCGCTTGGAGTAAGCGGTACTACCGCATAGGATGCGGAAGCAAAAAAATTACTTCCGCACCTACTTCTGTACTTAGAATCAGTGCCGGGCCAGATACACGGTACTACCGCTCTGGAGCCGCGGTACTACCGCTGGTGCGGTACTACCGTGTCTTCAGGCGGTACTACCGTGTGGCTCTGCGGTACTACCGCTTGCCAGGCAGACGATTTAGTTAAGAAGTCGTGGTTTGCATATACGATAATAAACGGTTGGAACTCCAGAGAAGCAAGGGAAAGGTGGTGAGAGAGAAGATGTGTACGTGTTGATTACACCCAAACCTTTCCGAAGCGGACCCCCTCTTAATAGTACGGCTTTCCTATTACTCAAAGCCACCGACAGGGAGCAAAAAGAAAACACCGTCTTCCATCGAATCCGAGGGGCAATCAATCGTCTTGTGCCTAAGTGAGATATACCTGTAGGAGCTTAGAGCACACGATTAGTCCGCAAAAGCATTGTCATCAATCACCAAAACTACTTAGGGAGAAATATGCCCTTACAACCTCCCCCTTTTTGGTGGATTGATGACAATACGGGATTTGCACAGGAAAAAAAATAAGAGAGTATGCAAACCTAAAACTAGAATATAGGTGAGCTCCCCCTGGATGTGTGCCTACACAAGATTGTGCTTTGGACTGGACAACACACGTACAAGGTTCAGTGCTCCCCCTATATTCTACACATAATATACTCCTTATATATACCGCAGAGCACATAAACAAGGGAAAGTAAACTAACTGCTCACGATACAATAATAAAGACATAACGACGAGTTCAACGATAGAGAAGCATATGTCTTACACCATACGATAGTCTCACGCACACGACACAAAAGCACGCAAATAAACAGAGTTCAACCAACGAAAAGAAACAACTGGCACAAGACGCAAATCACTCTCCCCCTTTGTCATCGAGACACCACAAAGGGAAAAGAGGACACTAAGAAGGGTGGCAGCCCCGGAGAAACTCAATCATCGTACTCGTCATCAGACCCCTGCTGCTCCTCCTGACGCTCCTCATCAGACTCGGACCACTTGTACCCCTGACGGGCCATCCAAGTAGCCTCAGGGGTGATGTTATCTTCGGACCCGTTGGACACGTCCTCTCCATAGACCGCCAAGAGCTTCTTGTCACGCTGGCGAGTCTTCTTGTCAGTCACATGAGCCCTGTATTGACCTTTAGCCTGCATGCAGAAGAGGGCCTTCATCTTTTGCTTAAGCTTTTTAGCCCAAGAAGGCTCTGAGGAGGAAGAAGGAGCAAATCTTCGAGGGCCTTCCTCATCAGCCTCCTCCACAGACTCCTCATCAGTGCCCATCTGAGCTGCAGCAACTTGCGCACGAGTGGTGGTGTTGGCCCATCGAGTCTTGATGCGAAGACGGATGGGATCATGACGGATACAGTCGGCCTCGAACTCCTCATCAGGGTATAGCTTCTCCCAAGTCTTGGAGATCAGCAGAAACAAGAATGGACCATAGATGGGTACCTTGCGAGTGTAGATCGCAAAACGGAGCTCACACCACATGATATTGGATATGTCAAGTGGTGGAGTCTGCGTTGTGCGAGCCTCCTCACACATCAGCAGCATGTCAACCAGGTATGCATGGACCTTGTCCTTGTCTCCAACGCGAGGAAACAGAGAGTTGCGAAAGATCCGATACATGATGTCCAAAAATGGGTTCAACACCCAAATCTTCTTGCCACTAGCAAGAGTCTTCTCCACATAGAATGGTAGCAGCTTGTCTTTGTTGGCAGATTCTGGATTGGCGTGAGGCCGAGCTCCAACTGGGTTGTGGAGTCCCTCGTCAGGAATCTGGAGAAGATCCATGAACTCCTTCCAAGATGAGGTCATCTTGTGACCATTGGTCATCCATGTCATTGGGCGATCATCCTTGGTGTGGAAGTGGACTGACGCATAGAACTGAGCAATAATCTCCGGATCAAAATCATTCTGAAAGGTCATGATGTGCTCAAGTCCCAACTGCTCGACCAGATCCAGAGCCTCGGCAAAGTAGGCCCGGTTGGTGTTCTTCCGCATGTGGGCCACATCCACCCAGTGAGCATCCACGTACAGGTTGGTCTCGCTCTTGAGCACCTCCTGGTAGATGTGATACTGCTGTCTGGTCCAGAAAAGCTCATCTCCAGGAAACTGAGCACGGGGTTCTCCATAGGGGTTGTGCTTCCTCCGTGCCATGAACTCATTAGCTGGCATTTCTTCCATAGTCATGGAGGATTCCTTTTGCTTGTTGGCGGCGGTCTTGAACCTGCGCTGGGGATTGGAGCCCTCTGGCACATCACTGGGGTTGCGCAGACGCTTGGATCCGGTGTCGCGGACAGGGTTGGTACGACGAGCATCGAAACCGGAGCCACCACCTAAAGCACAAACACAAGAACACGACAAAAGCACAAAGAGAATCAATGCAAAAGCCTCAAAAAGCATGAGAAACAAGTAGAAATGGAAATATGTACATGGTACGAAGGAACTATGACCAAAGCGGTAGTACTGCCTGACAGATGCGGAAGTAAAAAATTAGTACCGCTTAGTGAGCGGTAGTACCGCTTGGGAAAGCGGTAGTACCGCACACTATGCGGTAGTAAAAATTTACTTCCGTGAACAGCAGCGGAAGTAAAAAACTAGTACTGCTTACGGAGCGGTAGTACCGCGTTGGGGTTGCGGTAGTACCGCTCGGTAAGCAGTAGTAAATTTTTACTTCCGCTCCAGAGCGGTAGTACCGCTGAGGACAGCGGTAGTACCGCTCTAGTCAGATCTGAAAACGGATCTGGACCAGATCGGGCGGTAGTACCGCGGTTCACCAGCGGTAGTACCGCACGGAACGGATCTGAAAGGTGCGGATCTAGATGAGGCCATGTAGATCGAACAACGGTACTACGGCTGATCATAGTAACTTGGTAGCAACATACATACAAGCATTTCTAGAGGAAGAACACTCTCCTACATCCTAAACTTCCATGGATAAGAACACGAAGAACACACGAACACTAAGCATCTCCCCTAACCCTAAAAACAACAACAAGGCAACAAGAAGAGGGGAAAAGGGGAGAAACCTTCATCCATGGCAAGAGGGCGAGGTGGGGAGCGATCCCACCGGTCGGAATGCGAGGAGAGTGGCCGAGGGAGGAGATCGGGCGAGGTCCTCCGGTGGCGTTCTTGAGAGGGAGAGATAGGGACGACGTGGGGGTTAGGAGTGAATGGGTATGGGGGAGTTGGAACTCCCCCTGCCTGCTTATAACCCCCACCCGTTTGAATATGTGCGGTAGTACCGCGGTCATCGCGGTAGTACCGCTTGAGCGGTAGTACCGCTCGCCAAGCGGTAGTACCGCTCTACCAGCGGCAGTAAATAAATACTGCCGTGCTGGACGTGCGGTAGTATCGTAACCCCCTTTGCGGTAGTACCGTAAACATGCACGGTAGTACCACTCCTCCAAGAGCTTGCACGTTTTGACAAGAGGCTTTTAGCAAAGAAGAGAGAAAAGCAAACGAACGCACAAGCAAAGCAAATAACACAACTCCACAGAGAGGGTGGTGGCCGAGGCCACCTATGTTTGAGTTCATTAGTATGGCACCGCGAAGAATTATCCTTGGGCCCATGAGCAATACTCGTCTTGAAGCATTTAAACCAACTATGTATGGCAAATGATAAAGATTTGATTAGTTTATGCATAATGGGGGAGGAATGGTTCATTGAGAGAACAATACTCCCCCTATGTCTATGCCTGCATCTAGACAAGATAACTATATTGAGTGTGAGGGGTGTGTGCACAGACTCAAACCACATTGCTCAAATCGATGATATTTAGCTCATGCCTTAACTCGCGAAATCTTGCTTCATCCAATGGCTTCGTGAAGATATCAGCAAGGTTATCATGAGTGTTGACGTAGTGAAGCTCGATCTCTCCTTGCCTTATGTGATCCCGGATGAAGTGATACCGAATCTCAATATGCTTTGTCTTGAAGTGTAGCACGGGGTTGAGAGAAATCTTGATGGCACTTTCATTGTCACACCAAAGAGGCACTTTGTCACAAGTGACACCGTAATCCTTTAAAGTTTGCCTCATCCATAAGAGTTGAGCACAACAACTGCCAGCAGCCACATATTCTGCTTCTGTGGACGAGAGAGATACACAACTTTGCTTTTTGGAAGACCAACTAACAAGAGAGCAACCAAGAAATTGGCACCCTCCCGAAGTGGACTTCCTATCCACTTTGTCTCCCGCCCAGTCAGAATCAGAGAAACCTACAAGGTTGAAGTTTGCTCCTCTCGGGTACCATAAGCCAAAGTTTGGGGTATGAGCCAAATATCGAAAGATTCGCTTGACAGCCATAAAGTGACTCTCCTTAGGTGAGGCTTGAAACCGTGCACAAATTCCTACACTCAACATAATATCTGGTCTAGATGCACAAAGGTAAAGCAAGGATCCGATCATAGAGCGATATACCTTTTGATCCACCGCTTTATCATTGGGATCAATGTCAAGTTGGCATTTGGTTGGCATTGGAGTAGTAGCCGGCTTGACATCACTTAGATTGAACCTCTTGAGCATGTCTTGAGTATACTTGGATTGTTTGATGAAGATGCCTTCTCTTCTTTGTTTGATCTCAAACCCAAGGAAATACTTCAACTCTCCCATCATGGACATCTCAAAATGTGTGGTCATGATTGCGGCGAACTCATCATTGAAAGCTTTGTTAGGAGAACCAAAGATAATATCATCAACATATAGTTGGCATACAAACAACTCCCCTTTGACCTTCTTAGTAAAAAGAGTGGGGTCGATTTTCCCAATTTCAAACCCACAATCTTGTAACAACTCGGTAAGATGATCATACCACGCACGTGGGGCTTGCTTAAGGCCATAGAGTGCCTTATCGAGTTGATACACGTGATTGGGGAATTTAGGATCCTCGAACCCCGGGGGTTGTTTAACATACACCAACTCATTAATAGGACCATTAAGAAATGCACTTTTCACATCCATTTGTTGCAATTTAAAGTTATGATGGGAAGCATAGGCAAGCAACAAACGAATGGATTCAAGACGAGCAACGGGGGCAAAGGTTTCACCGTAGTCGATACCCTCGGCTTGGGAGTAGCCTTGAGCCACTAGACGCGCCTTGTTGCGGATGACAATGCCATGAGCATCCTGCTTGTTCTTAAAGATCCATTTGGTTCCAATGACATTATGGTTCTCCTTTGGCCTTGGCACCAGACGCCACACCTTGTTGCGCTCGAAGTTATGGAGTTCCTCATGCATGGCATTGAGCCAATCAGGGTCTTCGAGCGCCTCATACACCTTCTGAGGTTCAACACAGGAGACAAAAGCTTGATGAGCACAATTGTTTGCTAATTGTCTACGAGTGCTTACCCCCCTTTTGATGCTTCCTAGAATGTTCTCGATGTGATGTTCGTTGGAAGCAAGCCTGGAGGCAACTTTTGCAGCACGACGCTCTAATTGCTCTTCAAGAGTTAACTGAGGAGCACTGAGTTGATCATCTTGAGCGTCGTCAGGAGCTAGATCTTGATCTTGAGCTTCCTCTTGACCTTGATCTTGCTCGGAGGACAGAACTTGGCCTTGTGCATCATTTGGTGCCTCTCCACCATCTTGTGATTGATCTTGAAGTTGGCCTTGTTTGTCAGGTTGAGGGCCTTCACTTTGTTCTTCGGAAGCGTGTGGGTCTTGGGTTGATGATGGTTCCACTTGAGTGGAACATTGTCCTTCTCCTTCGGCCACAAGGGGTTCCTCAATGGGTAGGATGTATCCAACACCCATTCTTCTTATGGCTTGAGGAGGAATTTCATCACCTGCATCACAAGTACCACTTTGCTCCACTTGGGAGCCGTTATTTTCATCAAACTCTACGTTACTCGTCTCCTCAATGAGTCCATTGGACTTGTTGAGGACACGGTAAGCATGAGAGTTTGTAGCATAACCAACAAATATGCCCTCGTGAGCTCTAGATTCAAATTTAGACAAGCGAACACCTTTCTTGAGAATGAAACACTTACACCCGAATACCCGGAAGTACTTGAGATTGGGCTTGTTACCGGTAAGAATCTCATACGGAGTTTTGTTCAAGCCTTTGCGGAGATAGAGACGATTTGATGCATGGCAAGCAGTGTTGATGGCTTCGGCCCAAAAGTTGTATGGAGATTTGAATTCAGCCATCATGGTTCTTGCCGCATCCATTAGAGTACGGTTCTTTCTCTCCGCTACACCGTTTTGTTGAGGGGTATATGGGGCTGCATATTGATGTTTGATCCCCTCATCACCAAGAAACTCATCCAAGGTGTAGTTCTTGAACTCGGTGCCGTTGTCACTTCTGATCATCAAAATCTTTGCTTCATGTTGTCGTTGAGCTTCATTTGCAAAGTTGATGACGGTTTGTTGGGTCTCACTCTTCTTCTTGTAGAAGTATACCCAGGTGTATCTTGAGTAATCATACACAATCACCAAGCAGTACTTTCTACCCCCAAGGCTATCAAAAGATGGAGGCCCAAAGAGGTCCATGTGGAGGAGCTCTAGGGGTCTCTTTGAATAGATGATAGTCGTGGGAGGGTGAGCCTTCTCATGTAACTTTCCTTCAATGCAAGCCCTGCAAGCACGATCTTTGGCAAAGCTAACATTTGTTAGTCCAAGGACATGGTCCCCCTTGAGAAGACTTTGCAAAGATCTCATATTGACGTGGGCCAACCGGCGATGCCAAAGCCATCCCACATCAACTTTAGCCATTAGGCATGTCGCGACCTTAGTGGGTTGCTTCGAGAAGTTAACCACATAAAGGCCGTTCTCGACATGCCCAACATAGGCTACTTTAAGAGTCTTGCTCCACAAGAGGGCCACGGTATCAATATCAAAGAATGTAGCAAATCCCATGAGTGCAAGTTGGCGAACAGAAAGTAAATTGTATGCAAGGGACTCAACAAGCATGACTTTCTCGATCGTGAGATCATGAGAGACAACAACCTTGCCAAGTCCCAATACCTTAGAAGATGAAGCATCACCCCATTCGACGTTGGTGGCCATAGATGAACCGAGATGCACGTCCACCACCAAGTCTTTGCTTCCGGTCATATGATTTGTGGCTCCGCTATCGAGCAACCATGATCCCCCACCGGAAGCAAACCCCTACAATAGATCAATGCTTGGATTTAGGTACCCATTTGGTAATGGGTCCTTTGAGGTTAGTAACAAGGGTCTTAGGAACCCAAATGGACCATTCAATGTATTCATAATAAGAACCAACAAATTTAGCAAACACATGACCATCACTAGCACGGCATAAAACATATGAAGGATTAAAGTCGCCGGCCATGTTTGACGGTACGGTGGAGTTTTTCTTGACACCACCACTTTTCTTCTTCTTTGACGTGCCCTCTCCTTCTTTCACAAAAGATTGTCGAAGAGGGGGTGGTTGCTTGGTCTTGTCATTCTTCTTCTTCTTGGGCTTAGGAACAAACCCAATTCCTTCCTTTGCCACAACCTCCTTTTGATTGCTCAAAAGGGTGTTGAGGTTCTTCTCACCTTGTATGCAAGTCACAAGGCCTTTCTCAAGTTGCTTCTTCAACTCGGCATTTTCTTTAACAAGATGCACATGCTCGCAACAAGGGTTAGTAGCATTTGCATTATCAATTAAAACCATGCGAGGAAAGATAGCCTTTTCCTTGGTTAGCGAAACTTGGAGTTGATCATGAGACTCCTTGAGAGTAGCATGCATACCTTTCAAGGCCTTGTGAGCCTTGTCAAGTATGTCAAACTCCTCTTTGAGTTTAGCATGGTCAGCCTCAAGTTTTGCCTTCTCGGAGTTAAGGACACGAGAGACAACTAAGGCATGATCAAGATCTTTCTTTAATTTAGCATGACCATCGTTGTGTGACTCCTCAAGAGCCAAACAAAGACCACGCTCTTCCTCTAAGGCGTTAGAGAGATCCGATATCTCATCGGCATAGTCTCGACTATGTCCTTCCATTTTAGTAATGGTTTTCTCGTGAGCCTCGATCATGTCATTGGCCTCACCGAGTTGTTCCAAGAGAGCAACAAAATGCTTCATGGGTTTGCCCTTGAGATTTTTCATGAACAACTCAAATTCATTTTCTCCCTCCTTAGCACCCTCACTCTCATCAATACAATTCGTCAATGAAGGATTAGAAGAGATAGTAGTATTGATGTTTGGGGTTACCTTGTTGGTGTCCTTGGCCATGAGACACTTGGCGGTGATGTTCTCATTTGGTGAGTCGAAGAGAGATGAGTGCGGAGTCGCAATTGCAATTGTGGCCATTGTGGTCACCTCATCGTCTTCATCATTATCATCATCCTCCACATATTCTTCTTGGGCCACCAACACCTTCGGAGGAGTCTTCTTGATGAAGTTGTTCTTGTTGGGATAGGACTTTGACTTGTCCTTCCGAATAAGCTTGCCTCCAAAGTCTTCTCTCTTCTCTTATCGGCAATCCACAACGAAGTGACTTACATTTCCACAGTTGAAGCATGTCCTCACTCGTTGCTTCCCCTTGTTCCCACTAGAGTTGTTCCTGTTGAAGTTGGATCTTGTGTTCTTCTTGCCCCAGAATTGCCTTGAAGCAAGAGACATGTGCTCATGATAGGCATATTTGGTGTCCTCGGGGCTACACTCATCATCATCTTCCACTTCCTCCTCTTCCACACAAGCCTTGGCCTTCAGTGCGAGTTTAGGCTTCTTCGATCGTTGAGCGCTTAAGACCGCATTGTCGGCGGTCACGTCCAAGATCCTCATGGCAACAAACTCATCCAATACTTCATTTGAGGATAAGTGGTGGAAGTCCGGTCTCTGACGTATGACAGAGGACATGGCCTTATGGTAGGGCATCATGGCCTTGAGGAACTTGCGCTTGATCCAATTGTCATCCGTATCCTTACTGCCATGATCTCGAAGAGAGACCGCAAGGATAGTTAATCTTCGATAAAGTTCCCGAGGATCTTCATCTTCGATCATAGCAAACTCATCAGCTTCATCTTGCACCACTTCATAGTTGGAGCGTTGAATGCTGGTGCTTCCCTTGTACATCGTGCCAACATGCTCCCAAGCTTCCTTGGCCACAGTGAAGGGTCGAAGGTGTGCAATGTCTTCCGGAGGGATGGAATCTTGAAGAATGCAAAGAGCAGACTCGTTGAACTAATGATCTGCAGTTTCTCTTGGAGTCATGTTGTCGGGATCATGCGGATAAAAACCTTGCTCAATGATTCTCCAAAGGTTAGTAGAACAATGATTAATATGACGTTTGAAACGAAACACCCAAGTAGCAAAATCAGAATTTTTGATAAACTTGGGAGGGGGACCAACGGAATTTAAATGCGGAGTGGGAACGGGTCCTCCATAGTGAGTAGGGGGAGCGGATTGGGCAAATTTCCCACTCCCATTCTTAGTAACCGGGGCTTGATCACTACTAGCTTCTCCCTTGTCGGGATTAGCCTCCGACACGTTGGTAGCGGGACGAGCCACTTCCAACGGTGTGGTGGATAATTTAAGCCCCTCGAGCAAATCTTTAAACATGCCTTTGACCTCGCTCGCTAGTGATTCTTTCAATGTGGTCAAGGCCACATTGAACTCCTCACGAGAGACCGAGGCTCCCCCATCTGATGTAGGCAAGGACGGAGTTCCACCGGAATGGTCCTCCGTCTCGACTACGTTGTCACCCATACTCTTTGGACGGTAAAGTCCTTAAAAAGAGACGAGGCTCTGATACCAATTGAAAGGATCGATATGGTTGACTAGAGGGGGGGGTGAATAGGCAACTAACAATTTTCAGCTTTTCTTAACCACTTTAAATTAAACGTCAAAGTAAGTTGTCTAGATATTCTACTAAGATGACAACTAAAGGAAAGAAGGATAACAACTACACAAGCATGCTATAGGAATTAAACAAGTAAAGCATGCACAAGTAAAGGTAAGAAATAACCACAAGTGGAACCGGTGGAGACGAGGATGTGTTGCCGAAGTTCCTTCCCTTTGAGGGGAAGTACGTCTCCGTTGGAGCACTGTGGAGGCACAATGCTCCCCAAGAAGCCACTAGGGCCACAGTATTCTCCTCACGCCCTCACACGATGCAAGGTGCCGTGATTCCACTAGTGGTGCCCTTGAAGGCGGCGACCGAACCTTTACAAACAAGGTTGGGGCTATCTCCACAACTTGGAGGCTCCCAACAAAACCACGAAGCTTCACCACAATGGAATATGGCTTCGAGGTGACCTCAACCATCTAGGGTGCTCAAACACCCAAGAGTAACAAGATCCGCAAGGGATTAGTGGGGAGAATCCAATATCTCTTGGTGGAAGTGTAGATCGATGCCTCCTCAAGCAATCCCGAGCAAATCAACAAGTTTGATTGGCCAGGGAGAGAGATCGGGCGGAAATGGAGCTTTTGGAGCAACAATGGAGTAGTGGGGGAACAGGTAAGGCTTCTTGGGGAAGAAGACCCCCTATATATAGTGGGAGAGCAAATCCAACCGTTATGTGCGTTTTCAGCCCGCAGAGCGCGGTAGTACCGCACGTAAGTTGCGGTACTACCACTGGCTAAGCGGTACTACCGCTTTGGGAGCGGTACTACCGCTAGGCAAAAACATGCGGGATGATTGACAACCACGGATAAAATAAATTACATCCGCGGCTACATCCGCAGAGAAAACGGTAGTAGCAAAACGCGACACGGTACTACCGCTTGGAGTAAGCGGTACTACCGCATAGGATGCGGAAGCAAAAAAAATTACTTCTGCACCTACTTCTGTACTTAGAATCAGTGACGGGCCAGATACACGGTACTACCGCTCTGGAGCCGCGGTACTACCGCTGGTGCGGTACTACCGTGTCTTCAGGCGGTACTACCATGTGGCTCTGCGGTACTACCGCTTTATGGAGCGGTACTACCGCTTGCCAGGCAGATGATTTAGTTAAGAAGTCGTGGTTTGCATATACGATAATAAACGGTTGGAACTCCAGTGAAGCAAGGGAAAGGTGGTGAGAGAGAAGATGTGTACGTGTTGATTCCACCCAAACCTTTCCGAAGCGGACCCCCTCTTAATAGTACGGCTTTCCTATTACTCAAAGCCACCGACAGGGAGCAAAAAGAAAACACCGTCTTCCATCGAATCCGAGGGGCAATCAATCGTCTTGTGCCTAAGTGAGATATACCTGTAGGAGCTTAGAGCACACGATTAGTCCCCAAAAGCATTGTCATCAATCACCAAAACTACTTAGGGAGAAATATGCCCTTACACCAAGTATGTAGGTGTGTTAATAATAATAGATATATTGTGATATTACAACAACAAGTTCCAACATGGAACGATCTTCATCTTCACCTACAACTAACAACGCTATAAGAGGGGCTGAGCAAGCGGGTAACATAGCCAAACAACGGTTTGCTAGGAAGGTGTCAAAGGTTAGAGGTTTCATGGCAACAAGGAGAGGGGTTGACAATAAATGATGGGTAGCGCGACATATAACGATAGCATCGAGACATCTAGCATAGCAATGATAGTAAAGGTATCCAAGGTGATGGTCATCTTTCCTGAGATCCCGCAAGGAAGAAGAACGGTTCCATGAAGTAGACGAAGAAGAAGCCTCGAAGACGAACCACGTGTAGACGAACGAATCCTCACGAACGCAACGGAAAAGAACTAGCGAGAACAAAGCACACAACAACCACTCAAGAACATGACGAGTTGCTCATCCAAGTAGGATGCAAGACAAGTCTATATGATGCAAAACATGGCAAGGGGTGAAGGAAACAAGTACAACATCACCCAACAAGTTTAAATGAGGCCGGAAACCACATATAACAATTCTGGTAAGTCCTGATATGCACATTTTGAAATTGGTCCAGATCTGAACAAACCTTAAGTTAAAGTTGTTAAACAGCAAGTTAACATGCACCATGATGATATACTCTAAATTCTAGACAAGTTTCATATAAAGTTTGTTTAATTCGGAGCTACGACCTAGAAGATACTAGCAAAACAAGACAAGCATGGCAATTATGCAAAATGCATCCATACACAAGCCAACACACTCCAAACATGAAACCAACATGATATTATGCTTCTACATGCAAAAACACACAAGTTTTATATAGGGCACGCTCAAAACGGAGCAACGGTTCAACACATGCACATGAAACAAGATATAACAACAAGCTGTCCAAAATCAGCAACATAGCAACTTTGGAGCAAGGTATATATAAGCTACAGCACCCAAACATGATAACAAGAGGCATGAATGTGAAATAGACATGATACTTAACAAGCATTAACTTAGAACACACCCAAAAACTTGTTGGAACGCATTTAAACAAGCATGGCAAGTTGCAATAAATTTATCCAGACTTAGTCAAAATCTGGGAAGGCAAAAACATCATCACGATGCTGCCTTCGGAAGCACAAAACAACAAGAATATCAACTCTAATAAGTATATAAAGAACATGGACATGTAATAGACATGTAATACATCAAACAACTCCATTGGAGCAACTCCATAGGAGGCATGGATCAATAACAACAAGCTTCACCAAATTGATCATGCTGACAACAGGCTGACAGGTAAATTTATAGCAACTTGAGAGCAAGAAATAAATAAGCTACAGCAGGCTATATGTGCAAGTAAGGGCATGGATGGATAGAAAATAACATGGACAACAAGACATGAACATTGGACATACTAAAGCATGCATGGATCTGAGTGAGGCATCTAGCAAACATGGCATCAGGTTTAACAGATTCCAGACTTACAATTTTTCACTAAGTATAAAACAGCAACATTGGCATGGTATGTTTACAAGCTTGTTTAAGTCACCTCAAGGCATATCATGGAAAGTGGATTGCACCATAGCAAAGACCATATGATTGTGCTTCTAAAACATATAGACATGTGGCATGAAGACAATCACACCAATAGCAATGAGCAAGTCAAATCAGCATCTCACAACAAGTTTCAGCACTTAACAGCCACATGCACTTTTACAATAGAGATTAACATGGCAATATGGCACCTAACATGAATGCTACAGCAACCATCATGTAGAGCACTTCACAATGAACATTTTGACATATCATATGCTCCATTTGGACCAACATGCACAAAGTTACAAGCATCACAAGCATGCAACAAAATTACATATAACAACAGTTTTAAACATATAGCACTCTTGCAACGATAATTAGGGAATCAATACGAACTCAAACAAGCATGCCACAATGGAACAAAAATGAAGAGCATCTCACAACGATCATTTTGACATATTACATGCACAATTTGGACATACGCACAACAAGTGACAAGCAGACAAAGTATGCATCATTTTAACAAAAACTCAGGGACTTAGAAGAATTCGACCTCGGGTCGGGGTGGACATTGTCCAGACCAGAGCGGACATGTCCGTCGGTGCATGCCCTTGGGCCCACCTGGCAGTGACACGGGTGAGGAGATGATGGACATGTCCGGTTCCCAACCGGACATGTCTGGCGGCAGAATCGATCCGACGCGGAGAGGTCCGGCCATGGCGGAGCCGACGACGAGAGGAGGCAGGGCAAGGCGCGCCGGACACGGATCCGGAGCTGGCGAGGCCGGATCTTGCCGGGAACTGGCGCCGGCAACGGAATCTGGCGCGAAGAGGGGGCCGGGCAGTGCCAGAACGGCGACGGCGGCGACCACCGACGCGGGAGGAGCTCGGGGCGCGGAGTTGGGGAGGCCATTGGCAGAGCGGCGACGTCCTCCGAGGCGAGGGGGTTGGTGACAGCTGGTGGGCAGGCGGGAGCCGGTGAGGTGGAGACGGCCGGCGGCGAGCTCCGACGACCGGAGCGTCGGGGAGGCGGTGGAGCAGGTCCGGCGGCGGGGCGGCTCGCCGGACGAAGGAGGCGGCGGCGCGAGGGAGCTCGGGAGGAGGAGGATCGAGGCCCACGGGCGCGGCGGCTCGGGCCCGGGTTCGGCCCGCGGCGGGCCTGTGGCGGGCTGGAAGGGCCGCGGGGAAGTGGAGCTGCAGGGGAGGCGACGTGGCAGGCTGAGATTGGCTATGGGGGCGGCGGACATGTCCGGCGGCGGCGCGGACGCGTCCGGTGGCGCGGAGGGAGGATTTTTAGGGTTTCATCCGCGAAATGGAGGGGAAGGCACCTATTTATAGGTAGAGGGAGCTAGGAGAGTCCAAATGAGGAGCGGTTTTCGGCCACGCGATCCTGATCCGACGACCGAGAGCATGGAGGTGGTTGGGATGGGCTAGCGGGCTGTTGTGAAGGGGTGCTGGGCCAAAAGAGAAAGGGGCTTCCGGCGGTTAACGCGGTTAACCGTTGGGCTCTCAAATGAACTCCGAATGCGACGAAACTTGACATGCAGTCTACATGTGCTATAATAAGACCACACGCTAAGTTTCACCCCATTCCGAGAACATTTTCCGGCCACTCATAAAACAAATATTCGGAGGCGCCGCGGGCGCGTGCAAGTGTGTCTGGGCTCAGAACGGACAACGGAAAGGACGGGCGGACTCAGACGAATGCAAGTTTTGAAAACATGATGATGCAACACACATGATGACATGGCAAGATGCAACACGCAAGAACATGACATGACAACGATGACGAATAACTGGCTCACACCTGGCGCATCGGTCTCGGGGTGTCACAACACTCCCCTACTAACAAGAGATCTCGTCCCGAGATCTTAGGAACGAGACGGAAGGGAAAAAGGAAGAAAAAAGTTCTTCTCGAACAACAGAGTGAAGCCAAAGAACCTTGAGAGGTTGAACAATTTGAAAGAAAGGATACAACGGAGATGAACGAAGTTGCAAAGACTTCGTTAAACAAGAGGAGCAAGGAATACGACGAGAGTCAAGGAGGTTGAAAGGCACAAAACAAGAGCTGAAGGAATAAGAATGAATTCGAAACCACTACGGTTAATGAGAGATAGAAGGGAATTTCCACGAAGGAATTCGGGCAGCACTTCGCCTTAAAATGGAATGAATATAACATGAACTTGAGAAGACGGAATGAAGCATGACGAAATGAACAAGACATTGCCTCCGGAAGAATTGCAAGAGTGAAATGAAAAGAACGGAGAAGAAGATGACAACTTACACCACAAATGAATTTAAAAGAGCATCCTCAAAGAAAGACTTGAACGGAGTTGTTGAGAAAATCAACAACAAAATAAAGAGCTTGTTGTGGACTTATTGAATTCATCCCAAAACTTGAGGTGAATTATGCTGCACTAAAAGGATGGATTAGCTGAGAACGAAGAAACGCAAAACTCCACTTCAAAAGATTACGGAGGATAAATTGCACTTCGAGATGCAAGAAAAATAATGCTTGAGCTACTCCAGAAGAATTAGATGAACGTTTGAAGAATGAATTGAATCAGGATGAACCACCATGAAGATCTCCGGTAACGAAAAGGATGATGAATCGGAATTGAGTATGAAAAGAATAAGAGTAAAGCCTTGCGATGATTTAGACGGGGGTACAGACGAGATAGCCGAGAAACTTGAACTCCGGAATGAAAAAGATTAAAGCATTTGGAACTAGAATTTATTCATCAAGAATAAACTCCGAAGGAAATAATAAATCAACTAGATGGAAAATAATAAGAATTATGTTATGCTTATCCTCCACCAATAAAACTGATGGGAAACAATGGATTTGCATATCACTTATTCTCCTTGAAATGATTAAAGAGGAATATCTCGTGAACTTGCGATAATCTTCATGAAACACCGGTAGGATTGGAATAAAAAACAAATGGATTGATATGATAACACCTTAAAAGAACTCTTAAGCGAACCACCATAAGAATTGAAGCCGAGTGAAGAAAAGAACGAACCACTGGGAAGAAATTGAAAACGAGTAAAAACAAGAGAATGAATCGCCGGAAAGAATAAGGCACTTGGGGAAATTAGATACAAGAGAACGAAGAGATCGCGAACTGATTAAAGAATAGTTGAACGAAGCACCGGACGAATGTGAGACGAACGAAGAGGCATCGATGAAGAATATTTGGAGGATGAAGTTGAAAACTGAGAACGAAGAAATCTTTTGAAATGATGGCCTCCGGAGGAACACAAAAGAAAGAATTCATGAAATACTCCAGAAGAATGAAAGGAGAAAAGGTTGCCCCAATGATGAAAATAATTTAAAAGCGATCTTGGCGAAGGCATATGACTAATGGAATCCATACTTACGTCACACTTTGAAAAGAATTTCGGAACACTCCGGGAAAATAAAAGAGTCAGGTAAGATCCTGGGAAAAGACCTGTGGGTTAGGACCCACCGAAGAGAAAACCACCGTTCAAATGGATTATTCAAGTGAGAAATGATGCACCAGAACGTTTAAAAGACTCGAAGGTTGTGCCCCAATCACGTAAGTGTCGCGTGATCGGGATAGAATCGCATATTGGGCCTGACAAGTTGGTATGAGAGCATCATACCATTACATACATACATGGGGGATACAACAATTCATACAAGTCACATGAATACAACAACATCAAGACAAGGCATCCGACTACGGATGCAAACATGAAAAACACAACGACATCCGTCTGCTATCCCAGGCTGCCGACCCGGAACCTAACCGAAGATTGCTGAAGAAGAAGAAGAAAGAACTCCAACACAAAGGACATCGCTCTCGCGTAAGTCATCGAAAACTTGCACCTGCAACTGTTGTTGTAGTATCTGTGAGCCACGAGGACTCAGCAATCCCATAACCATGGGTAACAAGACTAGCAAAGTCTAACTGGGTAGGAAGAGGTAAAGTGGTGAGGTTGCAGCAACGGCTAAGCAAAATATGGTGGCTAACTTACGAGTACAAGAATAAGATGAGCATCTACGCAAACGATCGCAAACTAGTAGTGATCGCTAAAGATCCTGAACTACCTACGAGTCAAACATAACCCCACCGTGTTCTCTTCTCAAAGTGAAAACACACGGTCACGGTTACTCACACAGTTGTGTGTTTTATCTCGGATCCTCTGTCAAGTTTTCTACAACCGGACATTAACAAATTTCAATCTGCCACATAACCGCGGGCACGGCTTTATAAAGATCATAACCCTGCAGGGGTGTCCCAACTTAGCCCATCACAAGCTCTCACGATCAGCAGAAGTAATAATAATATTACCCCTTATCTTAGGGAAGGCCCGATCAGACTCGGAATTCCCGGTGCACAAGACATTTCGACAATGGTAAAACAAGTCCAGCAAGACCTCCCGGCGTGCCGACACCCTGATAGTAGCCGCGCGTATCTCGTCTCAGGCCACAACCGGATAGGTGATCCTACGGGAGCCAGACCTCGAGTTTCCTCGTGGTGGCCCCGCAGTCTCCCCGTTCGGAACCAACACCATCAGCACTGGCCCCCCTACTATGTAGAAAGAAACCTCGGGTAGCGCTAACTCCCTATGCAATTAATTAATTAATTAATTAATTAAGTTTTTATTATGAGCAATTTAAAACCAATGTTGGGCCTTGCTGGAGGAGTTTTATTCAAAGACGAACTGTCAAGGGGTCCCCATATACCCAACCGTGTAAGGAACGCAAAATCAAGGAACATAACGCCGGTTTATCGACTCCTAAGGTGGCATGAGTGGAACAAAACACCGAGCAAAAGGCCAAGCCTTCCACCCATTGCCAAGTATATAGGTGTGTTAATAATAATAGATATATTGTGATATTCCAACAACAAGTTCCAACATGGAACGATGTTCATCTTCACCTGCAACTAACAACGCTATAAGAGGGGCTGAGCAAGCGGGTAATATAGCCAAACAACGGTTTGCTAGGAAGGTGTCAAAGGTTAGAGGTTTCATGGCAACAAAGAGAGGGGCTGGCAATAAATGATGGGTAGCGCGACATACAACGATAGCATCGAGACATCTAGCATAGCAATGATAGTAAAGGTATCCAAGGTGATGGTCATCTTGCCTGAGATCCCGCAAGGAAGAAGAACGGTTCCATGAAGTAGACGAAGAAGAAGCCTCGAAGACGAACCACGTGTAGACGAACGAATCCTCACGAACGCAACGGAAAAGAACTAGCGAGAAGAAAGCACACAACAACCACTCAAGAACATGACGAGATGCTCAACGAAGTAGGATGCAAGACAAGTCTATATGATGCAAAACATGGCAAGGGATTAAGCAAACAAGTATAACATCACCCTACAAGTTTAAATGAGGCCGAAAACCACATATAACAATTCCGGTAAGTCCTCATATGCACATTTCGAAATTGGTCCAGATCTGAATAAACCTTAAGTTAAAGTCGTTAAACAGCAAGTTAACATGCACCATGATGATCTACTCTAAATTCTAGACAAGTTTCATATAAAGTTTGTTTAATTCGGAGCTACGGCCTAGAATATATGAGCAAAACAAGACAAGCATGGAAATTATGCAAAATGCATCCATACATCAAGCCAACACACTCCAAGCATGAAACCAACATGATATTATGCTTCTACATGCAAAAACACACAAGTTTCATATAGGGCACGCTCAAAACGGAGCAACGGTTCAACACATACACATGAAACAAGATATAACAACAAGCTGTCCAAAATCAGCAACATAGCAACTTTGGAGCAAGGTATATATATGCTACAACACCCAAACATGATAACAAGAGGCATGAATGTGAAATAGACATGATACTTAACTAGCATTAACTTAGAACACACCCAAAAACTTGCTGGAACACATTTAAACAAGCATGGCAAGTTGCAATAAATTTATCCAAACTTAGTCAAAATCTGGGAAGGCAAAAACATCATCACGATGCTGCCTTCGGAGGCACAAAACAACAAGCATGTCAACTCTAATAAGTATATAAAGAACATGGACATGTAATAGACATGGCATACATCAAACAACTCCATTGGAGCAACTCCATAGAAGGCATGGATCAATAACAACAAGCTTCACCAAATTGATCATGCTGACAACAGGCTGACAGGTAAATTTATAGCAACTTGAGAGCAAGAAATAAATAAGCTACAACAGGTTATATGTGCAAGTAAGGGCATGGATGGATAGAAAATAACATGAACAACAAGACATGAACATTGGACATACTAAAGCATGCATGGATTTGAGTGAGGCATCAAGCAAATATGGCATCAGGTTTAACAGATTCTAGACTTACAGTTTTTCACTAAGTATAAAACAGCAACATTGGCATGGCATGTTTACAAGCTTGTTTAAGTCACCTCAAGGCATATCATGGAAAGTGGATTGCACCACAGCAAAGACCATATGATTGTGCTTCTAAAACATATAGACATGTGGCATGAAGACAATCACACCAATAGCAATGAGCAACTCAAATCAGCATCTCACAACAAGTTTCAGCACTTAACAGCCACATGCACTTTTACAACAGAGATTAACATGGCAATATGGCACCTAACATGAATGCTACAACAACCATCATGTAGAGCACTTCACAATGAACATTTTGACATATCATATGCTCCATTTGGACCAACATGCACATAGTTACAAGCATCACAAGCATGCAACAAAATTACATATAACAACAGTTTTAAACATATAGCACTCTTGCAACGATGATTAGGGCATCAAGATGAACTCAAACAAGCATGCCACAATGGAACAAAATGAAGTGCATCTCACAACGATCATTTTGACATATTACATGCACAATTTGGACATACGCACAACAAGTGACAAGCAGACAAAGTATGCATCATTTTAACAAAAACTCAGGGACTTAGAAGAATTCGACCTCGGATCGGGGTGGACATTGTCTAGACCAGAGCGGACATGTCCGTCGGTGCATGCCCTTGCGCCCACCTGGTAGTGACACGGGTGGGGAGACGATGGACATGTCCGGTTCCCAACCAGACATGTCCGGCGGCGAAATCGATCCGACGCGGAGAGGTCCGGCCATGGCGGAGCCGACGACGAGAGGAGGCAGGGCAAGGTGCGCCGGACGCGGATCCGGGGCTGGCGAGGCCGGATCTCGCCGGGAACTGGCGCCGGCGAAGGAATCTGGCGCGAAGAGGGGGACGGGCAGTGCCGGAACGGCGACGGCGGCGACCACCGACGCAGGAGGATCTCGGGGCGCGGAGTTGGGGAGGCCGTTGGCGGAGCGGCGACGTCCTCCGATGCGAGGGGGTTGGTGGCAGCTGGCGCGCAGGCGGGGGCCGGCGAGGTGGAGACGGCCGACGGCCGGAGCATCGGGGAGGCGGTGGAGCAGGTCCGGCGGCGGGGCGACTCGCCGGAAGAAGGAGGCGGCGGCGCGAGGGAGCTTGGGAGGAGGAGGATCGAGGCCCACGGGCGCGGCGGCTCGGGCCCGGGTTCGCCCCGCGGCGGGCTGGAAGGGCAGCGGGGAAGTGGGGCTGCAGGGGAGGCGACATGGCAAGCTGATATTGGCTGTGGGGCGGCAGACATGTCCGGCGGCGGCGCGAACGCGTCCGATGGCGCGGAGGGAGGATTTTTAGGGTTTCATCCGCGAAAATGGACGGGGGCACCTATATATAGGTAGAGGGAGCTAGGAGAGTCCAAATGAGGAGCGGTTTTCGGCCACGCAATCCTGATCCGACGACCGAGAGCATGGAGGTGGTTGTATGGGCTAGTGGGCTGTTGTGAAGGGGTGCTGGGCCAAAAGAGAAAGGGGTTTCTGGCGGTTAACGCGGTTAACCGTTGGGCTCTCGAACGAACTCCGAATGCGACGAAACTTGACAGGCGGTCTACCTATGCTATAATAATACCACACGCCAAGTTTCACCCCATTCCGAGAACATTTTCCGGCCACTCATAAAACAAATATTCGGAGGCGCCGCGGGCGCGTGCAAGTGTGTCTGGGCTCAGAACGGATAACGGAAAGGACGGGCGGACTCAGACGAATGCAAGTTTTGAAAACATGATGATGCAACACACATGATGACATGGCAAGATGCAACATGCAAGCAGATGACATGACAACGACGACGAATAACTGGCTGACACCTGGCGCTTCGGTCTCGGGGTGTCACTCCTCAGTGGGAAAAGGAATCCAAGAAGAAGAAAAAGAGCAAGGATTTCTGATGAAAAGAAGAAGAATAAATCTTCAAGGTCTTCATCCTACAAGAAAACCTCTTCTGGCAAGCCACGTGCTTTCATTGGCAAGGAAATGGATTTTAAGGAGGAGTCTGATTCTCACGAGGCAAAGGAGGAGTCAGAGGAGGAATCTGATTCTCGCATCATGAGTCTGGCTCTAGGTTCGGTGTTCATCACCAAGTCCATCTTCAGTGATGAAGACAGTGATAAAGTCACTGACGCGGATGCCGATGATGATGACGACTCCGCTCCCACCTACTGCTTCATGGCTAGAGGTGCCAAGGTAAACTCACATGATGCCTACTTCCAAACCTCTAGTGAAGATGAATCTGAGTGTGAATCCAAACCCAGTTATAAAACTCCTGCTAAAATTGCTACTGAACAACAAACGGCTATGGAAAAGATCCAGAAATTGTTAGACAAAAGCGATGATTTGTTGGACGAGGAAATGAATCGAACTCGGTCCTTAATTGAAGACATAAAAAATCTTCACGTTAAGTACAAAGAGCTTGGAAGTCGTCATCAAACCCTCCCAACTGACCATGAGAAGCTTTCCTATGATTATCTTCAAAGGAAGTTGGATCTAGAAAAACTGAGGACGTCTCATGATGATCTTCAGAAGGAAAACGATTCATTACTTGCTCAACAGGTCAGTCCGCTCAGGAAGAATTTGTTCCACCTTGCTTGAAATGTCTTGAGCATGACAATGACACTTCTACTATTGAATGTTCAAATGCTACTGAGTCTACTCTGTATTCAACTGCTGATGTGGTAATTAACCCCTTCTCTGACGAAACCACTATTATTGCTGATGGAAATGCTAGGTTGAAGACATTGCTTGAAACATGCATGTACAAAAGCCTCAAAGGGCATCAAACGCTATGCGATGTCCTCAAGAAGTAGATCTTGAACCGAAACCCGAGGAAAGAGGGTGTTGGGTTCGAAAGAAACATGAATGTTGATGGCTCTTATTGGACTCCTAACCAGTACCCCGAAACTACATGGGTTGCTGCTAAGGAACCTCCAGTAGATCCTTCCACCTTATCTGGGTTTACTTGTGACAAACTTATCATCATTGATGAGTCACTTGACTCCAACTACAAACTGTTCAAAAACCCTAAAGGTGAAGTGTTTGTCAGGTTTTTTGGTACTAACTGTAGGAATGGGCCATTGATATCCCACAAGTATAGGGGATTGCAACCCTTTTCGAGGGCAGAGTATTCAACCCAAATTTATAGATTCGACACAAGGGGGGCCAAAGAATATTTGCAAGTATTAGCAACTGAGTTGTCAATTCATCCACACCTGGAAATTAATTATCTACAGCAAAGTGATCGGTAGCACAGTAGTATGATAGTTTTGATAGTAGCGGTAGCAACGATAGTAATGGTAAAAGTGATAGCAGTGATTTTGTAGAAGTAGCAATAGTAACAATAGCAGTAGTAACTTAGCAAGATCAATATGTAGGAAATTCATAGGCATTGGATCGGCAATTTGTTGGATGTTATTCATCATGTAACATTCACAACATAGGGCGATAAAAAACTAGCTCTAGTTCATAAATGTAATGTAGGCATGTATTCCATAAATAGTCATACGTGCTTATTGAAAGAACTTCTATGCCATCTTTTGTCCTACCCTCCCATGGCAGCGGGTGTTGGGGAACGTAGCATAATTCAAAAAAATTCCTACGCTTCACCAAGATCAATCTAAGGAGTCATCTAGAAACGAGCATAATGGAGTGCATCTACATACCCTTTGTAGATTGCGAGCGGAAGCGTTCGAAGGGACGTGGATGAAGTAGTCGTACTCTTCGCGATCCTCGTCGCCGATGATCCCAGCGCCGAACGGTCGGCACCTCCACGTTCAACACACGTACGGTACAGCGATGTCTCCTCCTTCTTGATCCAGCAAGGGGGTAGGAGAGGTTGACGGAGATCCAGCAGCACGACGGCGTGGTGGTGGATGCAATAGGAAATCCTGCAGGGCTTCGCCGGCGCCCTGCGAGAGGAGTAAGTGTGACAGGAGGGGGAAGAGGCGCCAGAGGCTTGGGGTGCAACTGCCCTCTCCCCCGCACTATATATAGGGGCCAGGGGGGCGCCGGCCCTGGGAGATCAGATCTCCAGGGGGCGGCGGCCAGGGGGGTAAACTAGCCCCCCAAGGCATAGGGGGCGCCCCCTCCCCCTAGGGTTTCAACCCTAGGCGCATGGAGGGGGGCCCATGTGGTGTGCGAGCCCACCAGGGGCTGGCCCCTTGCCCCTTGCGGCCTAGGGGACCCACCGGGATGGGTGGCCCCACCCGGTGGACCGGAGGGGTCCCGGGACACTCCCGATGACCCTCGGAATTCACCCGATGGCCGATACTGGACTTCCTATATATCATTCTTTACCTCCGGACCATTCCGGAACTCCTCGTGACGTCCGGGATCTCATCTGGGACTCCGAACAACATTTGGGTTTCCATGTGCATGTATCTCTACAACCCTAGCGTCACCGAACCTTAAGTGTGTAGACCCTACGAGTTCGGGAGACACGCAGACATGACCGAGACGACTCTCCGGTCAATAACCAACAGCGGGATCTGGATACCCATGTTGGTTCCCACGTGTTCCTCGATGATATCATCGGATGAACCACTGTGTCAAGGATTCACTCAATCCGTATGTTATTCCCTTTGTCTATCGGTACGGTACTTGCCCGAGATTCGATCGTGGGTATACCCGATACCTTGTTCAATCTCATCATGGCAAGTCTCTTTACTCGTTCCATAATCCATCATCCCGTGACTAACTCCTTAGTCGCCTTGAGCTCATTATGATGATGTCTTACCGAGTGGGCCCAGAGGTACCTCTCCGTCATACGGAGTGACAATATCCCAGTCTCGGTTCGTACCAACTCAACAGACACTTTCGGAGATACCCGTTGCGTACCTTTATAGCCACCTAGTTACGTTGTGACTTTTGGCACACCCAAAGTATTCCTACGGTATCCGGGAGTTGCACAACCTCATGGTCTAAGGAATTAATACTTGACACCGAAAAAGCTTATGCATTACGAACTATACGATCTCATGCTAGGCTCAGGATTGGGTCTTGTCCATCACATCATTCTCCTAATGATGTGATCCCGTTAATGACATCCAATGTCCATGGTCAGGAAACCGTGACCATCTATTGATCAACGAGCTAGTAACTAGAGGCTTACCAGGGACTCATTGTGGTCTATATATTCACACATGTATCGTTGTTTCCGTACGATACAATTCAAGCATGAATAACAATTATCATGAACAAGGAAATATAATAATAATATTGTTATTATTGCCTCTAGGGCATATTTCCAACAGTCTCCCACTTGCACTAGAGTCAATAATCTAGTTACATTGTGATGAATCGAACACCCATAGAGTTCTGGTGTTGATCATGTTTTGCCTGTGGAAGAGGTTTAGTCAACGGGTCTGCAACATTCAGATCCATATGCACTTTACAAATATCTATGTCTCCATCTTGAACATAATTCCGGTTGGAGTTGAAACGGCGCTTGATGTGCTTGGTATTCTTGTGAAACCTGGGCTCCTTGGTAATGGCAATAGCTCTAGTGTTGTCACAAAAGAGAGTCATCGGGCTTGACGCGCTTGGAATGACTCCTAGGTCGGTGATGAACTCCTTCATCCAGACTCCTTGCGCTGCTTCACAAGCAGCTATGTACTCCGCTTCACATGTAGAATGCGCCACGACGCTCTGTTTGCAACTGCACCAGCTGACTGCTCCACCATTCAAAATATACACGTATCCGGTTTGTGACTTTGAGTCATCCAGATCTGTGTCGAAGCTAGCATCGACGTAACCCTTTACGACGAGCTCTTCGTCACCTCCATAAACGAGAAACATATCCTTAGTCCTCTTCAGGTACTTTAGGATGTTCTTGACCGATGTCCAGTGTTCCATACCGGGATCACTTTGGTACCTCCCTACCAAACTTATGGCAAGGTTCACATCAGGTCTGGTACACAGCATGGCATACATGATAGAACCTATGGCCGAGGCATAGGGAATGACACTCATCTTTTCTCTATCTTCTGCCGTGGTCGGGGACTGAGCCTTGCTCAATCTCATACCTTGCAAAACAGGCAAGAATCCCTTCTTGGACTGATCCATATTGAACTTCTTCAATATCTTGTCAAGGTATGTGCTTTGTGAAAGACCAATGAGGCGTCTTGATCTATCTCTATAGATTTTGATGCCTAATATGTAAGCAGCTTCTCCAAGGTCCTTCATGAAAAACTCTTATTCAAGTAGGCCTTTATACTTTCCAAGAATTCTATATCATTTCCCATCAGTAATATGTCATCCACATATAATATGAGAAATGTTACAGAGCTCCCACTCACTTTCTTGTAGATACAGGCTTCTCCCCAAGTCTGTATAAAGCCAAACGCTTTGATCACATCATTAAAGCGAATATTCCAACTCCGAGATGCTTGCACCAGCCCGTAGATTGAGCGCTGGAGCTTGCATACCTTGTTAGCATTCTCTGGATCGACAAAACCTTCCGGCTGCATCATATACAACTCTTCCTTAAGGAAGCCATTAAGGAATGCCGTTTTGACGTCCATTTGCCATATCTCATAATCATAGAATGCGGCAATTGCTAACATGATTCAGAAAGACTTTAGCATCGCTACGGGAGAGAAAGTCTCGTCGTAGTCAATCCCTTGAACTTGTCGATAACCCTTAGCGACAAGCCGAGCCTTATAGATGGTCACATTACCATCCGCGTCTGTCTTCTTCTTAAATATCCACTTATTTTCTATGGCGTGCCTATCATCAGGCAAGTCCACCAAAGTCCATACTTTGTTTTCATACATGGATTCTATCTCGGATTTCATGGCTCCAAGCCATTTATTGGAATCCGGGCCCGCCATCGCTTCTTCATAGTTCGAAGGTTCTCCGTTGTCTAACAACATGATTCCCATGATAGGGTTGCCGTACCACTCTGGTGCGGAACGTGTCCTTGTGGACCTTCGAAGTTCAGTAGTAACTTGATATGTATCTTCATGATCATCATCATTGACTTCCTCCCTTGTCGGTGCGGGCACCTCAGGAACAATTTCCTGCGCTGCGCTACTTTCCGGTTCGGGAGGGGTGACTGTCACCTCATCAAGTTCTACTTTCCTCCCACTCACTTCTTTCGAGAGAAACTCTTTCTCTAGAAAGGATCCATTCTTGGCAACAAAGACTTTGCCTTCGAATCTGTGGTAGAAGGTGTACCCAATTGTTTCCTTTGGGTATCCTATGAAGACGCATTTTTCCGATTTGGGTTCGAGCTTCTCAGGTTGAAGTTTCTTGACATAAGCATCGCAACCCCAAACTTTTAGAAACGACAACTTAGGTTTCTGGCCAAACCAAAGTTCATACGGTGTCGTCTCAACGGATTTCGACGGAGCCCTATTTAAAGTGAATGCGGCAGTCTCTAAAGCATAACCCCAAAAGGATAGTGGTAAGTCGGTGAGAGACATCATAGATCGCACTATGTCCAACAGAGTACGATTTCGACGTTCGGACACACCGTTACGCTGAGGTGTTCCGGGCGGTGTCAATTGTGAAACAATTCCACGGTTCCTAAGTTGCATGCCAAATTCATGACTTAAATATTCACCCCCACGATCCGATCGCAAGAACTTTATTTTTCTGTCACGTTGATTTTCAACCTCATTCTGAAATTCCTTGAACTTTTCAAAGGTCTCAGACTTGTGCTTCATCAAGTAGATATACCCATATCTACTCAAGTCATCTGTGAGGGTGAGAACATAACGATAGCCTCCGCGAGCCTCAACACTCATTGGACCGCACACATCGGTATGTATGATTTCCAATAAGTTGGTTGCTCACTCCATTGTTCCGGAGAACGGAGTCTTGGTCATCTTGCCCAAGAGGCATGCTTCGCACGTGTCAAATGATTCATAATCAAGAGACTCCAAAAGTCCATCAGCATGAAGCTTCTTCACACGTTTGACACCAATATGACCAAGGTGGCAGTGCCACAAGTATGTGGGACTATCACTGTCAACTTTACATCTTTTGGCATTCACACTATGAATATGTGTATCATCACGATCGAGATTCATCAAAAATAAACCATTGACCAGCGGGGCATGACCATAAAACATATCTCTCAAATAAATAGAATAACCATTATTATCGGATTTAAATGAGTAGCCATCTCGCATCAAACGAGATCCAGATACAATGTTCATGCTCAAAGCTGGTACTAAATAACAATTATTGAGGTTTAAAACTAATCCCGAGGGTAGATGTAGAGGCAGCGTGCCGACGACGATCACATCGACCTTGGAACCATTCCCGACGCGCATCGTCACCTCGTCCTTCGCCAGTCTCCGCTTATTCCGCAGCTCCTGCTTTGAGTTACAAATATGAGCAACTGCACCGGTATCAAATACCCAGGAGCTACTATGAGCGCTGGTAAGGTACACATCAATAACATGTATATCACATATACCTTTGACGTTGCCGGCCTTCTTGTCCGCTAAGTATTTGGGCAGTTCCGCTTCCAGTGACCCGTTCTCTTGCAATAAAAGCACTCAGTCTCAGGCTTGGGTCCATACTTTGGCTTCTTCCCGGCAACTAGCTTACCGGGCGCGGCAACTCCCTTGCCGTCCTTCTTGAAGTTCTTCTTACCCTTGCCCTTCTTGAACTTAGTGGTTTTATTGACCATCAACAGTTGATGCTCTTTCTTGATCTCCACCTCCGCTGATTTCAGCATTGAATACACCTCGGGAATGGACTTCTCCATCCCCTGCATATTGAAGTTCAACACGAAGCTCTTGTAGCTAGGTGGGAGCGACTGGAGGATTCTGTCAACGACCGCTTCGTCTGGGAGATTCATTCCCAACTGAGACAAGCGGTTGTGCAACCCAGAAATCTTGAGTATGTGCTCACTGACAGAACTGTTTTCCTCCATCTTACAGCTATAGAATGCGTTGGAGACATCATATCTCTCAACTCGGGCATGAGCCTGGAAAACCATTTTCAGCTCTTGGAACATCTCATATGCCCTGTGGTGCTCAAAACGCTTTTGGAGCCCCGATTCTAAGCTGTAGAGCATGCCGCACTGAACCAATGAGTAATCATCACAACGCGACTGCCAAGCATTCATAACATCTTGGTTTGCCGGGGCGGGAGCGTCACCTAGCGGTGCTTCTAGGACATAAGTTTTCTTGGCAGCTATGAGGATGATCCTCAGGTTACGGACCCAGTCCGTATAGTTGCTATCTTTCAGCTTGGATTTCTCTAGGAACGCGTTGAAGTTGAGGGTGACATGAGCATGGGCCATTTGATCTACAAGACATATTGTAAAGAATTTAGACTAAGTTCATGATAATTAAGTTCATCTTAATCAAATTTTAATGAACTCCCACTCAGATTGACATCTCTCTAGTCATCTAAGTGATACATGATCCGAATCGACTAGCCCGTGTCCGATCATCACGTGAGACGGACTAGTCATCAACGGTGAACATCTTCATGTTGATCGTATCTTCTATACGACTCATGTTCGACCTTTCGGTCTTGCGTGTTCTGAGGCCATGTCTGTACATGCTAGGCTCGTCAAGTAAACCCTAAGTGTATTGCGTGTGTAAATCTGGCTTACACCCGTTCTATGCGAACGTTAGAGCCTATCACACCCGATCATCACGTGGTGCTTCGGAACAACGATCCTTAGCAACGGTGCACAGTTAGGGGGAACACAATTCTTGAAATTTTAGTGAGAGATCATCTTATTTACTACCGTCGTTCTAAGTAAACAAGATGCATAAACATGATAAACATCACATGCAATCAAATAAAGTGACATGATATGGCCAATATCATCTTGCCCCATCGATCTCCATCTTCGGGGCACCATGATCATCTTTGTCACCGGCTCGACACCATGATCTCCATCATCATGATCTCCATCATCGTGTCTTCATGAAGTCATCACGCCAACTATTACTTCTACTACTATAGCTAACGTTTAGCAATAAAGTAAAGTAGTTACATGGCGTTATTCAGTGACACGCAGGTCATACAATAATTAAGACAACTCCTATGGCTCCTGCCGGTTGTCATTTTCATCGACATGCAAGTCGTGATTCCCTATTACAAGAACATGATCAATCTCATACATCACATATATCATTCATCACATCTTCTTGGCCATACCACATCACATAGCACATGCTGCAAGAACAAGTTAGACGACCTCTAATTGTTGTTGCAAGTTTTACGTGGCTTCTATAGGTTTTCTAGCAAGAACGTTTCTTACCTATGCCAAAACCACAACGTGATTTGTCAATTTCTACTTATCCTTCATAAGGACCCTGTTCATCGAATCCGATCCGACTAAAGTGGGAGAGACAGACACCCGCCAACCACCTTATGCATCTAGTGCATGTCTGTCGTTGGAACCAGTCTCACGTAAGCGTACATGTAAGGTCGGTCCGGGCCGCTTCATCCCACGATGCCGCCGAATCAAGATTGGACTAGTAACGGCAAGAAAATTGAGCAAACTCAACGCCCACAACTTGTTTGTGTTCTACTCGTGCAAGATGCTACGCAAAGACCTAGCTCAGATGCCACTGTTGTGGAACGTAGCATAATTCAAAAAAAAATCCTACGCTTCACCAAGATCAATCTAAGGAGTCATCTAGCAACGAGCATAATGGAGTGCATCTACATACCCTTTGTAGATTGCGAGCGGAAGCGTTCGAAGGAACGTGGATGAAGTAGTCGTACTCTTCGCGATCCTCGTCACCGATGATCCCAGCGCCGAACGGACGACACCTCCGCGTTCAACACACGTACGGTACAACGACGTCTCCTCCTTCTTGATCCAGCAAGGGGGTAGGAGAGGTTGACGGAGATCCAGCAGCACGACGGCGTGGTGGTGGATGCAATAGGAAATCCTGCAGGGCTTCGCCGGCGCCCTGCGAGAGGAGTAGGAAGTGTGACGGGAGGGGGAAGAGGCGCCAGAGGCTTGGGGGTGCAGCTGCCCTCTCCCCCCACTATATATAGGGGCCAGGGGGGCGCCGGCCCTGGGAGATCAGATCTCCAGGGGGGGCGGCGGCCAGGGGGTAAACTTGCCCCCCAAGGCATAGGGGGCGCCCCCTCCCCCTAGGGTTTCAACCCTAGGCTCATGGAGGGGGGCCCATGTGGTGCGCCAGCCCACCAGGGGCTGGCCCCTTTCCCCTTGTGGCCTAGGGCACCCACCGGGATGGGTGGCCCCACCCGGTGGACCCCCGGGACCCCTCCGGTGGTCCCGGGACACTCCCGGTGACCCCCGGAATTCACCCGATGGCCGAAACTGGACTTCCTATATATCATTCTTTACCTCCGGACCATTCCGAAACTCCTCGTGACGTCCGGGATCTCATCCGGGACTCCAAACAACATTCGGGTTTCCATGTGCATGTATCTCTACAACCCTAGCGTCACCGAGCCTTAAGTGTGTAGACCCTACGGGTTCAGGAGACACGCAGACATGACCGAGACGACTCTCCGGTCAATAACCAACAGCAGGATCTGGATACCCATGTTGGTTCCCACGTGTTCCTCGATGATATCATCGGATGAACCACTGTGTCAAGGATTCACTCAATCCCGTATGTTATTCCCTTTGTCTATCGGTACGGTACTTGCCCGAGATTCGATCGTCGGTATACCCGATACCTTGTTCAATCTCGTCATGGCAAGTCTCTTTACTCGTTCCGTAATCCATCATCCCGTGACTAACTCCTTAGTCACCTTGAGCTCATTATGATGATGTCTTACCGAGTGGGCCCAGAGGTACCTCTCCGTCATACGGAGTGACAATATCCCAGTCTCGGTTCGTACCAACTCAACAGACACTTTCGGAGATACCCGTTGCATACCTTTATAGCCACCCAGTTACGTTGTGACGTTTGGCACACCCAAAGTATTCCTACGGTATCCGGGAGTTGCACAACCTCATGGTCTAAGGAATAAATACTTGACACCGGAAAAGCTTATGCATTACGAACTATAGGATCTCGTGCTAGGCTCAGGATTGGGTCTTGTCCATCACATCATTCTCCTATTGATGTGATCCCGTTATCAATGACATCCAATGTCCATGGTCAGGAAACCGTGACCATCTATTGATCAACGAGCTAGTAACTAGAGGCTTACCAGGGACTCATTGTGGTCTATATATTCCCACATGTATCGCTGTTTCCGTATAATACAATTCAAGCATGAATAACAGACAATTATCATGAACAAGGAAATATAATAATAATACTTTTATTATTGCCTCTAGGGCATATTTCCAACAGCGGGGTCGTAAGGAAACTAAGGGATATTAAGGCCTCCTTTTAATAGTGTACCGGAACAAAGCATTAGCACATAGTGAATACATGAACACCTCAAACTACGGTCATCACCGGAAAGTATCCCGCATATTGTCACTACGGGGTATACGGATCATAACACACAATAGGTGACTATGACTTGGAAGATCGGTTCTAGAACATAGATATAATGGTGATAACATAAACAGTTCAGATCTGAATTCATGGCACCCGGGCCCAAAGTGTCAAGCGTTAAGCATAGCAAATTCATAAGAACATCAATCTCCAAACATAGTGGATACTAGGGATCAAGCCCTAACAAAACTAACGATTACATGATGAATCTCATCCAACTCCCCACTGACCAGCGAGCCTACGAAGGGATTACTCACTCCCGGTGGAGAGCATCATGGAATTAGCGATGGAGGAGGGTTTGTGATGACGAAGACCGAAGATTCCCCTCTCCGGAGCCCCAAACGTACTCTAGATCTGGCCTCCCAATGAAGAACAGGAGGTGATGGCGGCCCCATATCGTGAAACGAGATAATTCTTCCTCCCTCATTTTTTCTAGAAAGGTAGAATTTTATGGCGTCGGAGATAGGGTGAGCGGGGCCACCAGGTGGGGACAACCCACCCGGGCGCGCCAGGTGTGGCCACGCCCTGGTGGGTTGTGGCCACCCAGGTGCCCCCCCTCCGGTGGTTCTTGGCTCCAGAAATTCACTTTTATTGTATAAAAATCCTTTGAAAGTTTCATTCTAATCCGAGAACCTTTATTTCTGCACAAAAACAACACCATGGTAGTTCTGCTGAAAACAACGTCAGTCCGGGTTAGTTTCATTCAAATCGTGCAAATTAGAGTAAAAACACGAGGAAAGGCGTTAGAAAAAGTAGATACGATGGAGATGTATCAAATCCGCCAATCTTAAATCTTTGCTTGTCCTCAAGGAATTCAGTTGATAAACTGAAAGTGAAAAAGAAAAAATTACGAACTCTTTTGCTCTTGTTTACATAAATAAGCTTAAGTAGCACCCATGTTTTCAGCAAAGATTATAACAAACCATGTCAACAATAACTCTTAGAAATTATATTAACTTATATCAATAGCATAAACAACTAGAGAGCAATAATAAGATATCTCAAATATCAACACTTTATCAAAACAACCATAATATAATATGACAATAGTGGTATCTCGCTAGCCCTTTCTGAGACCACAAAATATAAATGCAGAGCACCTCCAAAGTTCCAGCGGCGACTAAACATTGTAATTCATGGTAGAGAAGATCCAGTCATGCTAACACCCAACATTCACTATACACAATGCATGAGGATGATAACAGTGCTCTCAGATCTGGCGCTTATTTGAGAAGTTGATGACTCAACATAAAAGTAAATAGATAGTCCCTTCGTAGAGGGAAGCAATGATTTGCATAGGTGCCAGAGCTCAAGGTTTTAAAACAAAGATAAATGTAATTTTGAGAGATGCACCCTTCATATTTACTTCGCGGCCGTCAATTATCAATATCTTCCATGCTAAACACATTAGTAGCGGTTCCCAAGCGGAAAAGTAAAGGTTTCAATCCGTAGGAGTTTTGTTTGATTATTTGTAAACCTTTTTCTTTTTGAATTTGGGACTAGGAATCCCTATTACCGCCCCTCTCGCGCAAGGACAAGTGAATAAACATTCGTCATGAGAATAAGCCGCTTAGCATGGAAGATACCGACTACCTCCTGTCACTCTATGAACATTCCAGGCACACAAAAGGATTATTTATTTGAAGTTTTTTAGAGGTGGCACATGCAAATTTACTTAGGACAGCAGGGTAATACCGCATATAGGTAGGTATGGTGGACTCATCTGGAATAACTTTGATTTTTTTTATTTGATGCACAAGCATTATTTCTGCTTAGTACGTGCAAAGGCTAGCAAGTAGGTTGGGAAGCGGCCAACTAGAGAGCAACAATGGTCATGAACATACATTATGCATAATAAACATTGGACATCAGCATGAGTAGGATATGGACACCATGAACATAAATATCATAGATGCTATGTTGGTTTTGATTCAACTACATGCATGAACATGTGCCAAGTCAAACCACTTGAAACATTCGTAGGAGGATACCATATCATCTTACTACATCACAATCATTTTAATGCAATGTTGACCTCCAAGATAAATCATTATCCACTCCTAGATATTTAAACATGGCATGAGAAACTATAATATCTGATTGTCATTGCAAAGATGTTTGATCATAATAGGCTGAATCATGGATACTAGGTTAAACATATTTACAAAAACAAAAGCAAGTTGAGTTCATACCCGTTTCTCCTTGCCACGGCTAGTTCACCAAATATCATCATGAAGGAAATATGCCCTAGAGGCAATAATAAAGTTATTATTTATTTCCTTATATCATGATAAATGTTTATTATTCATGCTAGAATTGTATTAAACGGAAACTTAGTACATGTGTGAATACATAGACAAAACAGAGTGTCCCTAGTATGCCTCTACTAAACTAGCTCATTTATAAAAGATGGTTATCTTTCCTCGCCATAGACATGAGTTGTTATTTGATCAATGGGATCACATCATTAGGAGAATGATGTGATGGACAAGACCCATCCGTTAGCTTAGCACTATGATCGTTTAGTTTTACTGTTATTGATTTCTTCATGACTTATACATGTTCCTATGACTATGAGATTATGCAACTCCCGAATACCGGAGGAACACCTTGTGTGATATCAAACGTCACAACGTAACTGGGTGATTATAAAGATGCTCTATAGGTGTCTCCGAAAGTGTTCGTGGTGTTGGCATAGATCAAGAATAGGATTTGTCACTCTGAATGTCGGAGAGGTATCTCTGGGCCCTCTCGGTAATACACATCATAATAAGCCTTGCAAGCAAATGACTAATAAGTTAGTCACGAGATGATGTATTACGGAACGAGTAAAGACACTTGCCGGTAACGATATTGAAATAGGTATTGAGATACCGACGATCGAATCTCAGGCAAGTAACATATCGATGACAAAGGGAACAACGTATGTTGTTATGCGCTTTGACCGATAAAGATCTTCGTAGAATATGTAGGACCAATATGAGCATCCAGGTTCCGCTATTGGTTATTGACCGGAGATGAGTCTCGGTCATGTCTACATAGTTCTCAAACCCGTAAGGTCCGCACGCTTAATGTTTGATGACGATCGGTATTATGAGTTTATGTGTTTTGATGTACCGAAGGTAGTTTGGAGTCCCAGATGAGATCGGGGACATGACGAGGAGTCTCAAAATGGTCGAGATGTAAAGATCGATATATTGGACAACTATATTCGGACATCGGAAAGGTTCCGAGTGATTCGGGTATTTTTCGGAGTACCGGAGAGTTACGGGAATTCGCCGGGGAGTATATGGGCCTTATTGGGCTTTAGGGGAAAGAGAGAGAGAGAGAGAGGAGGTTGCGCCCCCCAAGGCTTAGTACGAATTGGACTAGGGGGAGGGGCTGCCCCCTCCTTCCTTATCTTCTCTTTTCTTTTTCCTTCTCTCCTACTCCTACTACTTGGAAGGGCTCCTAGTTCTACTAGGAAAGGGGGGATCCTACTCCCGGTGGGAGTAGGACTCCCCTAGGGCGCGCCATAGAGTGGGCCGGCCCTCCCCCTCCTCCACTCCTTTATATACGGGGGTAGAGGCACCCCATAGACACACAAGTTGATCAGTTGATCTCTCCCAACCGTGTGCGGTGCCCCTCTCCCCAGAAACACACCTCGGTCATACCGTTGCAGTGCTTAGGCGAAGCCCTGCGCCGGTAGCTTGATCATATCCATCACCACGCCGTCGTGCTAAACGAAACTCTCCCGTGAGGCTCTACTGGATCAAGAGCTCGTGGGACGTCATCAAGCTGAACGTGTGCTGAACACGGAGGCTCTGTATGTTCAGTGCTTGATCGGTTGGATCGCGAAGAAGTTCGACTACATCAACCGCGTCACTAGACGCTTTCTCTCCCGGTCTACGAGGGTACGTAGACACACTCTCCCCTCTTGTTGCTATGCATCTAGTAGATAGATCTTGCGTGATCGTAGGAAAATTTTGAAATACTATGTTCCCCAACAATGGCATCATGAGCCAGGTCTATGCGTAGATGATATGCACGAGTAGAAGTCAAGTGAGTTGTGGACGATACTAGTCATACTGCTGACCAACATGTCATACTTTGATTCGGTGGTATTGTTGGATGAAGCGGCCCGGACCGACATTACGCGTACGCTTACGCGAGACTGGTTCTACCGACATGCTTCGCACACAGGTGGCTGGCGGGTGTCAGTTTCTCCAACTTTAGTTGAATCAAGTGTGGCTACGCCCGGTCCTTGTGAAGGTTAAAACAACACATACTTGACGAAAAATCGTTGTGGTTTTGTATACGTAGGTAAGTATGGTTCTCGTTAAGCCCGTAGTAGCCACGTAGAACTTGCAACAACAAAGTAGAGGACGTCTAACTTGTTTTTGCAGGGCATGTTGTGATGTAATATGGTCAAGACGTGATGAGTTATACGTTATTGTATGAGATGATCATGTTTAGTAAAGTTATCGGCAACTGGCAGGAGCCATATGGTTGTCGCTTTATTGTATGAAATGCAATCGCCATGTAATTGCTTTACTTTATCACTAAGCGGTAGCGATAGTCTTAGAAGCAATAGTTGGCGAGACGACAATGATGCTACGATGGAGATCAAGGTGTCGCGCCGGTGACGATGGTGATCATGACGGTGTCTTGGAGATGGAGATCAAAGGCACAAGATGATGATGTCCATATCATATCACTTATATTGATTGCATGTGATGTTTATCTTTTATGCATCTTATTTTGCTTAGATCGACGGTAGCATTATAAGATGATCTCTCACTAAATTTCAAGTTATAAGTGTTCTCCCTGAGTATGCACCGTTGCGAAAGTTCGTCGTGCCGAGACACCACGTGATGATCGGGTGTGATAAGCTCTACGTTCACATACAACGGGTGTAAGCCAGTTTTGCACATGCAGAATACTCAGGTTAAAACTTGACGAGCCTAGCATATGCAGATATGGCCTCATAACACTGGAGACTTAAAGGTCGAGCGTGAATCATATAGTAGATATGATCAACATAAGATGTTCACCATTGAAAACTACTCCATCTCACGTGATGATCGGACATGGTTTAGTTGATATGGATCACGTGATCACTTAGATGATTAGAGAGATGTCTATCTAAGTGGGAGTTCTTAAGTAATTTGATTAATTGAACTTTAATTTATCATGAACTTAGTCCTGATAGTATTTGCAAATTATGTTGTAGATCAATAGCTCGCGTTATAGCTCCCCTATGTTTTTGATATGTTCCTAGAGAAAAACTAAGTTGAAAGATGTTAGTAGCAATGATGCGGATTAGGTCCATGATCTGAGAATTATCCTCATTGCTGCACAGAAGTATTATGTCCTTGATGCACCGCTAGGTGACAGATCTATTGCAGGAGCAGATGCAAACGTTATGAACGTTTGGCAAAGCTCAATATGATGTCTACTTAATAGTTTAGTGCACCATGCTTTACGACTTAGAACCAGTACTTCAAAAAGGTTTTGAACGCCACCGAGCATATGAGATGTTCCAAGAGTTGAAATTAGTATTTCATACCCATGCCCGTGTCGAGAGGTATAAGACCTCTGACAGTACATTGCCTACAAGATGGAGGAGAATAGCTCAACTAGTGAGCATGTGCTCAGATTGTCCGGGTACTACAATTGCTTGAATCAAGTGGGAGTTAATCTTCCAGATAAGATAGTAATTGAAAAAGTTCTCTAGTCACTATCACCAAGTCAGTAGAACTTCGTGATGAACTTTAATATGAAAGGGATGACGAAAGTAATTCCCAAGCTCTTCGCGATGCTGAAATCGGCGAAGGTAGAAATCAAGAAAGAGCATCATGTGTTGATGGTTAACGAGACCACTTGTTTCAAGTAAAGGGCACAGGGATAGAAGGGGAATTTCAAGAAGAATGACAAGCAAGTTGTCACTCCCGTGAAGAAACCCAAAGCTAAACTCAAGCCTGAAACTAAGTGCTTCTACTTCAAAGGAAATGGTCACTGGAAGTGGAACTGCCCTAGATACTTGGCGGATAAGAACGATGGCAAAGTGAACAAAGGTATATTTGATATATAGATTATTGATGTGTATTTTACTAGTTCATAACAACCCCTGGGTATTTGATACCAGTTCAGTTGCTAAAATTAGTAACTCGAAACAAGAGTTGCAGAATGAACGAAGACTAGTTAAAGGTGAAGTGACGATGTGTGTTGGAAGTGGTTCCAAGATTGATATGATCACCATCACACACTCCCTATACTTTCGGGATTAGTGTAGAACCTAAATAAATGTTATTTGGCGTTTGCATTGAGCATGAATATGATTTGATCATGTTTGTTGCAATACGGCTATTCATTTAAAGTCATTGAATAATTTTTATTCTGTTTACATGAATAAAGCCTTCGATGGTCATACACCCAATGAAAATAGTTTTTTGGATCTCGGTCGTAGTGATACACATATTCATAATATTGAAGCCAAAAGATGCAAGGTTAATAATGATCATGCAACTTATTTGTGGCACTGCCGTTTAGGTCATATTTGTGTAAAGCGCATGAAGAAACTACATAGTGATGGACTTTTGGAATCACTTGATTATGAATCACTCGGTGCTTGTGAACCATGCCTCATGGGCAAGATGACTAAAACTCCGTTCTCCGGAACAATGGAGCGAGCAACAGATTTGTTAGAAATCATACATACTGATGTATGTGGATCGATGAGTGTTGAAACTCGCGGCGGATATCATTATCTTTTGGCCTTCACTCATGATTTGAGCAGATATGGGTATATCTACTTGATGAAGCACAAGTCTGAAACATTTGAAAAGTTCAAAGAATTTCAGAGTGAAGTAGAGAATCATCGTAACAAGAAGATAAAGTTTCTACGATCTGATCGTGGAGGTGAATATTTGAGTTACGAGTTTGGTCTTCATTTGAAACAATGTGGAATAGTTTCACAACTCACGCCACCCAGAACACCACAGCGTAATGGTGTGTCCGAACATCGTAACCATACTTTATTAGATATGGTGCGGTCTATGATGTCTCTTACCGATTTACCACTATAGTTTTGGGTTATGCATCAGAGACAGCTGCATTCACGTTAAATAGGGCAACATCTAAATCCGTTGAGACGACACCTTATGAACTGTGGTTTGGCAAGAAACCAAAGTTTTCGTTTCTTAAAGTTTGGGGCTGCGATGCTTATGTGAAAAAGCTTCAACCTGATAAGCTCGAGCCCAAGTCGGAGAAATGTGTCTTCATAGGATACCCAAAGGAGACTGTTGGGTACACCTTCTATCACAGATCTGAAGGCAAGATATTCGTTGCTAAGAATGGATCCTTTCTACAGAAGGAGTTTCTCTCGAAAGAAGTGAGTGGGAGGAAAGTGGAACTTGATGAGGTAATTGTACCTTCTCCCGAATTTTAAAGTAGCACATCACAGAAACTGGTTCCAGTGATTCCTACACCAATTAGTGAGGAAGCTAATGATGATGATCATGAAACTTTGGATCAAGTTACTGCTGAACTTCGTAGATCAACCAGAGTATGTTCCGCGCCAGAGTGGTACGGCAACCCACTTCTGGAAGTCATGTTACTAGACCATGATGAACCTACGAACTATGAGGAAGCGATGATGAGCCCAGATTCCGCAAATTGGCTTGAGGCCATGAAATCTGAGATGGGATCCATGTATGAGAACAAAGTGTGGACTTTGGTTGACTTGCCCGATGATCGGTATGCCATCGAAAATAAATGGATCTTCAAGAGGAAGACCGGCGCCGACGGTAATGTTACTGTCTACAAAGATCGACTTGTTGCGAAAGGTTTTCGACAAGTTCAAGGAGTTGACTACGATGATACTTTCTCACCCATAGCGATGCTTAAGTATGTCCGAATCATCTTAGCAATTGCCGCATTTTATGATTATGAAATCTGGCAAATGGATGTCAAAACTGCATTTTTTAATGGATATCTCAAAGAGGAGTTGTGCAACCAGAAGGTTTTGTCGATCCTAAAGGTGCTAACAAAGTGTGCAAGCTCCAGCGATCCATCTATGTACTGGTGCAAGCATCTTGGAGTTGGAATATACGCTTTGATGAGGTGATCAAAGCATATGGTTTTATACAGACTTGTGATGAAGCCTCTATTTACAAGAAAGTGAGTGGGAGCACTACATCCTTTCTGATAAGTATATGTGAATGACATATTGTCGGTCGTAAATGATGTAGAATTTTTTTGGAAAGCATAAAGGAGTGTTTGAAAGGAGTTTTTTCAAAGAAAAACCTCGGTAAAGCTGCTTACATATTGAGCATCAAGATCTATAGAGATAGATCAAGACGCTTGATAAGTTTTTTCGATGAGTACATACCTTGACAAGATTTTGGAGTAGTTCAAAATGGAACAGTCAAAGAAAGAGTTCTTGCATGTGTTGCAAGGTATGAAGTTGAGTAAGACTCAATGCCCGACCACTGTAGAAGATAGAGAGAGAATGAAAGTCATTCCCTATGCCTCAGCCATAGGTTCTATGAAGTATGCCATGCTGTATACCACACATATTGTATGCTCTGTCCTGAGTTTGGCAAGGGAGTACAATTTTGATCTAGGAGTAGATCACTGGACAGCGGTCAGAATTGTCCTTAGTCACTGGATGACTAAGGAAATATTTCTCGGTTATAGAGGTGATAAAGAGTTCGTCGTAAAGAGTTACGTCGATGCAAGCTATAACACCGATCTAGATGACTTTGAGTCTCGATCTGGATGCATATTGTAAGTGGGAGCAATTAGCTAGAGTAGATCCATGCAGAGCATTGTAGACATAGAAATTTGCGAAATACATACGGATCTGAATGTGTCAGACCCATTGACTAAACTTCTCTCACAAGCAAAACATGATCACACCTTATTACTCTTGGGTGTTAATCACATAGCGATGTGAACTACATTATTGACTCTGGTAAACCCTTTGGGTGTTGGTCACATGGCGATGTGAACTATGGGTGTTATTCACATAACGATGTGAACTATCGGTATTAAATCACATGGAGATGTGAACTAGATTATTGACTCTAGTGCAAGTGGGAGACTGAAGGAAATATGCCCTAGAGGCAATAATAAAGTTATTATTTATTTCCTTCTATCATGATAAATGTTTATTATTCATGCTAGAATTGTATTAAACGGAAACTTAGTACATGTGTGAATACATAGACAAAATAGAGTGTCCCTAGTATGCCTCTACTAGACTAGCTCATTGATCAAAGATGGTTATGTTTCCTAGCCGTAGACATGTGTTGTTATTTGATCAACGGGATCACATCATTAGGAGAATGATGTGATGGACAAGACCCATCCGTTAGCTTAGCACTATGATCGTTTAATTTTACTGCTATTGCTTTCTTCATGACTTATACATGTTCCTATGACTATGAGATTATGCAACTCCCAAATACCGGAGGAACACCTTGTGTGCTATCAAATATCACAACGTAACTAGGTGATTATAAAGATGCTCTACAGGTGTCTCCGAAAGTGTTCGTGGTGTTGGCATAGATCAAGAATAGGATTTGTCACTCCGAATGTCGGAGAGGTATCTCCCCTCCCTCTCGGTAATACACACCATAATAAGCCTTGCAAGCAAATGACTAATGAGTTAGTCATGAGATGATGTATTACGGAACGAGTAAAGAGACTTGCCGGTAACGAGATTTAACTAGGTATTGAGATACCGATGATCGAATCTCGGGCAAGTAACATACCGATGACAAAGGGAACAACGTATGTTGTTATGCGGTTTGACCGATAAAGATCTTCATAGAATATGTAGGAGCCAATATGAGCATCAAGGTTCCGCTATTGGTTATTGACCGGAGATGAGTCTCGGTCATGTCTACATAGTTCTCGAACCCGTAGGGTCCGCACGCTTAACGTTTGATGACGATCGGTATTACGAGTTTATGTGTTTTGATGTACCGAAGGTAGTTCGGAGTCCCGTATGAGATCGGGGACATGACGAGGAGTCTTGAAATGGTCGAGACGTAAAGATCGATATATTGGACAACTATATTCGGACATCGGAAAGGTTTCGAGTGATTCGGGTATTTTTCGGAGTACCGGAGAGTTACGGGAATTCGTCGGGGAGTATATGGGCCTTATTGGGCTTTAGGGGAAAGATAGAGAGAGGAGGTTGCGCCCCCAAGGCTTAGTCCGAATTGGACTAGTGGGAGGGGTTGAGCCCCCTCCTTCCTTCTCTTCTCTTTTCTTTTTCCTTCTCTCCTACTCCTACTACTTGGAAGGGCTCCTAGTTCCACTAGGAAAGGGGGGATCCTACTCCCGGTGGGAGTAGGACTCCCCTAGGGCGAGCCATAGAGTGGGCCGGTCCTCCCCTCCTCCACTCCTTTATATACGGAGGTAGAGACACCCCATAGACACAAGAGTTGATTAGTTGATCTCTCCCAACAGTGTGCGGTGCCCCTCTCCACAGAAACACACCTCAGTCATACCGTTGCAGTGCTTAGGCAAAGCCCTGCGCTGGTAGCTTCATCATCTCCATCACCACGCCGTCGTGCTGACGAAACTCTCCCATGAGGCTCTACTAGATCAAGAGCTCGTGGGACGCCATCAAGCTGAACGTGTGCTGAACGCAGAGGCTCCGTACGTTCAGTGCTTGATCGGTTGGATCGCGAAGAAGTTCGACTACATCAACCGCGTCACTAGACGCTTCCGCTCCTGGTCTACGACGGTACGTAGACACACTCTCCCCTCTTGTTGCTATGCATCTAGTAGATAAATCTTGCGTGATTGTAGGAAATTTTTGAAATACTACGTTCCCCAACACATCATTATTATCTTTCACTAGCACGACCTAAAGATATGAAAATAATAATTGTGCAAGAGTGCCATGGACTAAGCTGAAATCTGCAAACATTTTATTCAAAAGGAGAAGACAAGGTAATACGGGCTCTTCATTAGATCGATAGTAATGTAAATGAGAGCCACTCAGCATTTTCATCGTGGTCTTCTCCTTGGTACGACTCAAAACCCAGAAAACAAATTCGGAGAAACACACGGAAATATTTTCAGAGTTTTTGGTTTTTCTTGAAAAATGCAAATTAAAGAAAGAAAACAAAAACGAGAAAAACTATTTACAAGGGAGAGCTTCCAATAAATAAAAAAAGATACGAGAAATCTTTTTTGGTTTTCTTTTAGTACTACGGCTAATTAAACCAGAAAGAGAGACCGGAAAGAAAAAGAAAATATTTTTGGGTTTTCTCGAAGTTTTCCAAACACACAAAAAGAAAGCAAGAGGAAAATAAATTTAGCATGGATAATACAATGAAAAAGTGCGAACATGCAAGTGCATCTAGTGTCCCTTAGTGATTTTGGTGTATTGAAGACTTATAGGTTAAGGGACTAATGTGTTTATGAGTGTACACATGTCTATAAGTCTATGAGGAGTTTGATATTTACAGAGAAAGTCGACCCCTAAAAATGAAGTTCTTCAACTGAAGACTTTGGATTTCTGAAGACTTTCTGAAGACTTTGAAAGTGAAGAAATTGGTGTGACCTTGAAGACTTGGTACTCATTTGAGGAACATGAAGCGTGAAGACTTTTGTTTTCGTAGTTTCATTTTCTCTTTCTTGAGTCATAGGAAACACCGTACTGTTAAAGGGGGTCGAGGAAATACTAAGGAAATATTTCCATGTGATGCTCAACTCAAAATCCTACACCTACCAATCCCTTCGAGTGAAGCAATTGGAAATCTCATACAGTTCAGTCATATTCTTCACTGACAGAGACGAAGTTCTTATGGTCTCTGAGGAATTTGTTCTGACTCAGGAGTTAGGAATTTGCTAGTGTAGATTTCCTACAAGTGAGGAACATGATAGCCTTGAGGAATTTGATACTCAACATTCCGACCGTTGATGTGCTATGCGCCAGCTGTCCCAAAATATCTACCTACCTAACGGTCATATCATTGAAGGGCATTTATGTCTTATCATGTCGGGCTGCTCCCTAGGCTATAAATAGCCACTCCCTACAACCACTAGCTGGTTGGCTGCTCCGAGAGAAACTGACACTTGTCATTAGAGAGCATCCCATCCTTCGAGGACTTTGAGAGAAAATCATCAAGTGAGGAAAAACCCCAAACCCAAACACCTAAAACCACAAAGTGATTGAGCATCACTGAAGCGATTGATCCTGTGTGGATCCGATGCTTGTTACCTTTGAAGACTGTGCTTTTTCCAGACGGTTAGGCGTCATGGTCTAGAGCATCTAAGAGGAATTGTGGATTGCCGAGTGACCGAGTTTGTGAAGGTTTGGAAGTCACCTGAAGACTTACCACGAGTGATTGGGCGAGGTCTGTGTGACCTTAGCTCAACGAGAATACGGTGAGGACTATGTGTCCGGGACTGGGTGTCCTCAGGTTTAAATACCTAGCCGCTCCAACCAGACGTACAACTGAGACATCAGTTGGAACTAGTCTACCAAATCATTGTCTTCACCAAGCTAACTGGTTCTATTTCCTCAACTCTTTCATTTCATCATAACTGTGTTGTGTGCTTGTTCATATCTGTTTGAAGACTTTGACTGAAGACTTTCTCAATTTCCCCAGTTCAATTTCTTCAGTCTGTTTGTCTTCATCCTGTGTTATCCTATGTTTACGCTTTCTGTACTCTGTGATTGTCTTCATTTCATCATGATGACCATGCTTGTGTTCTGCTATGTTTACTTTTGAGTACTTATTCCGCTGCAAGTAGTTCTTCGCTAAGGAATTTCCTCACTCGCAAATTCCTCAGTGAAGAATTCATAAAAATTGCCTATTCACCCCCCCCATCTAGTCGATATAACGCACTTTCAATTGGTATCAGAGCAAGGTACTCACTTGTTCTGTGTGATTTTGGTTTAACCGCCTGGAGTTTTAGTTATGTTGACCACACGTATGATCAAGGTCTCTGCTGGGTGTCCTACTTCGATGGGACGGACTACCCCTACTGGAAGAATAAGATGCGAATTGAAAGTGCGTTATATCGACTAGAGGAAGGTGAATAGGCGATTTTTATGAATTCTTCACTGAGGAATTTGCTGTTGAGGAAATTCCTTAGTGAAGAACTACTTGCAGCGGAATAAGTACTCAGAAGTAAACATAACAAAATACAAGCATGGTCATCATGAAGAAATGAAGACAAACACAGAGTACAGAAAGCGTAATCACAGGATGCCACAGGATGAAGACCGACAGACTAAAGAAATTAAACTGAGGAAATTGAGAAAGTCTTCAGTCAAAGTCTTCAAACAGATATGAACAAGCACACAATACAGATATGAGGAAATGAAAGAGTTGAGGAAATAGAACCAGTAAGCTTGGTGAAGACAATGATTTGGTAGACCAGTTCCAACTGTTGTCTCAGTTGTACATCTGGTTGGAGCGGCTAGGTATTTAAACCTGAGGACACACAGTCCCGGACACCCAGTCAAGGACACACAGTCCAAGACACCAAGTTCTCACCGTATTCTCCTTGAGCTAAGGTCACACAGACCTCACCCAATCACTCGTGGTAAGTCTTCAGGTGACTTCCGAACCTTCACAAACTCGGTCACTCGGCGATCCACAATTCCTCTTGGATTCTCTAGACCATGACGCCTAACCGTCTGGAAGAAGCACAGTGTTCAAAGGTAACAAGCGTTGGATCCACACAGGATCAATCTCTTCAGTGATTGTCAGGGATATTACTAGCAGGTATAAACTGGCTAGGGAGATCTGGATTACGATAATATAGCTGCGTTGTTATAAGCTTAGTAGAGGTTACGGCCCATGTATAATCTTTATGGTTTGTAAACCGTCCTATCATGTAACTTGAGATACAAGGCAGAAATAGTAGAGACCGAGGCGGACACGATTATGAGCCGGCCTCGAGACTCTGTAAACCGGACCGGGCGTTGCCTCCTATATAAAGGAACGGCCCGGCGACGGTTCAGGGGCAAGCAACAATCCGTCGAGAGACAGGCAAGCAATCTGCTCCCTGTTCACCGACGCCCAAGCAATACCAAACCAAACTAGACGTAGGCTTTTACCTTCATCGAAGGGGCCGAACTAGTATAAACCCTCTGTGTCCTTTGTGTGCTTTTAACCTCTTCAAGCTAACCCGCGCGATGGCTCCACACCTAAGTCCCTTAAACTGGACATATGTCGTGCTAATTCCACGACAGTTGGCGTCCACCGTGGGGCTATCGCACGATGGTTTCGAGTTCTTGAAGGGCAGCTTCGAAGGACTCAAGGGCTACGCGGTCGGCCGGATGACCCAGAGTCGCCGCGGCTGGATCTACATCGACGATGCAGGCTGGGGCCCGGAGGCCGATTCAATCGAATACGGGTACCGGGTTCCCTTCGGTGGCATCCACGTCTTCATCGGCAAGATCGGTGAACCGGGACCTGAGCCGGACATCTTCCCCAACATGGTCGAGCCGGCTCAGCGTGCGAGATCGGCCCAGATTCAGCCTGCCATGAAGCGCGTTTTCGTTGGAGCAATACATGGAGTCCAAGCCGAGGACGGATCGGATTTTGCTGGCGAGACAGTTGTCTATTCCGACGATGAATCCTCATCCAGAGAGACTGAATCCTTGTATCTGTTGCGGGACGGCCGATCCGAGGGTGTGTCCGATGGTGATAGTATTCCGGACCCTTTTGATCCGCCAAACCGGGTGGCTGTCTTCATGGCCGGATCGCAACCTACGCCGCAGCCCACGGTGACCGGGGCGTTCACAGCAGAGGCTGGTGCAGGGGGGAGCGGCCAAGCCCCCTCGCCCTCTGACGCTCTATCCGCCTTGGTGGAGGAGTTGACAACCCGGGCAGTAGCTGTGGTGGCTCCTGCTGACAAGTGATGTCTACACACGCTTCTACTCTTGTAGACTATGTTGGGCCTCCAAGCGCAGAGGTTTGTAGGACAGCAGCAATTTCCCTCAAGTGGATGACCTAAGGTTTATCGAACTCAGGGAAGTAGAGGTTGAAGATGGTCTCTCTCAAGCAACCCTGCAACTAAGATACAAGAAGTCTCTTGTGTCCCCAACACACCTAATACACTTGTTAGATGTATAGGTGCACTAGTTCGGCGAAGAGAGGTTAAATGGCAAGTGATATGGATGGCAAAACAAGGTAATATAAATATGTAATAAAAAGTGCAGCAAGCAAACAAGCGGTAAACGTGAGCACAAATGGTATTGCAATGGTGGAAACAAGGCCTAGGCTTCATACTTTCACTAGTGGCAACTCCCAACAACATTAAGATAATCGAATCACATGATATTTCCCATAAAACATGCAAAGGGGACACACTCGGAGGTCATTCCTTCGTGGTCAAGAGAGGACGAGAATTATGTAGGGCTACAAAAGCACACCTCAAAGTTCGTAGTTCTCAATCTAAGGATTTCCCAATGTCACCGCGGCCATCCAAAGAGAGTCCCACAATCACCACAACATATCTAAAGGATAGTCAAAGACAAGCACCAAGAGACTCTCAATCTTCAATCAACACACAAGAGAGGAAATCACTCATGAAAATATTGTTCTAATCCATGTCCAATAGACCGCTGTCACCTTGGTCTCGGGGATTATACTAGATAAAGACAAGTGAGTACATCAATCCAATACATAGAGGAAGGGGAAATATCTTAGATTAACATAGCCTATGATCACAACGAAGATCACATCATGGGAGAGAGAATTGACCACATAGCTACTGGTAAGAACCTCAGCCCCGAGGAGGAACTACTCCCGCATCATGGAGGGAGGAAGCAACATCGATAGAGATGAATCCGGGGGCACTTCCCCGTCCCGGCAGGGTGCCGGCGCAGGAATTCTGGTCCCCCGAAGCTTGATGGCGATGGCGGCGGAGATCGGAATCGCGTCTGGAGAAAAGGGGTCTGGAATCAGGGTTTTCTCGACGGACCTTAAATATATGCCAAAGGGGGTCACCAGACGGGGCTCGGGGGGCCCAGGCGCCCCCCCCCCCCCCCGGCGCGGCCCGGGGGGGGGGGGCGCCGCCAGGGCGCCTGGAGCCCTGGTGGCCCCCCCGGCCGTCCTTCGGGCGCAAGGTAGGTTCTGGAACGCTGATTTTTTATATAATTTTTCTGGATTTTTCCTGGCAGTTCTCGTAACGTGAAAACCTGAAATACAAAAACAGCCGAAAACAGAAACTGGCACCGGGGTGCACTGGATTAGTAGGTTAGTCCAAATATGATCAAAAGTGTATGGAAGTGTATGAATATCATAGCAATATCACCCAAAAGTGGCATGGAGCAAGCAGAAATTATAGATACGTTTTGGACGTATCAACATCCCCAAGCTTAATTCCTGCTCGTCCTTGAGTAGGTAAATGATAACAAGAATAATTTCTGTGGTGACATGCTATTAACCATATAGGACTTTTTACAGTCATATGACAAAAGCTTACTGAGACAATGATTCTATAGTAATTAAGTTGCCTCATGAGAAAATCACAAAGGACTGAAAGTTTTACAACATGACATTGAAGCATCAAATAGATTTGCAATGAACATGATGTGCAAATATGATAAAGTGATATCTAGCTTGCCCCCTTTAGTGAAGAAAAACATAAATGCAGGGGCACCTTCAAGGTTTAAGTGATGACTAGATACAATGATTTCAAAATAAACGATATCACAATCATGCAAAAGGCAATGCTACTTTGGGACAATGCACATTACACTCAGAATGACAATCATGCTCTCAGTAGTTGGTGCTTTTAAAAGAAGGTGGAGACTCAACATAAAAGTAAAAGAATGGCCCTTCCCAGAGGGAAGCAGGGATTACTCATGTGCTAGAGTTTTTATTTTGAAAACATAGAAGCAATTTTGTCAACGGTAGTAATACTTCATATGTGTTATGCATAAGACATCCTATAAGTTGCAAGCCTCATGCATCGAATACCAATAGTGCTCGCACCTTGTCCTAATTAGCTCGGATTTCCATGGGTTATCATTGCATTACATATGTTTCAACCAAGTGTCACAAAGGGGTACCTTTATGCCACCTGTACAAAGGTCCAAGGAGATAAATCGCATTTGATTTCTCGTTTTTGATAGATCTCAACTTGAGGACATCCATACCGGGACAACATAGAAAATAGATAATGGACTCCTCTTTAATGCTTAAGCATTCATAAGAGGTTGAGGATTAATGTCCAAGCTAAAACTTCCACCATGATACATGGCTTTGGTTGGCGGCCCAATGTTCTTCTCTAACAATATGCATACTCAAACCATTCAACTCATGGCAAATCACCCTTACTTCGGACAAGACGAACATGCATAGCAACTCACATGATATTCAACAAAAGCGTAACAGTTGATGGCGTCCCCAGAAACATGGATACCGCTCAGCAAGCAACTTATAAGAAATAAGATACATAAGCGACATATTCTTTACCACAATAGTTTTTAAGCTACTTTTCCATGAGCTATGTATTGCAAAAATGAAGGTTTTAAAGGTAGCACATGTAAATTTACTTGGAGTGGCGGTGAAATACCACATATAGGTAGGTATGGTGGACTCATATGGCATAACTGGATTAAAAGAATGTGGATGCACAAGCAGTCAGTCCGCTTAGTACAGGTGGAGGTTAGCAAAAGACTGGGAGCGACCAACTAAAAGAGCAATGACGGTCATAATCATGCAGAGCGACAAAGCAACATTGAATCAGGCATGGTAGTTATATCGCTACTCAGAAACAAAAGATCATCAAGGCTTGACAGACTTTCTTTACAGTCTTAAATATGCGTGAGCATACGCCAAGTCAATCAAAATAAATTCTTGAAGGAAGATATTACTAAACCATACCACATCATAGGCAAACAAATCAAGTTGGTACTCCAATAACACATTGGGAATCCCCCAGCTATTTGAGACTAACCACAAGAAAACATGAACTACTAAGCGCCATTATGCACGTAGCATCTTTATCATAGACATATCAACCAATCCAATGGAAGCAAACTCTCTTAATAAGGTGAGCATGGTAATTAAAGAGAGTTCAAGCAACCAACTAAACAAAAGCTCTTTGAAAAGATAAGCATGAATACTAAGAGCTGAACATGATAGTAGCTATTAAAAGACAAAGAACACACACAGCAAAGATAAACATGAAAATTCTGTGTTGTGTTCTAGGTTGAAGTGGAGCGTGTTTCTCTCCCACACAAAGAAAGTTGAGTTCCAACTCGTTATGAAAAACAAGCAAAGCTAAAGAAAACTAAAAATGAAACTAAAAGCAAGACGCTCCAAGCATAGCACATAACACATGAAGTGATAAAAATATAGTGGAACGAAAGACGAACTGATAATGTTGATGGAGAAGGGGATGCACGGGGGCATCCCCAAGCTTAGACGCTTGAGTCTCCTTGAATATTTCTTGGGGGTGCACGGGGGCATCCCCAAGCTTGAGCGCTTGACACTCCTGAATCTTTTTATCATCTTCCCTCGCACACTTGAAAACTCCCTTCATACATAACTCATCATAATCTGATTAGCGAGGTTAGTACCCATAATAAAATAATTGTTCCTTGCTGGAAATAGAGATATTCTTGAAGTTCAACTGTTTCTCAAGATTGCCAAAAGTTTTTTGCAAAGAAAAAGCAAGCTCTTGGTTTGCAAAATGAAAGAAAGGCAAAACAGGACAGAATCTGTGAAAAACAGAACAACAGGTAGTAAATGATTTGTTCGGGGCACTTCTGCAACTCTAATCAAAAAACTCACAACAGACGCACGAAAGACAATTGTATAGAGCACGCTGTCGAAAAAATTCAGACCAAAATATGATCTGGTGATTTTATACGAATTTTTCTATCCAAGGACAAAATCTGTTTCCTGGACAGCACGTCACAACTTTTGAACTTTCTTGCAATCAGAGGCTACACTTGGCACAAAGTTGAAAAGTAAAGATACAATGATGATGCTACTGTAGTAACAACATCAAGACACAACAAAAAGCAAAATAAAATTTTATTCATTGTGGGCTGCCTCCCAAAAGCGCTTTCTTTTATGCCTTTAAGCTAGGCATAGGACTTTAATGATGCTCTCGTAAGAATAAGAGCTGAAGAACAAAAGAGGGCATCAAGAAGCAAATGCCAAATACATTTAAGCCTAACATGCTTCCTATGCATAGGAATATTGCAATAGAATAATTCATTGAAGCACGAAGCAACTAGCATAGGAAGGCAAAACAAGCATAACTTCAAAATATTCACCATAAAGAGAGGAAACTTCTTATTATTAAGATATTTAGAACCAAGCCTCCCTCTCTCATTATAAATTTAAGTGGCATCATGGATGAACTCAACAATATAAGCATCACATAAAGCATTGTTACCATGATCCACATGCAAAAAGGTACTCTCACTCACCACATAAGCATAATTTTTCTCATTGGTAATAGTGGGAGTAGGACTATCATAAACAACTTGAACACTATAGATTAGTTGTATATTAGGAGGGTGGTGTTCAACAAGGGAGTAATTCCCTTCATGATTATGACAAGTTTCATAAGGATAATTTCTCCTTAGGTCATAGGTACCTTTATAATCACTATAGATTGGAGTTATAACATCATCATGGTAGAGAAGAGCATTATCATTGCTAGCAACTATATTTGTAAACATGTTGTATTTATTCTTACTAGCAAGAGAATTATCAATTATCACATCACTAGTGGGGATAGGATTTGCAATCCTATCATCCCCAAGCTTAGAGCTTCCCATATCTTCACTTTCAGAGTTGGTACCAAAAAGATTTTCAAGATCATAAGCAGCATTATCATCATTTTCCCAATCACAATAAGTAACATGCATATCATAATCAAAATCATCTTCAATAGTACCTACGGACGTATCATCAAGATGATAATTAAGGCAATAAACTTCACCTTCTTCTTTAAACTTACAATCGTTAGGATAAAAGTTGATGGGAGGAATATGCTCAGGCCAGGTTGATACCCATTCTTCTTCCTTCTTGCTCCTCTTCCTCCTCCTCTTCTTTTTCTTCTTCTTAACCTTAGGAGGGAGTGGTTGGAGATGAAGCTTCTCCACATATCCTGGTTTATTATTAGAAACAATAGGGGAAACTTGGGAGAAACTCTCCTTTTTATTAGCAGAAATATATGAGACATTTTTATACTTTGGTAAAGTTCCCTCCTTTATAATCTTACCTATGTAATCATTTTCATGGCAATTAACAACACAATAGAGATGGCAATTTTGCAAAGTGTTTTTTATTCCTATGGCATTAACATCTAGCCAAGAAGTCTTTTCTGATAACTCTTCACACATCAAAAATAACATAAGCTCATCATAAAGATCAGAGGTGATCATGTTATCACACAACCGGTTAACAGTTATGTTTTGAAAGTTCATGCATTGAAAATTAAAGTGACCCTCTATACGGCAAAGTTCACAAGTAAAAGGATAAATGTCACACAATTCTCTAGCAATTTCATTTAAATCTCTGACCCAAGTGATTGTTCTTTCATGCTTATGTTGCTTACAATACTTCTCTTCTTCAATCATAGGCCTTTCACAAGGTCTATCCACTCCACAAAAATTAACATGCTTATATAAAACTTCATTTTTAGGAATTGGATCATGCATGTTGCAATCATCATGAACAATTTCATTTTCTTTGCAAGTCTCTTTAAAAGGTTTATGATACTTGATCCAATCCTCCTTAGGCATATTAAGATGTGAGGCAAAAGATTTGAGGAAATCAACAAGGAGTTGAGAATCAAGCCCAAACTTAGCACTAAACTTATTAAAACTTGTAGTTTCAACAAAGGACTTAATGCAATCATACTCATAAATTATACCTGACTCTTTACCTTTGTCGATCTCCCAATCTTCAGTGTTGCGTTGAATTCTTTCAAGGAGTTCCCATTTAGCATCAATCTTTTTGTTTGTGAAAGAACCCGTAGAGGAAGCATCGAGCAAATCTTTATCCTGTCGAGAGAGCCTCGCATAGAAGTTAGTAATAATAATATCTTTGGGGAGCCCATGGTTAGGACATTTTAGCATTAACATTTTCAGTCTCCCCCAAGCTTGAGCTATGCTCTCTCCGTCATGAGGATAAAAATTATAAACATAATTCCTATTCTCATGGACTTCATGAAGAGGATAAAACTTGGAGTAAAAGAGAGACTGGATCTCTTCCCACTCCAGCAGGTGAGAGTCATTTAGTAGCCTATACCATTCCAATGCTTTTCCTTTCAGTGACAAGGCAAATAATTTCCTCATGACAAACTCCCTCGATACACCTGCAAGCTTAAATAATGAACATAGTTGTGACAGATATAGCAAGTGTTCACCGGGATGTCTGTCTCCTGCATAACAATTAGCCAAAACATAATCGATAATACCAGCCGGTATTTTATAGGGCACAATTTCAGTAGGAGGAGGAGCAACCACCATAGGTGTGGGGCGTCCTCCCGCAAGCAACGATCCAATAGCAAGGTTTTCCATAAACATAACTAGTGAAATAAAAACAAGAAACAAAAAGATTTAATTGCAAGATCTAAAGATATACCTTCAAGCGCTCACCTCCCCGGCAACGGCGCCGGAAATAGCTTGATGTCTACACACGCTTCTACTCTTGTAGACTATGTTGGGCCTCCAAGCGCAGAGGTTTGTAGGACAGCAGCAATTTCCCTCAAGTGGATGGCCTAAGGTTTATCGAACTCAGGGAAGTAGAGGTTGAAGATGGTCTCTCTCAAGCAACCCTGCAACTAAGATACAAGAAGTCTCTTGTGTCCCCAACACACCTAATACACTTGTTAGATGTATAGGTGCACTAGTTCGGCGAAGAGAGGTTAAATGGCAAGTGATATGGATGGCAAAACAAGGTAATATAAATATGTAATAAAAAGTGCAACAAGCAAACAAGCGGTAAACGTGAGCAAAAATGGTATTGCAATGGTGGAAACAAGGCCTAGGCTTCATACTTTCACTAGTGGCAACTCCCAACGACATTAACATAATCGAATCACATGATATTTCCAATAAAACATGCAAAGGGGACACACTCGGAGGTCATTCCTTCGTGGTCAAGAGAGGACGAGAATTATGTAGGGCTACAAAAGCACACCTCAAAGTTCGTAGTTCTCAATCTAAGGATTTCCCAATGTCACCGCGGCCATCCAAAGAGAGTCCCACAATCACCACAACATATCTAAAGGATAGTCAAAGACAAGCACCAAGAGACTCTCAATCTTCAATCAACACACAAGAGAGGAAATCACTCATGAAAATATTGTTCTAATCCATGTCCAATAGACCGCTGTCACCTTGGTCTCGGGGATTATACTAGATAAAGACAAGTGAGTACATCAATCCAATACATAGAGGAAGGGGAAATATCTTAGATTAACACAGCCTATGATCACAACGAAGATCACATCATGGGAGAGAGAATTGACCACATAGCTACTGGTAAGAACCTCAGCCCCGAGGAGGAACTACTCCCGCATCATGGAGGGAGGAAGCAACGTCGATGGAGATGAATCCGGGGGCACTTCCCCGTCCCGGCAGGGTGCCGGCGCAGGAATTCTGGTCCCCTGAAGCTTGATGGCGATGGCGGCGGAGATCCGAATCGCGTCTGGAGAAAAGGGGTCTGGAATTAGGGTTTTCTCGACGGACCTTAAATATATGCCAAAGGGGGTCACCAGACGGGGCTCGGGGGGCCCAGGCGCCCCCCCGGCGCGGCCCAGGGGGGGCGCCGCCAGGGCGCCTGGAGCCCTGGTGGCCCCCCGGCTGTCCTTCGGGTGCAACGTAGGTTCTGGAACACTGATTTTTATATAATTTTTCTGGATTTTTCCTGGCAGTTCTCGTAACGTGAAAACCTGAAATACAAAAACAGCCGAAAACAGAAACTGGCACCGGGGTGCACTGGATTAGTAGGTTAGTCCAAATATGATCAAAAGTGTATGGAAGTGTATGAATATCATAGCAATATCACCCAAAAGTGGCATGGAGCAAGCAAAAATTATAGATACGTTTTGGACGTATCAACAAGGCGCAACACGATGCAGAAATCCTTCAACTGAAGGGCCAGATCGAACAAGCCAGACAGGATCTAAATGCAGAGAAAGCTACGATAGCAGCAAGGCAGGTAGAGCTGGATTCTCGGGCTTTCCGGCTCAGGATGGATCAGGTCTCTGCGCAGGGAGTAAGGAACAGAAGGTATCAAACTCGTCTACCGCTGGTCTATGAGGCGATGAATCTCTTTGGCACGCCAGGAGCGGGAGCCAGCAACAATCTAGAAGTAAACCGGAGGGGAGCCCCAGCGACAGGTGCACCAGTTCAACAACCCACTGCGGAGCAAGATCGTCGGGTTGTACCCACGCCGCACGTCCCCACTACTCCTGGCCATTACTCAAACCCCCTGGATAACATTGTCGCCACCGCTTCACGCCTGGCCGCTTTACCCATTGAGGGCACATCCCCCGTGGCGATGGAAGCACGCAGGGTCAAGGATCTGCTCGACATGGCATTGACACAGCAGCAGGCATACTCCTACAGCAGGGAGCGACTTCATTCAACACCCCGCCACAGCCGGAGTTATACTCGACATTGGGATGAACCGGAGGTGTCCAGTAGTGAACGGAGGCATCACCGTCACAGACAGGATAATCCGGCAGGAGCAGAGGTGCAAGCCCAGGAGGCGGTAAACCGGGCTAGACCTACGGACCGCGAGGACATCCGCCAAACGACGCCGGTTCACACAACCACAACAGAGACGGGAGCCACGGCGAGTTCCTTCGGAGTGTAGTGTCTCGTTCCCGCTTTGCGAAGCTTAAGGTTACCCAAGGACTTCAAAGGTCGGCGTAAGGTGCCTAACTACACAGCAGATCTGGCTCCAGAAGCTTGGATTGAGAGCTATGAGATGGCTATGGAGATGCTGGACGTAGATGAAGCGGCGTGTGCAAAATATTTTACCATGATGCTTGAGGGTACAACACGGACATGGTTAAAAGGCTTACCACCTAACTCCATCGGATCATGGGGTGAGTTGCGCCGCCAGTTTATCAAAAATTTCAAGGACAAGTGCAAACAGCCAATGTCAGTAGTGGACTTAGCGGCATGCGTTCAAGGAGAGCAGGAGCCTACGAGCGCATGGGTGCGGCGAGTGTCAGAAATCTTACACTCTTCGAATGGTATCAGTCCCAGTACGGCAATAGTAACACTGAAAAACAATTGCCGGTTTGAGTCTCTGAAGCTAAAGTTGAGACGGCTCAAGCGGGATTGTAATGACATGGGGACATTCATGAGCGCTCTGGTAAAGTATGGGGACTCTGACAACACTAAATACCCAGAAGCGGATGGGGATAAGTCCGGGAAAGCAAGTAAGCCTGGTAAACCAGCGCAGGCTAGTCCGGTCGAAACAAGCTTCAACGGTAAGCGAAAGGCAGAGGGTGGTTCTGATTTTGTGGCCAATACCAAGGTTCAAGGAAGCTTTCAACGCAACAAGGATAGACCGCCTCCACGGAGCGGCGGAGGATTCATTAATCTGGAGCGACAGTTGAACGAGCCTTGCCCGAAGCACAGCACAGAGGAACACCCAGCTAAGCACACATGGGGGGAATGCCGGGTCATGATGGAGGCCATGAACCGGGCCAGATTCAACAACGGACCACCGGGCGGCAGTTCAGGTCCCGGGTTTCATGGTCCGGGTCACCAGGGTAATGGCTCCGGATCAGGATATCATGGCCGCAACAATGGCTACAACCAAGGCAATCATCAGTATGGTCAGGGCGGTTACAATAACCAAGGCAACCATCAGTATGGTCAGGGCGGTTATAATAACCAAGGCAACCAACAGCAGGGCCAGGGTAATCACAACAACCAAGGCAATCAGCAGCGTCAGCAGCAGCAGCAATCTGGATATCAGAGTAATCCGAAGGAGCTGAGTAGTGGAAAGTATCATGTGTTCACTACGAGTCTGCGCAAACGAGATCAGAAGGTTTTAAAGCGGGCGGTCCACACGGTTGAACCGGCAATACCACGATTCCTGCGCTGGTCGGAACAACCTATTGTGTGGAGCAGAGAGGATCACCCGCCGCGGGTCGATAATCCGGGCCAATTGGCCTTAGAGCATCTCCAACAGCCGCGCTACGCGCCGCGCCCAAAAAACGCTTTTGCCGCGCGCGCTTCGGCTGGTTTAGCGCGCGGATAGGCGCCAGCTCCAGCAGCCGCGCTATAATGCAGCGCGCGCGCGCCGCTCCAGCGGTGCCCAAAAATGCAGCGCGCGCAGCAAGCACAAACCACATATACAATTCAACAAATAGAAGAAAAACGATCAAATAAACAAAATAAATCAACAATAAATAGTTATTACAACTCAAACAAATAGTTTATCATTCAGTACAACAAATAATGCAATAAAAACAACCAATAGTTCATGAACAATACAATACATAATGGAATGAAATCATGCTCTTTTTCGTCCATGCCATGCCCACCACTCTTCAATCAGATCTTTCTGAAGATCATTGTGCGTTGCGGGACGCCGAATGGCATGATAGGAGGCAACAAAACGGGCTACCCTTTCAGCCCTCTGTCGCACTCGCACGGGATGTCCCAAGAGCTCATACTGTGAGTAGTCTAAATCTTGGCCACGCTCATTCTCGATGATCATGTTGTGCATGATCACACAAGCGTGCATGATGTACCAAAGCATTTTTTATCCCAAAATCTAGCCGGTCCTCTCACAATAGCAAATTGGGCTTGCAAAATCCCAAATTCTCTCTCCACATCTTTTCTAGCAGCCGCCTGAGCATTGTGGAAATCAAGATTTTTCTTACCTTCTGGCTTTTTCAACGGCTTCACGAAGGTTTGCCACTTTGGATAGATGCCATCCGCTAGATAATAGCCATAGTTGTACGTATGGCCATTTGCTACAAACTGCACCGGTGGCAACTCACCATTCGCAATCTTATTCATCAGTGGTGACCGGTTGACAACATTGATGTCATTCAAAGATCCAGGCATTCCAAAGAATGCATGCCAAATCCAAGTCTCCTGATCATCCACCGCTTCAAGGATTATAGTGGAACCCATTTTTTGGCCGTGGAATTGCCCATGCCATGCCTTTGGACAATTCTTCCAACTCCAATGCATGCAATCTATTGAGCCAAGCATGCCAGGAAAGCCGCGAGATTTGTTCATCACCAATAGCCTTGCGGCGTCTTCAGCAGTGGGAGATCTCAAATACTCCTCGCCAAACACTTGCACAATTCCCACTGCAAAGCGCTTGACACACATGATGGCTTGGCTCTCACCCATAGCCAAGTGATCATCAACTAGATCGGCCGGGATACCGTATGCCAACATACGCAAAGCGGCTGTCACCTTCAGAAAGGTGCTATGCCCGAGCTCTCCAGCAGCATTCCTCCTTTGCTGAAAAAACCGGTCATGAATCGCTAGTTTCTCTGCAATGCGCTTGAACAAGTCTGTGCTCATCCTAAACCGGCGACGAAAATATGACTCCGGGTATGTGGGATTCTCCACGAAATAGTTCTTCATCAATCTGTTATGGGCATCAATCCTATCTCTCCAAAAAATTTCCCGACCCATAACCGAACCACCGTGCTTCGGTTTTTTATTGATATGCATAGCTATGATCATTGCAAGATCCTCCTCCTCTTCCATATCAAATTCATCTTCGGAAGAATCATGCGACGAACTCATCTACAATGTTCAATACTATACTATCAAAACTACAATTCAAAATATGCACCAAATTCAGTTTGGAGCAATACATACCTTGTAGGTGTTTTGTCGAACACCTTGCGGGCGCGGCGCGGCAGCGAGCCCTCGGGCGCTGTTCCCCTCGGACGTCGGAGGCGCGCGAGGTCCGGTCGGACTAGGAGGGGGTGGGGCGGAAGCGCAGCGGCGTGGTGAGGCCGGCGAAGCGCCTGAACGGTCGCCGGCGGGCGCGGGCGGCGGCCGGCAGCGGAGACAGACCGGGAAGCGCGAGTCGCCGGCGGGCGCGGGCGGGGAGGGCGGCGCCGGGATAGGCCGGGGAAGCGCTGAGGTCGCCGGGGGCGCGAGCGGCGGCGGCGGCGCGGCCGGATGGGGACAGCAGCGCGGTCGCGAGAGAGAGGAGGGAGCGAGGGAACGCGGGAGAGAGGAGCGAGCGAGCGCGGGAGAGTCGCGCGCGCGCGAGCCGGCGCAGCAAATAACAGGCGCGGGATTGCATTTCGGCCAGCGCGCTGCATTGCAAATGGCGCGCGCGCCGTTTTTGCGCGCCCGCTAGAGCTGCCCGCCGCGTTGCGCGCGCTAAAACTGCCTTTTTTAGGGCGCGGCGCTAGTATAGCGCGGCTGTTGGAGATGCTCTTAGTAGTGGCACCACAGGTGGGTGGCTACAAATTCAGCAAGGTTCTCATGGACGGCGGCAGCAGCATCAACATCTTATATTATGAGACTTTCCGTCGCATGGGGTTGACGGATAAGAAACTAAGACAGTCAAACACGGTATTCCATGGAGTAGTGCCAGGTAAATCAGCTTACCCAGTTGGGAAAATTGACCTAGAAGTCACCTTTGGAGATGAACAGGATTCCAGGTCAGAGACGATAACCTTTGAAGTTGTAAAGATCCGGAGCCCATACCATGCGCTATTCGGACGGCCGGTTTATGCCAAGTTTATGGCTAGACCGTGCTATGTTTATCTACAGCTCAAGATGCCGGGTCACAAGGGAACCATCACGGTTCATGGAAGTAGCAAGGTCGCATTGGAGTGCGAGGAAGGAGACGTTGCTTATGCAGAGGCAGTATGTGCTACGGAGGAATTGAAGTTTTATAAAGACAATGTTGATCCGGTAGATATGTCCCCGTTGAAGAAGCCAACTACAGAGCATGATCAGGCGTTGAAGTTTAAATCGGCAGAGGAAACCAAGCAAGTCGACTTTGTGCCAGGTGACTCATCCAAGCAGTTGACTATCAGTGCTAACCTTGACCCTAAATAGGAAAGCGCACTCATCGAGTTCATCCGTGAGAACCGGGATATCTTTGCATGGAAACCTTCTGACATGCCAGGTATACCGAGGGAACTCGCTGAGCACAGTCTTAATATTGATCCGAAATTCAAACCAGTCAAGCAGTATCTACGCCGCTTCAACGAAGAAAGGCGCAAGGCTATAGGTGAAGAAGTGGCCAGGCTTTTGGCCGCAGGGTTCATAGTTGAGGTGTTTCATCCGGAGTGGTTGGCTAATCCGGTTCTGGTGTTAAAGAAAAATGGAAAGTGGAGGATGTGTGTGGATTACACAGACCTAAACAAAGCTTGTCCAACTGATCCTTTTGCTCTCCCTCGTATTGACCAGATCATCGATGCTACGGCGGGATGTGAGCGGCTAAGTTTTTTGGATGCATATTAAGGGTATCACCAGATCAAGATGGCAGTTAAAGACCAAGAGAAGACAACTTTCATAACTCCTTTTGGTGCCGTTTGCTATGTATCTATGCCTTTTGGGCTCAAGAGTGCCCAAGCAACTTACCAGCGTTGTGTACAGAACTGTCTTAAGGGGCAGATAGGGAAAAATGTTCATGCCTATATGGATGACATCGTGGTAAAGTCAAGGAAGGAGGAGACATTGATAGAGGACCTCAAGGAAACCTTTGATAACCTTCAGGCCTATAAAATGATGCTTAATCCGGAGAAATGTGCTTTTGGTGTTCCGGCGGGCAAACTCCTTGGATTCTTGGTGTCGAACAGAGGAATAGAAGCCAATCCGGAGAAGATCAAGGCAATAACGTCCCTGACTAAACCAGCTTGCATCAATGATGTCCAGCGTATCGCCGGCCGGATTACAGCGTTGAGGCGATTCATCAGTCGTCTGGGGGAGAGGGCAATTCCGCTTTATCAGATGCTAAAAAAGACAGACCGGTTCATATGGAGCAATGAGGCAAACGTTGCGTTTGAGGATTTAAAGCGGCAACTGGCGGAACCACCGGTCCTTGCTGCCCCCGTTGATAAGGCGCCGCTGCTGTTATACGTGGCCGCCGATGCACGGGCAGTTAGCGTGGCAATCGTGGTCGAGCGCAAAGAAGCAGGAAAGGAGTATCCGGTTCAACGTCCGGTTTATTATGTCAGTGAGGTTCTCATTGAATCCAAGCAAAGGTACCCACATTGGCAGAAGCTGGTATATGGTGTGTTCATGGCAAACCGGAAGTTGAAGCATTACTTCCAAGGCCACCCAATAACTGTCGTCAGTTCAGCTCCGTTGGGAGATATAATCTAGAACAGAGAAGCCAATGGCAGAGTCGCAAAGTGGGCCATTGAGCTTAGCCCACACGGATTGAAGTATGTACCGCGCACCGCTATCAAGTCGCAAGCATTGGTAGATTTTATCAATGATTGGACAGAATTGCAAGCGCCAGAGGAAAAGCCGGATCATGCATACCGGACTATTCACTTTGACGGTTCAAGACAATTAGAAGGCTCGGGGGCTAGAGTTATGTTAACTTCCCCGCGAGGTGACAAATTCTGTTATGTCCTCCGTCTAATGTTTCCTTGTACTAATAATGCAGCAGAATATGAAGCATTGCTTCATGGCCTATGGATGGCTAAGGAGATGAACTTGAGCCGGGTCAAGTGTTTTGGTGATTCAGACTTAGTGGCACAGCAAGTATCCGGCAAGTGGGATTCTAAAGACCCTCTCATGGCAGCCTACAGACGAGAAGTTGAGGCAGTCGCAGGATATTTCAAAGGGTATCAGGTGGATCACATAGACCGGCGGAAAAATGAAGCGGCCATACTCTAAGCCGGTTAGGTTCTCGGCATAAACCGGTGCCACCGAATACCTTTTTGGATGAGCTACACAATCCATCAGTTCAGGTACCATCGGAGGAGGATTTGGTTGTTCCTGATCCGGAAGCGCAGTTGGTTGCTGCACTTCATGTTATTCCGGATTGGACGCTCCCTTACTTGGCATATCTAAGCTGCGGAGAGTTGCCGGATGATGAGATTGAAGCAAGGCAGATAATCCGGCGATCCAAATCCATGACAATTGTAAACAGGGAACTTCACCATCGTAGTGTTTCTGGAGCGTTTCAGCGGTGTGTATCATCCGAGGAAGTCTATGACATCCTTCGAGAGATTCATGAAGGGGATTGTGGTCATCACGCCGGTTCAAAATCCTTGGTGGCTAAAGCTTTCCGTCATGGGTTCTATTGGCTGACAGCCCATGCTGATGCGGAGGATCTAGTCCGGAAGTGCGATGCTTGTCAGAAATTTTCACGCCGTGCTCTTGTTCCGGCACAGGAGCTGCGGATGATACCAATTACTTGGCCGTTTGCGACTTGGGGGCTTGATATGGTTGGGCCTTTTAAACGATCCCAAGATCAAAAAACTCATCTGCTGGTCGCTGTGGATAAGTTTACAAAGTGGATTGAGGCAGAGCCTGTGAGCAAGTGTGATGCGGCAACGGCGGTTAAATTCATCAAGAAGGTAATTTTCCGGTTTGGCTTTCCACACAACATCATCACTAACAATGGCACCAATTTATCTAAAGGAGAGATGGAAGAGTTTTGTCAAAGGGAGCATATTCACCTAGATGTGTCTTCTGTAGCTCACCCTCAATCCAATGGTCAAGCTGAAAGGGCCAATCAAGAGATTTTGCAAGGTATCAAGCCCCGGCTTATGACTCCCTTGCAAAGAACACCAGGGTGCTGGGTTGAGGAGTTACCTTCTGTCCTCTGGAGCATCAATACTACGCCGAACAGGTCCACAGGTTACACACCTTTCTTCATGGTGTACGGTGATGAAGCGGTTCTTCCAAGTGATATCCGCCATGACTCACCGAGGGTGGCAGCTTATGTTGAAGTGGCCAATGAGCAGGCAAGACAGGACAGTTTGGACTGGCTAGATGAAGAGCGTGACATAGCAGCAGCACGATCCATGATTTATCAGCAGGACTTGCGCAGATATCACAGCCGCCGGGTTAAAACCAGGACGTTCCAGGAGGGGGACTTGGTACTCCGGCTCATCCAGGACCAAACAGATATGCATAAGCTATCCCCACCTTGGGAAGGGCCCTTTGTGGTCAGCAAGAACCTACACAACGGTTCATACTACCTGGTGGACGTTCGAGAGCACAAAGACTCACGGACATTAGAAGAAGAGACGAAGAGGCCGTGGAACATCGCTCTCCTGCGGCCCTACTATACCTGAGCCATGAGCTCTGCTGTATCCTATGTATATATTATGATTAATAAATAAACCGGCACCCTTGGTGAACCGGGGGATCAGCCTTTTTTCTTCTAAATATATGTCCTGTGAAAATTATTACAGATATTTTGAAACAAACTATTTTATGCAGAAGGGACCAAACTAGGGGGCTACTGATTACATGTGAATCCTCGCTAAAGTCTTTTCTGATCCAGTCTACATGATTATCTTCATGTCAAGCGCCCTTTGTATAAACTCCATCGATTGGCAAAAAACGGTTCTTGTCACTAGGGAACCTTCCTTTGATGGCAAATACTATATTTCTTGCCCCTTGGTTGATCACTCCCTTTGATGGAAAAGGAAAAAAATGTTCTTGTCCCTAGGGAACCTTCCTTTGATGGCAAATGCAATATTTCTTGCCCCTTGGTTGATCACTCCCTTTGATGGCAAAAGAAAAAAAACTGTTCTTGTCCCTAGGGAACCTTCCTTTGATGGCAAATGCAATATTTCTTGCCCCTTGGTTGATCACTCCCTTTGATGGCAAAAGAAAAAACTGTTCTTGTCCCTAGGGAACCTTCCTTTGATGGCAAATGCAATATTTCTTGCCCCTTGGTTGATCACTCCCTTTGATGGCAAAAGAAAAAACTGTTCTTGTCCCTAGGGAACCTTCCTTTGATGGCAAATGCAATATTTCTTGCCCCTTGGTTGATCACTCCCTTTGATGGCAAAAGAAAAAACTGTTCTTGTCCCTAGGGTACTTCCTTTAATGGCAAATGCAAAATTTCTTGCCCCTTGGAAGATACATCCCTTTGATGGCAAAAGAAAAGTTCTTGTCCCTAGGGGTTCTTCCTTTGATGGCAAATGCAAAAATTCTTGCCCCTTGGAGTACATCCTTTGATGGCAAAAGAAAAAGAGTCATAGCCCTTTGGGTCGCACCCTTTGATTGGCACATATGGAGCCTGGCAGCTCGTAAAAAGCCTCGACTACATGGTCTTATTTGCAACATGTGTTTTGTGTTTGTGATTTTTTTAAATGTTTTCTATGGTTTTTGATCCGGAGCTGGACAACTTCAAAGTTGACCACATATTTTCAAAAGTCTGGACATAGAGCTCCAGCATTATTTAAACCGGTAGTTACTATAACCCGAAACAATTATTGGGTCCACCCCAACGGAGCCAAGAGCTTCCTCAGAAACTACAATGTTCACCGGATTAAGGATGTCAAGCATACAATCAAAGGTATGAAGTTATTTTTGGTATAAAACAGATACTCGTGCGATATATATAAACATATGAGAGCACTTTAATCGGTCCGGCGGTAAACCGCCAGGGCATTTTTTCAGTGTTATCTATGCAGATACAGATAAACCATAGCAGACAAAGGATTCAAATTGGCAGACGCCAAAGCAAAGCTGTGACATCCGGATTAAGACAGACAATGTTTCGAGCTATCCTATTACAAGGCACGGCAAGCCTGAACGGATTAAAGTTTTTCTTGACAAAAGAGTACAGCAGCTAAAAGTTAAACTGAGCGGCTTTTGCTTCTTCTTCCTGCTGCGAAGGCTGAGGATCGACTTGTTCCAGAGCTTCTTCATCTTCTTGAAGCGGTTGAAAAGCAGGAACGCGCTAGTCGATCTTTAATAAAGCACGGAAGTACATCTCTTCAGTAATGAGATCAGACGGATCAATATCTGGGGCGAAAGTATGGGGGCGCACTGGTGGGATTAGATTTTCGGTGTCGTAAACCGGACGATCCACCCACTCATTCTTTAAGTTATACGCCGGATGATACCTGGTCAAGTCCGATTCATCAGCAAGCTTGCTGGCAAGAGGACGCATTTCCTTAGTCAAAGCATGAAGATCTTTGCCAGAGAAGGCCGATCCATCCTCCTTGGTGATGGGGTACCCGTTCATAGCTTCTTCCGGATCAAAGTTCGGAACCCACGCTTTGGCTCTGGTCAGTGCTACAAGAGAACCGGCCCGTGCAGCAGATTTCTTCACCTCTTCCAAGCGTACAGGCAATATAGAAAGCTTCTCCAGAGTACCTTGGATAGTGGTGGGGGCCACTTTATCAAAAGATATCGCACTTATAAACCCTTTGAGCGCCGGAATACAGCTGCTCAACCAGAGTATAAGAGGCCTTGAGTTTCTTCCGGAGGTCATCCCCAAGATGGGTGACGCGTCGCCCTGCATATGATTATCACAGTTAAACCGGAGCGGAATAAAGATTGCAGAGATGAAAACACATGCAAGTTAAGTATTTACCAAAGACGACAGAGGTCATAAGCTCTATTTGCTGCTTTAAACCGGTCAGCTCTTGTGTCACCGGGTTAAGGGCCTCTTCAGCATCCTTTGCTCTTTTTTCAAGAGCATTCTTCTGGACTTCCCAGGTTGTTCGCTCCGCTTCAAAATATATTTTTAATTGTTCAGCAGTGGTTAAGCTCAACGCCAGCTCATCTTTGGCCTTGGCAGAAGCAGTGTCAGTCGCAGCGAGTCTATTCCGGAGCTCAGTTATTTCTGCAGCTCTCCGGGTCAAGTCAGCCTACAAGAAAATCAAGTGAAATGAATGACAGTTCAGACAAGTCTCAAGCACATAACCAAGTTATCCACTTGACACTTGGGGGCTAATGGGCAGTTGAAGTATCAAATGGTGACAAATAAAGATAAGTCTCAAGCACATAAGCAAGTTATCTACTTGACACTTGGGGGCTAATGGGCAGTTGAAGTATTGAAAGAGAGATTCAGACAAGTCCCAGGCACATAAAACAAGTTATGCCCCTGGCACTTGGGGGCTAATGTAAGATCATTTTCATACATTTGGAAGTACCGGTTCACCTACAACAAAGCTAAACCGGCACTTGGGGGCTATTATGGCATAAAGACAGAAGTATAAAGAAGGCAAAGCAAAGACAAGTAAGGTACCTCGTATTTGTCCTTCATCATGTTAACCAAGCCCATTTCATATTCACGGCTGGTATGAAGCCGGTTCAAATACCCGGAGTAAAGTTCCTGGGCGCTCAGTTCGGCATAATTGGACAAGTTCGTGCTCCACTTGCCCTTCTCTTGGTGAAGCTTCTCCGCTTTAGCAGTATGCTTGGCTAAAACGATAGGTTCAGCAGGAGCGGTAAAACCTGTCCCGGTTACCTGAACATCCGGAGAAGAAGCGGTGGCACGCTGTGAAGGGGCAGCAGTATGAGCCGGACTAGCGGGAGCCGGGCTACTCCGAGGAGGGCTAGCCCAGACAGGACTTGCCGGTTCAAGAACATATTCAACATTTGTATCTTCAGGAGCAGCAATGTAATCATGATCCATGGGAGCAGGATCATCAAGCTGAATTACAGGTTCGCTCTCCGGAGGGATGACTTCATCCGGATCAGCCGCCGGATCAGCAGCAGCAGTCTCGGTAGCCGCTTTAGTGGCCTTTGCCTTTTTACTAGGCTTGGGCTTGCTGGAAGAAATTGAAGAAGCAATCAGAGTCATAAAGGACAAATACAAATATAAACCGGATAAGATAAAGGACTTATCCAGGTACGGTTTTCAGTACTGGGACTTGCGTGGCAGTCGATTCACCGGAAGATGATAAAGGTGTTTCCTGATAGTTAGGATCAGACGGTTTAAGCTGTTTGCGTATAAGTCCAGCCTTGGGATGAAGAGGAGTTGGAAAAAGTAAAACCTCAGAGCGGCGCCTTCGAGCCAGAGTGAGAGATATTCCTGAAGACTCTACTACATGGCCACTATGGCGTGTAGTCCGGCGGCCTTCATGTTGCTGTTTCTTCAAAAGAAATTTAGGGTCCAGTTGAGCGTAAGGATGAGAAAAAGGGTACTTCCGAGATGCCCGACGAGTTTTGGGCACCGGCGATTCAGAATCTGAAGAAAGAGTGATTACCTCAGTTTCTGCCGCTTTATCACCTTCAGCCAAATCCTGTGAAAGGACACTGTTAACATAAATCTGGATAAAAGAGATCAAAACATATCAAGATCAAATCATACCTCAGAATCCGGATCATCTTCCTCAAGATGTGAACCGGAGCCAGCAGCTGCCTTCTTCTTTTTGACAGCGCATATCTTCCGGCGTGGCTGTTTACCTGACTTGTCCTGAGATTTTCTTTTCCAAAAAGGATCGTCGGCCTGTGTAGAAGATGAAAGATAAATGAAGATAATTTATATGGACGGATTAGAAGCAAACAGAAGAGATTAAAACTTACTGCTGGCAGTTTGTTCTTCTTATAATATGGAGCCAATCCGGTTTGGCTACATTCCTCTAGAGAGATATTGAGCATTTTCTTAGCAGATTCAATAACTTCCTTCTCAGGAAGCATTATGTCAATGTGGCGTTGAGGATCATCCGTTTTTCCGCTATACTGACACATTAAACCGGAGCGCCGGCTTAGAGGAAGGATACTCCAAGCAAGCCAACAACGGACGAAGTCCACTCCGGCTAAACCATTGGCCATAAAGGCCTTAAGCTTGGCAAGCTGAGGGGCAAATCGGGCCCGCTCTGAGGAACTAAGACGTTGCGGCAGGGGATGATCTTCCGGAAGGCGATGTTCGCGGTAACCCGGCAGTGGGTTTTCTCCTTCAGGTGAGGTATCCTTGCAGTAAAACCAAGATTGGTTCCAGTCCTTGGGGTGTGTATGGAGAGCAGCATGAGGAAAACCTACGTCTCTTCTCTTCTGAATACTGACACCACCCAGCTCTTGATGTGGTCCAGCAGTAAACTCTGTCCGCCGGTTTAAGTGGAAAAAATCCCAGAACAAGTCCACTGACGGCTCTTCTTGAAGGTACACCTCGGAGAAGACTTGGAAATTGCAGACGTTTGATACGGAATTTGGGCCTATATTCTGAGGATGGAGTTGAAAAGCGGCCAGCACATCCCGGAAATTTTTTGAACCGGGAGGGCTAAAACCCCGGGCCATATGATCAAAGAAAACAATAACTTCTCCTTCTTTGCGGGTAGGAGGACACTCATCCCCTGGGGCCCGCCATTTCAGAACTGCTTGAGGGCCCAGAATACCAATCGAAGCAGCATTGACTAAGTCCTTTTCCGTAATGCGGGAAGGAACCCAGTTGCAAGAAACGAACTGTTTGGCAGACATATGAGCAGAAAGAAAGCGCTGAAAAGGTAAAGTGCAAAATCCGGATTATTCAAGTACAAAAGCATAAACCGGGTTGTGTTATCAAATTACATCGACGGTTTAGACAAGGGACTAATGGCATTGACAACCCGGAAGCAGATGGGAGACGAGCTGCTACCGGTTTATGATAACAAAAAAAGAAGAAGCTAAACCGTCGGGTTCATGGTTGATGCGTTGCAGGAGCAATATATGATCTGAGCAGTAAGAAAAGGACGAAATTTACGCAAGTCTACCACAGGAAAAACTGTGAAGGTTTTCTACAGAGCAAATGAATCTAAGGGCGAGCTTAAAGATTTGAATCTAAGTCTAAACTACGGAGCATGAGTGAGTTCGAAGCAAATCTAGGGTTGGAATCTATTGCAAGCATGACGTATAAGATAAACAGCAAAAGCTTCGAGGTCTAATGGCGGAAGCAATGGAGGAACCCTAGGTTACAGATCTACAGCAAGAGAAAAGGAATACCTGAGAAAGATGGCGGCGGAGTAATCTGGTCGCGTTTCAGGGTGATGCAGCGGCCTGGTTGGACGACGGCAACGAGCTCGAAGGCAGCGGCGGAGCTTCGGGCGACGGAGGAGGAAGAAGAGCAGAAGGAAGGAAAAGAGTAAAGGCTCGGCAGTATTTATAAAGGCTGAGAGGTGAAACGGCAAGCGTGGGATTTGAGGAGGTCAGAGATTGGATAAAGATTCTACCGTCGCCTCGATTTTCGGGATAGCCTTTAAGCAAAGGTAACAAACAGCTGTGAGCATTAAATGCGGAGGTGATGTCACGACTGAATAAAATGATTTCCAGAGATGACGTCATAGCCGGTTTACAAAGCCGAGAAGATACAAAGAAGAAGTTTATGCAAGGTTTAGAAGACTGACATGAACAAGTTCAAATCATTCTGGGGCCTAATGTCAGGGATATTACTAGCAGGTATAAACCGGCTAGGGAGATCCGGATTATGATAATATAGCTGTGTTGTTATAAGCTTAGTAGAGGTTACGGCCCATGAAAGCTTAGGGCCCATGTATAATGTTTATGGTTTGTAAACCGTCCTATCATGTAACTTGAGATACAAGGAAGAAATAGTAGAGACCGAGGCGGACACGATTATGAGCCGGCCTCGGGACTCTGTAAACCGGACCGGGCGTTGCCTCCTATATAAAGGAACGGCCCGGTGACGGTTCAGGGGCAAGCAACAATCCGTCGAGAGACAGGCAAGCATTCTGCTCCCTGTTCACCGACGCCCAAGCAATACCAAACCAAACTAGACGTAGGCTTTTACCTTCATCGAAGGGGCCGAACTAGTATAAACCCTCTGTGTCCTTTGTGTGGTTTTAACCTCTTCAAGCTAACCCGCGCGATGGCTCCACACCTAAGTCCCTTAAACTTGACATCTGTCGTGCTAATTCCACGACAGTGATGCTCAATCACTTTGGGGTTTGAAGGTTTTGGGTTTTTCCTCACTTGATGATTTTCGCTCAAAGTCCTCGGAGGATGGGTTGCTCTTATGACAAGTGTCAGTTTCTCGTGGAGCAGCCAACCAGCTAGTGGTTGTAGGGGGCAGCTATTTATAGCCTAGGGAGCATCCCGACATGATAAGACATAAATGCCCTTTAATGATATGACCGTTAGGTAGGTAGATAATTTGGGACAACTGGCGTGTAGCACAGCAATGGTCGTAAATTTGAGTATCAAATTCCTCAGGGCTATCATGTTCCTCACTATGTAGGTAATTCGCACTAGCAAATTCCTAACTCCTCAGTCAGAACAAATTCCTCAGAGACCAGAAGAACTTCGTCTCTGTCAGTGAAGAATATTACTGAACTGTATGAGATTTCCAATGGCTTCACTCGAAGGGATTGGTAGGTGTAGGATTTTGAGTTGAGCATCACATGAATTTTTTTCCTTAGTATTTCCTCGACCCCCTTTAACAGTACGGTGTTTCCTATGATTCAAGAAAGAGAATATTAAACTATAAAGACAAAAGTCTTCATGCTTCATGATCCACAAATGAGTACCAAGTCTTCAGGGTCACACCGATTTCTTCACTTTCAAAGTCTTCAGAAAATCTTCAGAAATCCAAAGTCTTTAGTCGAAGAACTTCATTTTTAGGTGTCGACTTTCCCTGTAATTATCAAACTCCTCATAGACTTATAGACATGTGTACACTCATAAACACATTAGTCCATTAACCTATAAGTCATCAATACACCAAAATCACTAAGGGGCACTAGATGCACTTACAATCTCCCCCTTTTTAGTGATTGATGACAATATAGGTTAAGTTTTCAACGGGGATAAACATATGAAGTGTAATAACTGATATTGAGGAATTTGATTGCAAGATATAGAAGAACTCCCCGTGAAGATGTGCATAGTGAGGAATTTGCTTTTGAAGCAATGCACACTTGAAGAGTAGAATCATGGAGATCTCCCCCTATATCTTGTAATTCATACACGCATTTGACATATAATATGAAGAATTTGAAATGCATGATGAAATATGGTGACTGATGTCATTCAGCATGCGTGCATAACATTAATGAGGAATAGGTATGCAGAAACACCACAGGAAAAGTATCAGGTCACCATAGAGTTTAAGTTTACAACTCAATCCACAAAGTCATCAGAAGAACGAGAGTTGTAACTTAGCAAAAAAACGCCCATATATATAGACCCGCTTGAAGACTAACTCAAATTTCTCCCCCTTTGTCACCAAATGACCAAAAGGATTGAAACTGAGGACTAACGCCCCTGAAGAATCTTAAGATGATGAAGGAGCGCCAGCGTTGTTGGGGTCGTTGGTTGAAGTAGGGCCTGCCGCAGTGTCGTCCAGGTCTTCATACTCGTCGGTCTCACGCGATAAAGAATAAGAGCTGGACACCAAGGGAGGAACCTTGACCTTCTTGTATTTCTTCGCAGGAGGATCAGACCAGTCAAAGTCATCCTTGAGACCCATTTTCTTCAGATCTTCTTCGCCATACAGATGAGACAGAACAGCCCAGGTGCGGTTGAGGGTTTCATGAAGGTAGTAATAGTTTTTCTTCACTACATTATGTGTAGAGGTCATGTTGTGAAGAATTGAACCAAACTGACGCTTGACCCATTTGTGGTTGCGATCAACCTTCTGATGAAGACCGAGGAGAATCTCACGATCATTCATCACCCTGGGAGCTGTGCCTTGAGGATTTTGCTTGGGAGCGTTGGCGGCAGAGTCATGAGTGGCAGAGTCATCATTGGTGGAATAAGATGCAACTTTGCGAAACTGGCCATCCAATGGACGAGTGCCTTCATCAAAAACAGTAGTGGGCTTGCCCTTGTCATCAGCTGAGGAAAATGTCCATTTGAGGACTTCAATTGGGGGCAAGTAGCTGCAATGATTGAGAGTGTCAGCTTTGTAATTCATTGAAGGCCTTGTCCTGGTGAATCTCATAATCCATGGAGCATAAGGCTTCAGGTTGAAAGGGGACAGTGCAACATTTGCCATTGTCCTCATGAAGAAATCATGAAAGTTGACGGGAACGCCATGGATGATGTTGAATAGCAGATTCTTCATGATGCCAACGACTTCTTCATCATTCGAGTCGTGGCCCTTGATTGGACTCAAAGTCTTCGTCAGAATGCGATAGACAGTCCTTGGCAGAAACATCAATTCCTTCACGGGTAATTTGGTTCGTGGGGCTTGTCCTGACTTCAAAGGCTTCATAAGCACTTGCATGTAGTGATCAGTGAGTTCAGTTTCTTCATACATGCATCGTGCTGCTTCATTTGGAGGACTGAGGGGCAGAGCCTGAAGCAATTCAGAGGCTGGAGCTTTGTAATGAGTGTTTTCAGACATTCAGTCCAGCACCCATGAATTTATGTCTTCAGAGTTGCCAGTGATGTGCAGGCTTGCATAAAATTGAAGAATCAATTCTTCATTCCAATCGCATATATCTGTGCAAAAACCCAGAAGTCCAGCATCGTGAAGAACACTAAGGACCGGCACAAAACACGGCAGAGATTCCATATCCACGTGAGGAATATGTTGATGATCGAAGACTTTGTCTTTGTTGTAGAGCATCGAGGAATAGAAATTCGCCTGACTGGCAGTCCAGAAACGCCTCTTCCTTATGCAATCAGAGTCATATGGATTGAAATCAGTGAAGAACACATGCTCGCCGAAGAAATCAGCCTTCTTGAAAGATTGCTTCCTTGAGAAAGGATCCTTTGGCTGCGGTTGAGGAGTATCTTTCAATTGCATCACTACCTCTGGATTTGCAATCTCAAGTTCTTCAGTCTGAGGAATTTCTGGTTCCTCTTCAGCAGCAGTCTTCATCGATTCAGTAGCAGCAACAGTTTCTTCAGCACTAGGTGGCTGGAATGTCTTCATGAACAGACTGTGTGGGATGAGTTTCCTTAGAGCCCAATGGAACAGTTGGTGCTGGTGAATGAGGAATTTGTTGGAGTGGCATGAACAAAGGGGAGTTGGGATGGTGACTATCCTAGAATTCATCAGTCATCAATGGAGTGGCATTCCCAATGTCCACATCAGAGTCCTGTTCTTCCATTTCTTCAACGCTGGCCTTTTCAGCAGTAAACTGAGGCATAGGCGAGGAGATGACAGGAGTTGAAGGTATAGTGTCCACTTCAATTTCTTCACCCGTCTGCTCTGAGGAAGCAGCAGAGGGAATGTCTTCATCAGATTCACTCGGAATCACATATTCATCATCAAAAGGAACAAGGTCCTTTGATGGCATAGATGAAATTGGAATGGCATCAATTGGATTCTCAGCTGAGCTTGTCAATGGCTTCATTTTCTTCGGAACTGAAGAATCTGAAGAAGCTGATGCCTTCTTTTTTTCACAGCTGCACGCTCTGCAGCCTTTGTCTTCTTCACATCTAGTGCAGATGGAAGGATTGGAGTTGGAGTAGGCGCAGGAGCAGAGGAATTTGGTTCAGTTTCTTCAGGCACAACTGATGCAGTTGTCCTGATTTCTTCATGATCTTCAGGCACAAACTTTGGAGCTTCAGCTGGCCTGACATTTTCTTCAGGCGCAACACTAGAGGTTGCCCTGATAATTTCTTCAGCGGCTAGAGTGGAGTCATCAGCCCTGGGATGTTCTTCAGCAGCCTGATGTTCTTCAGCGGTGCTGGCATGTCCTTCAGTAGACTGAGCAGATGCTTCAGCCTGAGGAATTTCAATGTGCGTCTTACGAGCAGCACTTGAAGAAAAACCTTTGGTCAGATTGACAAATCTGACTTTGGCGCCCAACCAGTCAGCACGATATGCTTCAAATTCATTACTGAGGGCTTTGATTTCACCCTGAATCTTGACTAGTTCTTCAGTTGTCATGTTGACAACATTTTTCTTCAGGAAGCGCTCCTTCTTGTACTGCACATTCTTGGTTTGCCTCGCCTGTTCAAACTTCCATTTTTCTTCGCCTATGAAGGCGGTCAGCATATGACTTTGGCCAGGAGTCAGGTTGAAGTCAGGCATAGGAGTGTTGGGGTCCTTGTGCTAGAGATCCATGAAATCAAGGATCACCTTGGGATCCAACAACAGTGGTACTTCGCTTCCTTTGGATCTAGCGGCCCTTTCTTGCCTGTCTCTGATGATTTGAATAAGTTCTTCATCATCAGCTTCGTCATCAGACGGCACTTGGAAAGCAACTTGCTTCTTATGAGGACTTGGGTGAGAGCCTCATCCAGCAGTTGTCTTTTTCTTCAGCAGCGAGGGACCAGCTGAGGAACTTGGTATCGCTGAGGAACTTGGGGCAGCTGAGGAGCTTGCAGAGGCTCCTGAGGCAATGGATATGCCTGCAGTCCCCTGACATGTGGCAAGATGCACTGGAGCAGATGATTTTGTTGTAGCATCTGAAGATTTTTGTGGAGGAGCTGAGGACTTTGGAGGAGCAGGAGCAGTCTGAGGAATTTGCTATGAGGGCTTTGAAGAAACTGGCCGTGAGGGCATTGCTGAGGAAGAAGCACTTGGCTTGTGAGCATGCTTCTTAGCCATGGCCTTCTTAGGCTTGGAAGCAGAAGCCTCAACAGAGGCAGTAGCAGCAGCAGAGTCTTCATTGAATTTCCTCACTGTATCTTTTGCTTGTCTGGCCAACTTGGCCTGGTGCTTAGCCCATTCTTCAGGAAAGTCCTCACCACGCTTGATGCTTGTGGGATCAGCAACTTGGCCATGTGCCAGTGGAGGTCTTGGGCAGGGAGGATTTAGTGCGAATTTCTTCATGTATTTAGGAGTGACATATCTATACTCCCTCCACTCACGTGCACATCTCCTCTCTATGCGTTGTATGCGCACTTTGCGCTGATTCTTATCCTCTTTTCCGAATTTTGCCTCATCACGGGTGCAATAATCAGCATAAATGTCTTTAGGCAGTTCAAAAGAAGTATTGACCTCTAGCTTCTTTCCTCCTTTCTGCGGCTAGTTTCCGTCAGCCATTTTCTTCAGATGAGGAATTTGAATAACTGAATTTTCTGAAGAAGTGTGCAACTTTTCTTCAAGGAACGCTGCAAATGAATTAAGTTGATGAGAACCTAGTGATTCAGTAGCAGACATGAGTACCTGTGAATAGAGTATAGTTGCGAGGAATTTGAAGAGGTCATATGCGTTCTCAGAAGTTTTGTAAAAAGAACAACTTTGAGGAATTTGACCAGTTGAGTCTTGAAGAATTTGACTAAGCGTTCTTTGTCTCAGGTTCCAGAGTTGTATAGATTCAAAAATTCACACAATTGAGAAATCTTAAAAAAATCATAGCTTAGAGAAATCAAATCAAGAACAGAGGATATGTGAGGTGTTTAGTGTGTGAAGATTTGAGGAAGAAAACACCTTTTGAGAATTTTGAAGAAAACGTTTGAATCAAAGAGGGCAGTAAAAATAACTTGTAATTACCCTGGATGAAGAACACGACGAACTGTGGGATGGAGAAGTGAAGTTCGTCTGTGCAGATCTTCCACGCCCAAACTTGGCGGAGGAAGACAGCTACGGCGGCGGCGGAGTGAAGAAAGCCGCGGCCGGCGCGAGTTCGACGGCGACGAGGTCGAGGCAGTGAAGCTCTTCCTCACCGGCGACGATGGAGTAGCGGCGGCGCTAGGGTTGGAGAAGCTCGAGCGGGAGAGTGAGAACGAGTGGAGTAAAAGGTGAAGTGGGGGAAGGGAAGGGGTATTTATAGCTGAGATGAAAAACCATTCGCCCGAAGAAATAGAACGAACGTGCCCCTGAGCCTTCTTATTCGCACGACATGTGTCACCCACGTACTGTGTAGTGGAGATCGTGTGAGATTGTGGGTGAGTAGGTAAGTATAGTCGCGGGAAGCGGAACGCTTTGAGCGGCAAAACCAAAATTTTTGGAAAGGATAAGTTTTAACGTTGCGTTCGCAATTTCTTCAGCTGACAAGGACATAGTGAAGATTTTGAACAAGTTTCAAATAGAACGCATATGAAGAATTTTGAATGGAATGGGTTGAGTTTAGCATAGAGGGCGAAGGGTCCGATCACATTCACTTAACAGAAAAAGCAATGTGAAGAAATAGCAATAAGTGAATGTTATAGAGGACATAAACTCATATATATATATAGCCAATGAAGAAAAAAGACGGAAAAGGTGAAGACAATGCAAAGTTGAAGAACATGAACAACTGAGGAATTTCAAAACAAAAAAAACTCAAATTGAAGATTTTCAACTTTGGTGGTGGCGTGACCCACCGTATAAGAATGATGATTTCAGACACCGCATACAATTGTCGTAGGATTCTAAGAATCAAATTCTTCGTTAATTTATTCACACTTAGAGTGTTATTCTTCATTGATTGAAGAAAAACATTTCTTCATGTGTTGCACATCTAAGTCATCAATTTTGCATAAGTGTTAGGATGAGTGTCCTATTCAAAGAACATTCGAAGATTCTAAGATATTTAGCTCACACCGCAACTTGCTATATCTCTTCTCATCCACGGGCTTGAGGCCATAGAGAGCCTTATTGAGTTCGAAGACTTTGTCAGGATTCTTTGGATCTTCAAAACCTGGGGGTTGAGCAACATATACTTCTTCCTCAAGCTTACCATTGAGGAATGCACTTTTCACATCCATTTGATAGAGAATGATATCATGATGGTTAGCATAAGCAAGTAATATGCGAATAGCCTCAAGTCTAGCACTTCAACCTGTGTGTAGCCTTGAGCTACAAGCCGTGCCTTATTCCTTACCACAAGGCCATTTTCATCTTGCTTGTTGAGGTAGATCCCATTTGTGCCAATGATATTATGCTTGCGAGGATCTGGACAATTGACCAGTTCCCAGACGTTGTTGAGTTCAAACTGATGTAATTCTTCTTGCATAGCTTGAATCCACTCAGGCTCCAGAAATGCTTCATCTACCTTAGTGGGCTCTGTGATAGAGACAAAAGCAAAGTGCCCACAAAAGTTAGATAAATGTGAAGCTTTTGAGCGTGTGAGAGGACCTGGTATATTGATGTCGCTGATGATTTTCTCAATCTGCACTTCTTTCGAAACGCGAGGATGAGCTGGTTGTCGTCGAGGAATTTGATCAGTATTTTCTTCAGCACCATTTTCTTCAGCATTTTCCTCAGGTGCATCGGCTCGACGTTCTTCAGGTTCTGGAATGAATTCTTCAGCAGATTCTTCGGTGGGAATGACATCCTCAGTAGCCTTGAATTTGATAGTTTTCTCAGGAGCTGGTTCATCTATCACAGTAGGCAGGTGCTCTATTTGCGAGCCGTTAGTGTCATCGAACCGCACATCTACAGTTTCAACAACCTTGTGAAGAATGTTGTTGAAGACTATGTAGGTGTGAGAGTCCTTTCCGTAACCAAGCATAAACCCTTCATGTGCTTTCGGGGCAAATTTTGAGTTGTGATGAGGATCTCTAATCCAACATTTAGCACCGAAGACTTTCAAATAACTCACATTGGGTTTCTTGTCAGTGAGGAGTTCATAGGTAGTTTTCTTGAAGAAATTGTGAAGATATACTCTGTTGATGATGTGGCACGCAGTATCAATTGCATCAATCCAGAAACGACGAGGCGTTTTGTATTCATCAAGCATAGTGCGAGTCATCTCAGCAAGAGTTCTGTTCTTGCGCTCCACGACGCCATTCTACTAAGGAGTATAAGGAGCAGATAACTCATGAGTAATACCAAGTTCATCAAGATAGTCCTCGAGACCAGAGTTCTTGAACTCAGTTCCATTGTCACTTCTGATATGCTTGATCTTCACACCAAAGTTGGTTGAAGCCCTCGAGGAAAATCGTTTGAAGACTTCCTGCACTTCATGTTTGTAAGTAACAATGTGTACCCATGTATATCGAGAGTAATCATCAACAATAACAAAGCCATATTGAGAAGCATCATTTGAAACTGCGGAATAATGATTAGGACCGAAGAGATCCATGTGAAGCAATTCAAATGGCCGAGTAGTAGTCATGATAGTCTTCGCTGGATGCTTGGCCTTGGTCATCTTTCCAGCTTCACTGGCACCGCACAAGTGATCCTTGAGGAATTTGACATTCTCAATGCCAATGACATGCTTCTTCTTCGCAAGCGTGTGCAAATTCCTCATGCCTGCATAACCAAGTCGTCGATGCCATAGCCAGCCTTCTGAAGCTTTTGCAAGTAGACACACAGCTGGTTGAGGTCCTGTAGAGAAATCAACAATATACAAGTCTCCTCTCCTAAAGCCTTCGAAGACTATGGAGTTCTCAGATTCCATGATCACAGCACAATGATATTTTCCAAAAGCAACAACCATATCCAGATCGCAGAGCATTGAGACAGACATGAGGTTGTATCCTAAGGACCCGCCAAGAATGACTTTGTCCATGTGTCGATCTCTAGTGATCGCAACCTTACCTAGACCCAATACCTGACTTTTGCCTTTGCCAGCGAAGATGATGTGCTTCAGATGAGATGGTGATAAGGGAGCATCCATCAAGAGATTCTTGTCACCAGTCATGTGATTTGTACATCCACTATCGAGGACCCACTCTGTGGCTTTGGGTTGATCATCCTGTAGATGAATTAGTGCAGCTTACAAACTCATATACTTCATTAGTGAAGAATATGACATCAAATCATCAGATCAATTTCATCAAGCAATGCAACAGATAAAGCATTATGAGGACGTGAGAAATGAGAGTTCATTTCTTTGTGATTAGCCTGCATCCTTTCAGGCACATTTCAGGTCTCCAACAAATTCTTCCGACGTTTTAGCATGTCTGGAGACCTAACCCTGCAGAAGAGATTAGTTCCTTTTCTTCACCACCCACATCTGAAGGGGTGGCAAAGAGTTCATCGCTCTGCGAGCTCCATACAAGAAAGGTGGCATAGACGCCAGCCCGTTTCGTTTCACATAAGAGGAGTTAGGATAATCATAAGAATAAGCAGAGTAATTCTTTGAGGACTTATGAACATAATGGTTAGAAGAATAATGCTCATATTCATAGCCCTTAGCTCTTTCCTGCGAAACAGAGTTGTTAGCATGATGATATTCATATGAGGAATTTGATCCATATGAGGAATTTGGTCCGTATGAGAATTTTACTCCATCTGAATATTTTGATCCATATGAAGAATTGGATCTGGGGTTCCTATTCCTCACACGAGGTGTCATGAGGACATTCACTTGAAGATTTTCAAGGTGCCTCTTAGGGACCCAGATTTTCTTCATAAGGGGACCATTCCTGCAGTTAGTTCCAACATATCTAGCAAAAACTTCACCATTCTGATTTTTTAACAGTTTATAGTTGGAGTCAAATGACTCATAGGAAGAATGAGGAGATTCACATGTAAAGCTAGATAAATTGGATGGATCAACTGGAGGTCCCTTTGCAGCAACCCATGAGGTTTTGGGATACTGCTCAGGCTTCCAATATGAACCATCAGCATTAAGTTTCCTCTCAAAGGCAATTCCCTCTTTCCTAGGGTTCCTGTTGAGGATCTGCTTTTTAAGCACATCACAAAGAGTCTGATGCCCTTTGAGGCTTTTGTACATGCCTGTCATGTACAATTCCTTCAGCCCTGCATTGTCAGTGATACTAGCAATGTCCTCAGATGAGGAATTAGTGATAGCAGAGGCAGTTGAAGAATTTGTAGCATTTGAAGCATTTGAACATTCAGGTGAAGAATTAGGAGTTTCACGTTCAATGCATTTCAAGCATGGAGGAATGAATTCTTCCTGAGAAGTGCTGATTTGTTGAGCAAGTAATGAATCGCGCTCCTTCTGAAGATCTTCATAACTCACTCTTAGCTTTTCAAGATCTTGCTTTCTTTGAAGAAATTCATAAGAAAGCTTCTCATGATCAGACAAGAGAGTGTTATGATGACTTTGAAGGTTATCACACTTGGACTGAAGTCTCTGAAGATTTTCAGTCAAGATTTTAGTTCGATCCATTTCTTCACCCAACATATCATCACTTTTATCTAGCATGTTTTGAACCTTATCAAGAGCCTTTTGTTGTTGCACAACAATTTTAGCAAGTTTAGAATAGTTGGGCTTAAGGTTTTCATCAGATTCATCCTCACTAGATTCAGAGGAGGGATATTTGAGTACCTTGGCACCCTTTGCCATGAAGCAATAGGTAGGAGCATAGTCATCATTGTCTTCATCAGCCTTGTTGGTGAGATCATTTTCTTCAGTGTTGAAGATAGACTTGCTGACAATTGCAGTAGCGAGAGCTAGACTTGCCACACCAGATTTGGATTCCTCAGATTCCTCCTCTTCCTCATGATCCTCAGATTCAGCTTCAGAGTCTATTTCCTTGCCAATGAATGCCCGAGCCTTTTTGGAGTTGTTCTTCTTGTGAAATGAAGACTTTGAGGATTTTGATGATGAGGATTTTGACGATTTCTTCTTCTTCTTTGCATCATCAGAAGTGTAATCCTTGTATTTCTTCTTTTTGGATTCCTTTTCCCACTGAGGACAATCTTGAATGTAGTGACCAGGCTTCTTGCATTTTTGACATAGCCTTTTGTTGTAGTCACTTGATGAGGAATCATTTCTCTTAGTGAATTTTCCAAAGCGACCACGTCTTGAGAACCTTTGGAATTTCTTCACAAGCAATGCTAGCTCCTGGCTCAATTCTTCAGGATCACCAAGGCTACTACCAGAATCTTCACCTTCAGATTCAGAGACGGCCTTGGCCTTCAGGGCACGTGATCTGCCATAGCTTGGACCATAGAGATCTCTCTTTTCAGCAAGCTGGAACTCATGAGTGTTTAGCCTTTCGAGGATATCAGCGGGATCAAGTGACTTGTAATCACCACGCTCTTGAATCATCAAAGCCAGAGTATCAAAATGAGGAATCAAGCGATCTCAGCAGTTTCTTCACCACTTCATGGTCGGTGATGTCAGTGGCACCAAGTGCTTGAAGTTCATTTGAGATGTCGGTGAGACGATCGAAGGTTTGCTGAACATTTTCATTGTCAAGTCTTTTGAAACGGTTGAAGAGATTACGAAGAACATCAACTCAAGGGTCACGATGTGTTGAGACTCCTTCGTTGACTTTGGACAGCCTATCCCAGATGAGCTTCGTAGTTTCCAAAGCACTCACTCTTCCACACTGTCCTTTGCTCAGATGGCCACAAATGATATTCTTCGCTTGAGAATCGAGTTGCTTGAATCTCTTCACATCAGCAACATTCAGAGAAGGTGATACCGAGGGAACTCCATTTTCCACAACATACCAGAGATCGTTATCAATTGCCTCAAGATGCATTCGCATCTTGTTCTTCCAGTAGGGGTAGTCCGTCCCATCGAAGGTAGGACACCCAGCTGAGACCTTGATCATACATGTGGTCGACATGACTAAAACTCCAGGCGGTTAAACCAAAATCACACAGAACAAGGGAGTACCTTGCTTTGATACCAATTGAAAGTGCGTTATATCGGCTAGAGGGGGGTGAATAGACGATTTTTATGAATTCTTCACTCAGGAATTTGCTGTTGAGGAAATTCCTTAGCGAAGAACTACTTGCAGCGGAATAAGTACTCAGAAGTAAACATAACAGAATACAAGCATGGTCATCATGAAGAAATGAAGACAAACACAGAGTACAGAAAGTGTAATCACAGGATGGCACAGGATGAAGACAAACATACTGAAGAAATTGAACTGAGGAAATTGAGAAAGTCTTCAGTCAAAGTCTTCAAACAGATATGAACAAGCACACAATACAGATATGAGGAAATGAAAGAGTTGAGGAAATAGAACCAGTAAGCTTGGTGAAGACAATGATTTGGTAGACCAGTTCCAACTGTTGTCTCAGTTGTACATCTGGTTGGACCGGCTAGGTATTTAAACCTGAGGATACACAGTCCCGGACACCCAGTCAAGGACACACAGTCCAAGACACCAAGTCCTCACCGTATTCCCCTTGAGCTAAGGTCACACAGACCTCGCCCAATCACTCGTGGTAAGTCTTCAGGTGACTTCCGAACCTTCACAAACTCGGTCACTCGACGATCCACAATTCCTCTTGGATGCTCTAGACCATGACGCCTAACCGTCTGGAAGAAGCACAGTCTTCAAAGGTAACAAGCGTCGGATCCACACAGGATCAATCTCTTCAGTGATGCTCAATCACTTTTGGGTTTGAAGGTTTTGGGTTTGGTTTTGGGTTTTTCCTCACTTGATGATTTTCGCTCAAAGTTCTCGGAGGATGGGTTGCTCTGATGACAAGTTTCAGTTTCTCGCGGAGTAGCCAATCAGCTAGTGGTTGTAGGGGCGGCTATTTATAGCCTAGGGAGCATCCCAACATGATAAGACATAAATGCCCTTTAATGATATGACCGTTAGGTAGGTAGATATTTTGGGACAGCTGGCGCGTAGCACAGCAACGGTCGGAAATTTGAGTATCAAATTCCTCAGGGCTATCATGTTCCTCACTGTGTAGGTAATTCGCACTAGCGAATTCCTAACTCCGCAGTCAGAACAAATTCCTCAGATACCAGAAGAACTTCGTCTCTGTCACTAAAGAATATGACTAAACTGTATGAGATTTCCAATGGCTTCACTCGAAGGGATTGGTAGGTGTAGGATTTTGAGTTGAGCATCACATGGAAATTTTTCCTTAGTATTTCCTTGACCCCCTTTAACAGTACGGTGCTTCCTATGACTCAAGAAAGAGAAAATAAAACTATAAAAACAAAAGTATTCATGCTTCATGATCCACAAATGAATACCAAGTCTTCAGGGTCACACCGATTTCTTCACTTTCAAAGTCTTCAGAAATCCAAAGTCTTCAGTCGAAGAACTTCATTTTTAGGGGTCAACTTACCCTGTAATTATCAAACTCCTCATAGATTTATAGACTTGTGTACACTCATAAACACATTAGTCCCTTAACCTATAAGTCTTCAATACACCAAAATCACTAAGGGGCACTAGATGCACTTACACGAATGCATCTTGAGGCAATTGATAACGATCTCTGGTATGTTGTGGAAAATGGTGTTCCCTCAGCCACACCTTCTTTGAATGCTGCTGATGTGAAGAGATTCAAGAAACTCGATTATCAAGCGAAGAATATCATTTGTGGCCATCTGAGCAAAGGACAGTATGGAAGAGTGAATGCTTTGGAAACTGCTAAGCTTATCTGGGATATGCTGTCCAAAGTCAATGAAGGAGTCTCAGCACAGCGTGGCTCTCGAGTTGATGTTCTTCGCAATCTCTTCAACCACTTCAAAAGACTTGACAATGAAAATGTTCGGCAAACCTTCGATCGTCTCACTGACATCTCAAATGAGCTTCAAGCACTTGGTGCCACTGACATCACCGACCCTGAGGTGGTGAAGAAATCGCTTGATAATCGAGTTTCTTGAATCGCTTGGTGCAACTGCTGAGATCGCTTGATTCCTCATTTGATACTCTGGCGTTGATGATACAAGAACGTGCTGATTACAAGTCACTTGATCCCACTGATATCCTCGAGAGGCTAAATACTCATGAGTTCCAGCTTGCTGAGAAAAGAGATCTCTATGGTTCGAGCTATGGTAGATCATGTGCCCTGAAGGCCAAGGTCGTCTCTGAATCTGAAGGTGAAGATTCTGGTAGTAGCCTTGGTGATCCTGAAGAACTGAGCCAGGAGCTAGCACTGCTCGTGAAGAAATTACAAAGGTTCTCAGGACGTGATCGCTTTGGAAAATCCTCAAGGAGCAATGATTCCTCATCTAGTCACTACAATAAGAGGCTATGCCACAAATGCAAGAAGCCTGGTCACTACATTCAAGATTGTCCTCAATGGGAAAAGGAATCAAAGAAGAAGAAATACAAGGATTACAGTTCTGATGACACGAAGAAGAAGAAGAAATCGTCAAAATCTTCATCATCAAAATCCTCGAAGTCTTCATCTCACAAGAAGAGCGGCTCCAAGAAGGCTCGGGCATTCATTGGCAAGGAAATGGACTCTGAGGCTGAATCTGAGGAACATGAGGAAGAGGAGGCATCTGAGGAGTCCGAGTCTGGTATGGCGAGTCTAGCTCTCGCTAATGCATTCGTTAACAAGTCTATCTTCAACCCTGAAGAAAATGAATTCACCAACAAGGCTGATGAAGGCAATGATGACTATGCTCCCACCTATTGCTTGATGGCAAAGGGTGCCAAGGTACTCAAATATACCTCCTCTGAATCCAGTGAGAATGAATCTGATGATAACCTCAAGCCCAGCTATTCTAAACTTGCTAAGATTGCTGTGAAACAACAAAAAGCCTTTTAAATGGTTCAAAACATGCTAGATAAAAGTGATGATATGTTGGGTGAAGAAGTGGATCGCACTATAACCTTGACTAAAAATCTTCAGAGACTTTAGTCTAGGTTTGACAATCTTCAAGGTCATCATAACACTCTCTTATCCTATCATGAGAAGCTTTCTTATGAATTTCTTCAAAGAAAGCAAGATCTTGAAAAGTTAAGAGTGAGTTATGAAGATCTTTAGAAGGACCGCGATTCATTACTTGTTCAACAAATCAGCGCTTCTCAGGAAGAATTTGTTCCTCCATGCTTGAAATGCATTGAACGTGAATCTGCTAATTCTTCACCTGAATGTTCAAATGCTTCAAATGCTACAAATTCTTCAACTGTCTCTGCTATTACTAATTCCTCATCTAAGGACATTGCTAGTATCATTGATGATGCAGGGCTGAAGGAATTGTACATGATAGGCGTGTACAAAAGCCTCAAAGGGCATCAGACTCTTTGTGATGTGCTTAAAAAGCATATCCTCAACAGGAACCCTAGGAAAAAGGGTATTGCCTTTGAGAGGAAACTTAATGCTGATGGTACATATTGGAAGCCTGAGCAGTACCCCAAAACCTCATGGGTTGCTGCAAAGGGACCTCCAGTTGATCCATCCAATTTATCTGGCTTTACATGTGAATCTCCTCATTCTTCTGATGAGTCATTTGACTCCAACTATAAACTGTTCAAAAATCAGAATGGTGAAGTATTTGCTAGATATGTTGGCACTAACTGCAGGAACGGTTCCCCTATAAAGAAAATCTGGGTTCTCAAAAGGTGCCTTGAAAGTCTTCAAGTGAATGTCCTCATGACACCACCTGTGAAGAATAGGAACCCCAAATCAAATTCTTCATATGGACCAAATTATTCACATGGATCCAAGTCCTCATACGGACCAAATTCCTCACGTGGATTAAATCCCTCAAAAGGATCAAAGTCCTCATATGAATATCATTGTGCTAACAACTCTGTTTCGCAGGGAAGAGCTAAGGGCTATGAATATGAGCATCATTCTTCTAACCATTATGTTCATAAGTCCTCGAAGAATTTCTCTGCTTATTTATATGCTTATCCTAACTCCTCTTATGTGAAGCGAAATGGGCTGGCTTCTACGCCACCTTTCTCGTATGGAGCTCACAGAGTGATGAACTCTTTGCCACCCCATTAGATGTGGGTGGTGAAGAAAAAGAACTAATCTCTTCTACAGGGTCAAGTCTCCAGACATGCTCAAACGTCAGAAGAATTTTCTGGAGACCTGAAAAGTGCCTGAAAGGACGCAGGCTAATCATGAAGAAATGAACTCTCATTTCTCACGTCCTCATACCGCTTTATCTGTTGCATTGCTTGATGAAATTGATCTGATGAATTGATGTCATATTCTTCACTGATGAAGTATATGAGTTCGGAAGCTGTACTAATCCATCTGCAGGATGATCAACTCAAAGCCACTGAGTGGGTCCTCGATAGTGGGTGTACAAATCACATGACTGGTGACAAGAATCTATTGATGGATGGTCCCTTATATCCATCTCATCTGAAGCATATCATCTTCGCTGACAAAGGCAAAAGTCAGGTATTGGGTCTAGGTAAGGTTGCGATCTCAAAGGATCGACACATGGACAAAGTCATGCTTGTCGAGTCCTTAGGATACAACCTCATGTCTGTCTCAATGCTTTGCGATCTTGATATGGTTGTAGTCTTTGGCAAGTATCGTTGTGTTGTGATCATGGAATCTGACAATTCCAAAGTCTTCGGAGGCTTTAGGAGAGGAGACTTGTATATTGTTGATTTCTCTACAGGACCTCAACCAGCTGTGTGTCTACTTGCAAAAGCTTAAGAAGGTTGGCTATGGCATCGACGACTTGGTCATGCAGGCATGAGGAATTTGCACACGCTTGCGAAGAAGAAGCACTATATTGGCATTGAGAATGTCAAATTCCTCAAGGACACTTATGCGGAGCGTGTGAAGCTGAAAAGATGACTAAGGCCAAGCATCCAGCGAAGACTATCATGACTACTACTCGACCATTTGAATTGCTTCACATGGATCTCTTCGGTCCTAACCATTATTCTGCAGTTTCAAATGATGCATCTCAATATGGCTTTGTTATTGTTGATGATTACTCTCGATCCACATGGGTACACATTGTTACTTACAAACATGAAGTGCAGGAAGTCTTCAAATGATTTTCCTCGAGGGATTCAACCAACTTTGGTGTGAAGATCAAGCACATCAGAAGTGACAATGGAACTGAGTTCAAGACTTCTGGTCTTGATGACTATCTTGATGAACTTGGTATTACTCATGAGTTATCTGCTCCTTATACTCCTCAGCAGAATGGCGTCGTGGAGTGCAAGAATAGGACTCTTGCTGAGATGGCTCGCACTATGCTTGATGAATACAAAACGCCTCGTCGTTTCTAGATTGATGCAATTGACACTGCGTGGCACATCATCAACAGAGTATACCTTCACAAATTCTTCAAGAAGACTGCCTATGAACTCCTCACTGACAAGAAACCCAATGTGAGTTATTTCAAAGTCTTCGGTGCTAAATGTTGGATTAGAGATCATCATCACAACTCAAAATTTGCACCGAAAGCACATGAAGGGTTTATGCTTGGTTACGGAAAGGACTCGCACACCTACAGAGTCTTCAACAACGTTTTTCACAAGGTTGTTGAAACTGTAGATGTGCGGTTCGATGAAACTAATGGCTCGCAAAGAGAGCACCTACCTTCTATGATAGATGAACCAGCACCTAAGGAAACTATCAAGTTCAAGGCTACTGAGGATGTCATTCCGACCGAAGAATCTGGTGAAGAATTCATTCCAGAACGTGAAGAACGTCGAGCTAATGCACGTGAAGAAAATGCTGAAGAAAATGGTGCTGAAGAAAATGCTGATCAAATTCCTCGACGACAACCAGCTCATCCCCGCATTGCAAACGAAGTGCAGATTGAGAAAATTGTCGATGACATTGAAGCACCAGGTCCTCTCACACGCTCAAGAGCTTCACATTTATCTAACTTTTGTGGGCACTTTGCTTTTGTCTCTATCACATAGCCCACTAAGGTAGATGAAGCATTTATGGAGCCTGAGTGGATTCAAGCTATGTAAGAAGAATTACATCAATTCGAGCTCAACAACGTCTGGGAATTGGTCAAACATCCAGATCCTCGCAAGCACAATATCATTGGCACAAAGTGGATCTACCGCAACAAGCAAGATGAAAATGGCCTTGTGGTAAGGAATAAGGCACGACTTGTAGCCCAAGGCTACACACAAGTTGAAGGAATTGTTTTCAATGAAACTTTTGCATCTGTTGATAGACTAGAGGCTATTCACATATTACTTGCTTATGCTAACCATCATGATATCACTCTGTATCAAATGGATGTGAAAAGTGCATTCCTCAATGGTAAGCTTGAGGAAGAAGTATATGTTGCTCAACCCTCAGGTTTTGAAGATCCAAAGAATCCTGACAAAGTCTTCAGACTCAATAAGGCCCTCTATGGCCTCAAGCAGGCCCCTCGGGCATGGTATGATACTTTGAAGGAATTCCTCATGAAGAAAGGCTTCAAACCCGGTTCACTTGATCCTACTCTTTTCACTAAATCTTATGATGGTGAATTATTTGTGTGCCAAATATATGTTGATGATATTATCTTGGGCTGTACTGACCAACGTTATAGTGATGAATTTGCATATATGATGAGTGAAGAATATCAAATGTCTATGATGGGAGAATTGAAATTCTTCTTAGGTCTTCAAATTTGTCAACAACACAATGGCATATTTATATCTCAGGAGAAATACCTCAAGGATGTACTGAGGAAATTCGGCATGCAAGATTGCAAAGGCGTCAAAATTCCTATGCCCACAAATGGCCATCTGTGCATTGATGAAAATGGTATTGACTTCGATCATAAGGTATACCACTCCATGATTGGTTCTTTATTGTACTTATGTGCATCTAGGCCAGATATAATGCTTAGTGTTTGCATGTGTGCCTGATTTCAAGCTACACCGAAGGAATCACACCATAAGGCTATGAAACATATTCTTCGATATCTAGCTCACACACCAACACTTGGATTATGGTACCCCAAGGGCTCAGCTTTTGATCTCATTGGATATTCAGACTCTAACTATGCTGGTGATCATGTGGACCGCAAGTCAACATCTGGTACATGTCATTTCCTCGGAAGATCTTTGGTCTATTGGTCTTAGAAGAAACAGAACTGCGTATCACTGTCTACTGCTGAAGATGAGTACATTGTTGCTGGTTCTTGCTGTGCTCAATTGCTGTGGATGAAGCAAACTCTCAAGGACTATGGCGTCAACGTGAAGAATTTTCCTCTCTTCTGTGATAATGAGAGTGCCATCAAGATTGCTCACAACCCAGTTCAGCACTCGAAGACAAAGCACATTCAGATTCGCCATCATTTTCTTCATGATCATGTGTTGAAGGGCAACATTTGAATTGAGCATGTGAAGACGTAAGAACAGCTAGCCGATATCTTCACAAAGCCCGTGGATGAGAAGAGATATAGCAAGTTGCGGTGTGAGCTAAATATCTTCGAATGTTCTTTGAATAGGACACTCATCCTAACACTTATGCAAAATTGATGACTTAGATGTGCAACACATGAAGAAATGTTTTTCTTCAATCAATGAAGAATAACACTCTAAGTGTGAATAAATTAACAAAGAATTTGATTCTCAGAACCCTACGACAATTGTACGCGGTGTCTAAAATCATCATTCTTATACGGTGGGTCACGCCACCACCAAAGTTGAAAATCTTTAATTTGAGTTTTTTTTTGTTTTGAAATTCCTCAGTTGTTCATGTTCTTCAACTTTGCATTGTCTTCACCTTTTCCGTCTTTTTTCTTCATTGGCTATATATATATGAGTTTATGTCCTCTACAACATTCACTTATTGCTAATTCTTCAAGCTGTTTTTCCTGCTAAGTGAATGTGATCGGACCCTTCCCCCTCTATGCTAAACTCAACCCATTCTATTCACAAATTCTTCATGTGTGTACTATTTGAAACTCGTTCAAAATCTTCAGTGTGTCCTTGTCAGCTGAAGAATTTGCGAACGCAACGTTAAAACTTATCTTTTCGGAAAATTTCGGTTTTGCCGCTCAAATCGTTTCGCATCCCACGATAATACTTATCTATTCACCCACGATCTCACACGATCTCCACTTCTTAGTACGTGGGTGACACATGTCAAGCGAATGAGAAGGGTTAGGGGCATGTTCGTCCAATTTCTTCGGGCGAACAGTTTTTCGTCGTGGCTATAAATACCCCTCCCCTTCCTCACTTCTCTTTTACTCCGCTCGATCTCGCTCCCGCTCGAGCTTCTCAAACCCTAGCGCCGCCGCTACTTCATCGTCGCCGGTGAGGAAGAGCTTCATTGCCTCGACCTCGTCACCGTCGTACTCGCGCCGGCCGCGGATTTCTTCACTCCGCCGCCGCCGTAGTTGTCTTCCTCAGCCAAGTTATGGCGTGGAAGATCTGCACTGATGAACTCCACATCTCCACTTCCCAGTTCGTCGTGTTCTTCGTCCAGGGTAATTAAAAGTTACTTTTACTGCCCTCTTTGATTCAAATGATTTCTACAAAATCCTCAAAGGTGTTTTTCTTAAATATTCACACACTAAACACCTCACATGTCATCTGTTCTTGATTCATTTCTCTAAGCTATTTTTTTCTTCAAGATTCCTCAATTGTGTGGATTCTCAATCTATACAACTCTGGAACCTAAGACAAAGAACGCTTAGTGAAATTCTTCAAGACTCATCTAGTCAATTTCCTCAAACTTGTTCTTTTTACAAAACCTTTTGAGAACGCATATGAACTCTCCAAATTCCTCGCAACTATACTCTGTTCATAGGTACTCATGTCCGCTGCTGAATCACTAGGTTCTCATCAACTTAACTCATTTGCAGCATTCCTCGAAGAAAAGTTGCATACTTCTTCAGAGAATTCCATTATTCAAATTCCTCATCTGAAGAAAATGGCTGATGGAAAGAAGCCACAAAAGGGAGGAAAGAGGCCTGAGGTTAATACTGCTTTTGAAATCTCTGATGACATATATGCGGACTACTGCACTTCTGATGAGGCCAAGTTTGGAAAGAGGACAAAAATCAGCGCAAGGTGCGCATACAGAGGATAGAGAGGAGATGGGCAAGAGAGTGGAGGGAGTACAGGTATGTAACTCCCAAGTACATGAAGAAATTCGCACTCAATCCTCCATGCCCAAGACCTCCATTGGCACCTAGCCAAGTAGCAGATCCCACTAGCCTCAAGCGCGGTGAGGATTATCCTTATGAATGGGCCAAGTGCCAGGCTAAGTTGACCAGACAAGCAAAAGAAGCAGTGAGGAAATTCAACAAAGACTCTGTTGCTGCCGCTACCACAGCCGAGGCCTCTGCTAGCAAGCCAAAGAATGACATGGCAAAGAAGCCTGCACATAAGCCAAGTGATCCACCTTCAATGCCCTCAAGGCCAAGTTCCTCAGCAATGCCCTCACGGCCAGATTCCTCAAAGCCCTCACGGCCAACTCCTCAAACTGCTCCTGCTCCTCCAAAGTCCTCAGCTCCTCCGCCAAAGACTTCGACTGCTCCGACCAGATCCTCTGCACCAGTGCATCTCGCCACGTGCCAAAGGACTACTGGCATATCTATTGCCTCAGGAGCCTCTGCAAGTTCCTCAGCTGCTCCAAGTTGCTCAGCTGGCCCCTCTCTGTTGAAGAAAAAGGCCGCTGCTGGACGAGGTCCTCGACCAAGTCCTCACAAAAAGCAGGTCGACTTCCACGTGCCCTCTGATGATGATGAGGCTGATGATGAAGAACTAGCCGAAATCATCAGAGACAGACAAGTCAAGGCCGCTAGAGCCAAAGGAAGCAATGTGCCACTGCTTTTGGATCCAAAGTTGATCCTCGATTTCATTGATCTCTGGCACAAGGATCCCAACACTCCTATGCCTGACTTGAATCTGACTCCTGGCCAAAGTCACGTGCTGACCGCCTTCATAGGCGAATAAAAGTGGAAATTTGAGAAGGCCAGGCAGACGAAGAAAGCTCGGTACAGGAAAGAGCGCTACCTGAAGAAGAATGTTGTCAATATAACAACTGGTGAACTTGTGAAGATTCAGGGCAAAATCATGTAGTAACTACTAGAGGAGAGACAACATACATCTCATCAAAATATCGAACGAAGACCAAATTCACATGACTACTAATAGCAAGACTTCTCCCATGTCCTCAGGAAAAAAGTAACTACTCACGAGACATAATATTGTTCATGATCAGAGGGGTATTAATATGCATAATGGATCTGAACATACGATCTTCCACCAAATAAACCAACTAGCATCAACTACAAGGAGTAATCAACACTACTAGCAACCCACAGGTACCAATCTGAGGTTTGGGTACAAAGATTGGATACAAGGGATGAACTATGGTTTGATAGGAGATGGATCTGGTGAATATGTTGATGAAGATAGCCCTCCCCAAGATGGGAGAGTTATTGGTGATGCCGGCGGTGATGATTTCCCCCCTCCCGGAGGGAAGTATCCCCCGCGGAACAGCTCTGCCGGAGCCCTAGATTGGTTTCCGCCAAGGTTCCGCCTCGAGACGGTGGCGTCTGGTCCCGAAAGCCTCCTTATGATTTTTTCCAGGTCAAAACACCTCATATAGGAGAAGATGGGCATCGGGGGGCCTTCGGGGGGCCCACGAGACAGGGGGGCACGCCCCCCACCCTCGTGGACAGTAGGTGGCCCCCTCGTGATCTTCCTTCGCCAGATATTTTTTATATTTTCTAAAACGGAGCCCTGTGAAGTTTCGGGGCTTTTTGAGTTATGCAGAATAGGTTTCCAGAGTTTGCTCCTTTTCCAGCCCAGAATTCCAGATGCCGGCATTCTCCCTCTTTATGTAAACCTTGTAAAATAAGAGAGAAAAGGCATGAGTATTGTGACAAAACATGTAATAACAGCTCATAATGCAATAAATATCAACATATTAGCATCATGCAAAATGGACGTATCAACTCCCCCAAGCTTAGACCTCGCTTGTCCTCAAGCGAAAGCCGATATCGAAAAATATGTCCACATGTTTAGAGGTAGAGGTGTCGTTAAAAATAAAATACGGACATGAGGGCATCATGATCATTCTCATAACAGAAACACGCACGCACGCACGCACGCACGCACCCGCACACACACAC
>LR738711.1:237876464-237893965 GCA_902687465.1 Secale cereale | reverse complement strand
ATATATATTTTCTATTTTCAAAACTGCTCTTAAACCGTAATGAATTAGAGGGAGTGCTCTACATGAAAAAGTAGCGTCTTGACGATATCTTTCCAACGGTGTATCATTTGGATCATTTCGTCCAACGTTTTGTAAAAAATTCACGAAAAAACGGCCGCTGCCCTTCGAAGTCATCCGCACGATTTTCAAAATTAACTAAAAACCGTAAGGAATCTCGAAAACATTTCAACATGTGAAAGTTGCGCCTCGTTCGTAGCTTTCCAACGGCATATCACACGGCTCGTTTCGATAAACGGTTCAAAAACAGAAGCTAAAACAGTACCGAAAATTGCAAAAAAAATCGAAAAAACATAATTCTGCGATTTGTTAAATTCAAAACCGCTCTTAAACCGTAGCGAATTAGAAAAAATAATAGATATGAAAAATATGCGCGCCGATGATATCTTTCCAACGGTGTATCACTTGCTTCATTCCGACGAGCGGTTTAGAAAAAAACGCAAAAAAATGCTCGCTACCATTATTCATCGGTCGCACCATTTTCGAAACTGCTCTTAAACCGTGCGGAATCTCAAAGTGTTCAACATGACGAAGTTGCGTCTACTCCATACCTTTTCAACGGTATATTACACGCATAATTCCGATAAACGGTTAAAAAACTAGAGCAAAAAAAATACCCAAAAAACACTTCCTCGTCTTAGAAAATTTTGATCCGATAAAAATGATGTAGTCCGTTTGCCCGTCTGATGCAGTACGATTTTAGTGTCAACAAAAACTCGTGTGAGAAAAATTTACGTCCGACAAAAGAAATAATGAAGCTCACTTGACCGTCTGATGCAGTGCGGTTTCAGTTTGAAGCGGTGCGCTTTTCTGTCCGATGCAGTGCACGCGTCGATTTTGTTGTCGTGGAAAACAGAGTGTTCGCGTTTTTGTATTTTCAAAACTGCTCTTAAACCGTAATGAATTAGAGGGAGTGTTCTACATAAAAAAAGTAGCGTCTCGACGATATATTTCCAACGGTGTATCATTTGGATCATTTCGACCAATGTTTTGTAAAAAAATTACGAAAAAACGGCCACTGTCCTTCGAAGTCAGCCGCACGATTTTCAAAATTAACTAAAAACCGTAAGGAATCTCAAAAACATTTCAACATATGAAAGTTGCGCCTCGTTCGTAGCTTTCCAACGGCGTATCACACGGCTCGTTTCGACAAACGGTTTAAAAACTGAAGCTAAAACAATACCGAAAATTGCAAAAAAATCGAAAAAACATAATTCCGCGATTTGTTAAATTCAAAACTGCTCTTAAACCGTAGCGAATTAGAAAAAATAATAGATATGAAAAAGATGCGCGCCGACGATACCTTTCCAACGGTGTATCACTTGCTTCATTCCGACGAGCGGTTTAGAAAAAAGCGCAAAAAAACGCTCGCTACCATTATTCGTCGGTCGCACCGTTTTCAAAACTGCTCTTAAACCGTACGTAATCTCGAAAAGTGTACTACATGGCGAAGTTGCGTCTACTCCATAACTTTTCAACGGTATATTACACGCATAATTTAGATAAACGGTTAAAAAATTAGAGCAAAAAATGTACCGAAAAAATAACACGTACAGTTTTTTCAAACATGAAGTTCACTGGTCTCTGTGTTGCAGTATCTGTGCAGTTCGGAAGCGCAAAAAAACGCTCGCTGCCATTATTCGTCGGTCGCACCGTTTTCAAAACTGCTTTTAAACCGTGCGGAATATCGAAAAGTGTTCAACATGGCGAAGTTGCGTCTACTCCATAACTTTTCAACGGTATATTACACGCATAATTCCGATAAACAGTTAAAAAACTAGAGCAAAAAAGGTACCCAAAAAACACTTCCTCGTCTTAGAAAATTTTGGTCCGATAAAAAATGATGTAGTCCGTTTGCCCGTCTGATGCAGTACGATTTTAGTGTCAACAAAAACTCGTCTGATAAAAATTTACGTCCGACAAAAGAAATAATGAAGCTCACTTGACCGTCTGATGCAGTGCGGTTTTCAGTTTGAAGCGGTGCGCTTTTCTGTCCGATGCAGTGCACGCGTCGATTTTGTTGTCGTGGAAAACAGAGTGTCCGCGTTTTTGTATTTTCAAAACTGCTCTTAAACCGTAATGAATTCGGGGGAGTGTTCTACATGAAAAAGTAGCGTCTCGACGATATATTTCCAACGGTGTATCATTTGGATCATTTCGACCAATGTTTTGTAAAAATTTCACGAAAAAACGGCCACTGCCCTTCGTAGTCATCCGCACGATTTTCAAAATTAACTAAAAACCGTAAGGAATCTCAAAAACATTTCAACATATGAAAGTTGCGCCTCGTTCGTAGCTTTCCAACGGCATATCACACGGCTCGTTTCGACAAACGGTTAAAAAACTGAAGATAAAACAGTACCGAAAATTGCAAAAAAAATCGAAAAAACATAATTTCGCGATTTGTTAAATTCAAAACCGCTCTTAAACCGTAGCGAATTAGAAAAAATAATAGATATGAAAAAGATGCGCGCCGACGATATCTTTCCAACGATGTATGACTTGCTTCATTCCGACGAGCGGTTTAGAAAAAAACGCAAAAAAATGCTCGCTGCCATTATTCGTCGGTCGCACCGTTTTCGAAACTGCTCTTAAACCGTGCGGAATCTCGAAAAGTGTTCAACATGGCGAAGTTGCGTCTACTCCATAGCTTTTCAACGGTATATTACACGCATAATTCCGATAAACGGTTAAAAAAACTAGAGCAAAAAAGGTACCGAAAAAACAACACATACAGTTTTTTCAAACATGAAGTTCACTGGTCTGTGTGTTGCAGTATCTGTGCAGTTCAGAAGCGCAAAAAAACGCTCGCTGCCATTATTCGTCGGTCGCACCGTTTTCAAAACTGCTCTTAAACCGTGCAGAATCTCGAAAAGTGTTCAACATGGCGAAGTTGCGTCTACTCCATAGCTTTTGAACGGTATATTACACGCATAATTCCGATAAACGGTTAAAAACTAGAGCACAAAAGGTACCCAAAAAACAACACGTATAGTTTTTTCAAACATGAAGTTCACTGGTCTCTGTGTTGCAGTATCTGTGCAGTTCGGAAGTGTTATGAGAATATTATTCTCATAATGTTATGAGAATAGACCGGCTATATATATATATATATAGTCATATGATTCTTATGCTAAAGTAATAATTAATTCACAATATCAAGCATGAATCATAAACTTCATTGAAAACTAACAGACTTTGATCTCGGTCATTAAAGCAATTGCAATTTATTGTAACATCGGAAAGAGTCAATATAAGAGATTTTCAGCAAGCCTACATACTCAACTATCATATAGTCTTTCACAATTGCTCACACTCACGCAATACTTATGGTTATGGAGTTTTAATCGGACAAGAGAAAGATAGGGGCTTATGGTGTTGCCTCCCAACCTTTTACCTCAAGGATAATGTCAACAGTAATAGACCATGAAAACTTACATCCAAGTGGGTATATATGTCAGGATCTTTCCAACACAAATGTGCTTGCCAAAGGATAAAATGTAAAAAGGAAATGTGAATTTCACCTTGACTCTTATAAGGCAAGAATAATAGATAGGCCCTTCGCAGAGGGAAGCAGAGGTTGTCATGTGTTTTTATGGTTAGATGCACAAAGTCTTAGCACAGAAGAACGTCACTTTATATTGCCACTTGTGATAAGGACCTTTATTATGTAGTCTGTCGCTTTTATTACTTCCATATCACAAGATCGTATAAAGCTTATTTCCTCCACACTAATAAATCATACATATTTTAGCGAGTTTGCAACATGACAACTTACTTGGAAGGATCTTACTCAATCCATAGGTAGGTATGGTGGACTCTCATGGCAAAACTGGGTTTAAGGATGTATGGAAGCACAAGTAGCATCTCTACTTGGTGCGAGGAGTTTTGGCTAGCTTGAGGGGGAAAGGCAAGCTCAACATGTTGGATGATCCATGATAATATACTTTATTTCGGATATAAGAAGACATAACCCATTATGTTGTCTTCCTTGTCCAACATCAACTCTTTAGCATGACATATTTTAATGAGTGCTCACAATCATAAAAGATGTCCAAGATAGTATATTTGTATGTGAAGCCTCTCTTCTTTTATTACTTCCTATTAATTGCAACGATGACCAAAACTATGTTTGTCAGCTCCCAAAAACTTTTATTCATCATACTCTTTATATGTGAAGTCATTACTTCCCATAAGATCGATATGATCTCTTTGATACTTCTCATATATTCCCTCTTTTTTTCTATCATGACTAAGGTGAGGAATCAAGCCCTTGACTCAACACTAATCTTTATTATATGACTCACGGACTCGATTACAAAGGGTAAAGATCATAAAGCAAAAGCTCACAACTACATCATGCTAACTTTATTCTACTAGATCAAGGTACTACCAAAAGGATCGAACTAAAAAGCGGTAAATATAGGAGTGATGGTGATACGATACCGGGGTCACTCCCCCAAGCTTGGCAGTTGCCAAGGGGAGTGCCCATACCCATATGATTATGTCTCCTTCTTTGGGGGTGGTGATGATGGAGTTGAAAGTAGTGACGCCGGATCATCATATATCGAGCGTAGGAAATCCTCCAGCTTGCGGATAATACCTTTGAGTGCAGCTATATATTCCTTCAACAAAATATTTTCACTTGTGAGATGCTTGTTTCGAATTTGAGCTAACTCAATCATCTTGAAAGCTTCAATCTCAGTTGAGGTAAAGAGGTTGGGAAGAGATTGAGGGATGTCTTCTTCTCCCAATGCCGGAGCCGGATCTTCCACCTCCTTCTTGATCTTCTTCTTCTTCTTGATCTCCTCGGGTCCTTCCCTCTTCAGATTTATCTTCATTAGCCAAGCATCGTTGCCCTATGGTGTGATCCACGCGCGCACTCTTATGATGGGCACCAAAGGACAGCAACATAACCACAAGCAATTTAAATCAACATAGCAATTCACCAATCACCGATAGGACAACGATAATCTACTCAGACATCATAGGATGGCAACACATCATTGGATAATAATATGAAGCATAAAGCACCATGTTCAAGTAGAGGGTACAGCGGGTTGCGGGAGAGTGGGCCGCTGTAGATAGATGGGGGAAGGTGATGGAGATGTTGGTGAAGATGACGGAGGTGTTGGTGTAGATCACCGTCACCCGATGATGGCCCCGGTGGCACTCCGGTGCCACCGGAAGCGAGGGGGAGAGAGCCCCCCTCCTTCTTCTTCTTCCTTGACCTTCTCCCTAGGTGGGAGAAGGGTTTCCCCTCTGGTCCATGGCCTCCATGGTGGCGGAGGGGCGAGAGCCACGCCGAGATTGGATCTGTCTCTCTGTCTCTCTCTGATCTGCGTTCCCAGATTCTGGCCTTCCACCGTTTCTTAAATTGCCGGAGATCCGTAACTCCGATTGGGATGATTTTTTGAAATGATTTTTATCCGGATATTAGCTTTCTTACGGTGAAAGAAGGGCATCAACCGCCTTACGGTGTGTCCACGAGGGCCCTGGGGGCGCCCCCTGCCTCATGGCCCACTCGGGCATCGTCTCATGTTGGTTCCGCTTCCCAAAATTCACATATATCCCAAAACAATCTCTGTCCGTTTGGACTCCGTTTGATATGGATATTCTGCGAAACAAAAAACATGCAACAAACAGGAACTAGCACTGGGCACTGGATCAATATGTTAGTCCTAAAAAATAGTATAAAAAGTTGCCAAAAGTATATGAAAGTTGTAGAATATTGGCATGGAACAATCAAAAATTATAGATACGACGGGGACGTATCAGCATCCCCAAGCTTAATTAATGCTCGTCCTCGAGTAGGTAAATGATAAAAAAAGATAATTTTTGATGTGGAATGCTACCTAGCATAATCTTGATCATGTAATCTAATCATGGCATGAATATTAAGACATGAGTGATTCAAAGAAATAGTCTATCATTTGACATTAGGACAATAATACTTCAAGTATGCTAATAAAGCAATCGTGTCTCTTCAAAATAAAATGGCCAAAGAAAGCTATCCCTACAAAATCAGATGGTCTGGCTATGCTCCATCTTCACCACACAAAGTATTTAAATCATGCACAACCCCGGTTTTAGCCAAGCAATTGTTTCATACTTTAGTATTCTTAAACTTTTTCAACTTTCATGCAATACATGAGCGTGAGCCATGGACATAGAACTATGGGTGGAATAGAAGGTGGTGATAGACAAAAGGTGGGAGAAAGTCTCACATCAACCAGGCAAATCAATGGACTATGGAGATGTCCATCAATCGATATCAATGTGAGTAAGTAGGGATTGCCATGTAACGGATGCACTAGAGCTATAAGTGTATGAAAGCTCAAAAAGAAAACTAGTGGGTGTGCATCAACTTGCTTGCTCATGAAGACCTAGGGCATTTGAGGAAGCCCATCGTTGGAATATACAAGCCAAGTTCTATAATGAAAATTCCCACTAGTATATGGAAGTGACAAAACAAGAGACTCTCTATTATGAAGATCATGGTGCTACTTTGAAGCACAAGTGTGGAAAAGGATAGTAGCATTGTCCCTTCTCTCTTTTCTCTCATTTTTTTTATTTTTTTGGAGGGGCTTTTTTTTAGCTCCTCTGTATTTTTTTAGGTCATATTTTTTTTATTTGGCCTTTCCTCACATGGGACAATGCTCTAATAATGAAGATCATCACACTTTTATTTACTTACAACTCAAAGATTACAACTCAAAGCTAGAACAAAATATGACTCTATGTGAATGCCTCCGGCAGTGTACCAGGATGTGCGATCTAGCGTAGCAATGGCATGAAAAAACGGACAAGCCATGGAAACATCATGCTAGCTATCTTACGATCATGCAAGGCAATATGACAATGATGGTGCGTGTCATAATAAATGGAACGATGGAGTTACATGGCAATATATCTCGGATTGACTATGGAAATGCCATAATAGGTAGGTATGGTGGCTGTTTTGAGGAAGGTATATGGTGGGTGTATGGTACGTGCGAAAGTTGTGCAGTACTAGAGTGGCTAGCAAGGTGGAAGGGTGAGAGTGCGTATAATCCATGGACTCAACATTAGTCATAAAGAACTCACATACTTATTGCAAAAATTTATTATCCATCGAAACAAAGTACTACACGCATGCTCCTAGGGGGGAGGTTGGTAGGATTTAACCATCGCGCACCCCCGACCTCCACACAAAGGATGACAGTCAATAAATTAATCATGCTCCAACTTCGTCACATAACGGTTCACCATGCGTGCATGCTTCGGGAATCATAAACCTCAACACAAGTATTTCTACAATCCACAACTACCCACTAGCATGACTCTAATATCACCATCTTTATATCGCAAAACTATTGCAAGGAATCAGATATATCATATTCAGCGATCTACAAGTTTATGTAGGATTTTATGACTAACCATGTGAATGACCGATTCCAGTCAACTCTCTAAATAGATATAAATGAAGCAAGAGAGTTTAAATTATTTCTACAAAATACATGCCCACGCTCTAACAAATATAAGTGAAGCAAAAGAGCATTCTACAAATGGCAGTTTTCTATGTGAAGAGAAATAGGCAATCGAAACTTCAAATGATACAAGTGAAGCACATGAAGCATTCTATAAAGCCATACTCAAAAGATATAAGTGAAGTGCAAAGAGCATTCTATAAATCAACCAAGGACTATCTCATACCAGCATGGTGCATTTATTAAAAGAAAAATAAAAAGCACACGACGCTCCAAGATCTGCACATATCACATGAATGAAACGAATCCGAAAACATACCGGTACTTCTTGAAGAAAGAGGGGATGCCTTCCGGGGCATCCCCAAGCTTAGACGCTTGAGTCTCCTTAAATATTTACTTGGGGTGCCTTGGGCATCCCCAAGCTTGAGCTCTTGCCTCTCCTTCTTCTTCTCACATCGAGACCTCCTCGATCTTCGAACACTTCATCCACACAAAACTTCAACAGAAAACTCGATAAGATCCGTTAATATAATAAAGCAAATCACTATTCTAAGTATTGTTGCAAACCAATTCATATTTTGTTTTTGCATTGTAGCTAATGTAATATAACTTTTCCATGGCTTAATCCACTGATAGAAATTGATAGTTTCATCAAAACAAGCAAACTATGCATCAAAAACAGAATATGTCTAAAACAGAACAGTCTGTAATAATTTGAACATTCACCATACTTCTGATACTTGAAAAATTCTGCCAAAATTAGGAAAAATTTAAAAATTGTGTAGAAAGACAGTGCAAGAACCATTTGATGTTCCAGTAAAAAATGTAAAATCGCGCAATACAGCCAAATTTTCTGTTTTTGCACCGCACAAACCAACAAGCAGTTTAATCATCCTAAAGGAAACTCTTGGCACGTTATTTTTATAATACAATGGAACTGTACAAGGGGATAATTATTTTTGATGAAAAGTTTCTGCAATTCAAGATAAAGTTTCCATGGGCATGAACAAAGTTCAAGGAGCTCCCCCATTTCAATGGTGCTCGTCCTTCTTACTTTCACTTTTCTTTTTGAAAAAGTTTTAGGTTCCCCTCTTTATTTTTTTGTTTTTAAACTTTATAAAGCACTCAACAGAAATAAATAACTCTCTAAAACTTCCAGGTTGTCTCCCTGGTAGCGCTTTCTTTAAAGCCATTAAGCTAGGCATATAGTGCTCAAGTAATGGATCCACCTGGATCCCAAGGTATATCAAAGCCAATTTTAATTAGCAATGATTTGGTATTTAGTAGTGAGCACAAAGTGATATGTGTCATGCAAAAACAAAGTCTAACTCTCTTCCTATGCATAGGCATGTCACACAAGAACAATTCATGCACATCAAGTAAAGGCCAATGCATAGTATAAGCATTTTCTTGCAATTTTATCATGTTGGAAACATAGAGAGGTGGAGATGTAGTTCCTCTCTCATAATAATTGCAAGTAGGAGCAGCAAGCACATGCATATTATATTCATAAAAAAAATCATGTGTAACGGAAAAAGGCAACCCATCAATATAATCCTTAATAAGTGCAACTTCTCCAATATAGTGTAGTTTGGATAATTCAAAAAGATAATAGGACTATCATGTGTGGGTGCAATAGCAACTATCTCATGTTTAACATAAGGAACTATAGCAAGTTCATCTCCATAAGCATAATTCATATTGGCATCTTGGCCACAAGCATAGCAAGCATCATCAAAAAGGGATATTTCAAAAGAATCAATGGGATCATAGCAATCATCATAGCAATCATCCTTCGGTAAGCACGAAGGGAAATTAAACAATGTATGAGTTGAAGAGTTACTCTCATTAGAAGATGGGCACGGGTAGCTAATCCGCTCTTCCTCCTTTTGTTCTTCGCTCTCCTCCTCATCTTTTTCATCCAATGAGCTCACAATGTCATTGATTTCTTCTTCCATAGACTCCTGCAAAATATTAGTCTTTTCTTGGACAGTGGAGACCTTCTCGATAAACGCATCAATATCGGAGTTATATTCATAATTCAAATAGCAATATTTCAATATAGCAAGATTTTCAAGCCTAGAAACATCATCATCAAAAGCATCATTCTTTCTAAAGAGAGATTCAATTTCATAAGCACCCTTAAAAGCAACGAATTCTTCTATTTGTTCCACATCATAATAATCATATATACAATTAGCATAAGAAGCTAAGGTTTCATTATCATTAAATTTGCATGAAAAGGGAAGGTGTGGAGCCTTCATCCTAGAGCAACAAGTATAATCATATCTCAAGCATAGTTGCCAAGCATACCACTACAACATATGAATTTGATCCCATAACAGTTTCCCTTTTTGTGTCAAGTGATAATCCCTAAAGTATTCACGTTGATCCAACGTTACTCCCATTACATAGTTGAATGGGGTTTTCTCAGGATTATCAAAGTAGTAGATAATATCTTTCACATAATGAGCATCGAGGATTTTAGGAGGTTCCCCATCTCCATGAGTAGCAAGTACACCTAAGTTTTTTGGTATTTCATGTTCCATATCCATAACCGAAGATAGAGAACAACTTAGAACAGCAAATAAAATATACTTAGTGATAAAGCAAACAAGCACACACGAGAATATTCACCCCATGCTACTTCACCCCGGCAACGGCGCCAGAAAAAGGTCTTGATAACCCACAAGTGTAGGGGATCAGTTGTAGCCTCTTTCGATAAGTAAGAGTGTCGAACCCAACGAGGAGCTAAAGGCAGAACAAATGCCTCAATTTCTATCGACCACCGATACAACTCTACGCACGCTTGACGTTTACTTTACCTAGAACAAGAATGAAACTAGAAGTACTGTGTAGTTTTTGTGGGATAGGTTTGCAAGAATATAAAGAACACGTAAATATAAACTAGGGGCTGTTAAGATAAAGAAGCAATAAAGTTAGTATAGCAAGTGTGGAAAAGTGGTGGTAGGAGTTGCGAAATTGCCCCTAAGCAATTGACTACGTTACTAGACCGATAGCAAGTTTTATGTGGGAGAGGCCACTGCTAGCATGTCATCCCTTACATGGAATTCTATGCACTTATGATTGGAACTATTAGCAAGCATCCGCAACTACTAACGTTCATTAAGGTAAAACCCAACCATAGCATTAAGATATATTGGTCCCCCTTCAATCCTGTATGCATCAATTTCTACGCTAGGTTGAAGCTTCTGTCACTCTTGCCCTCCAATACGTAGTCCTACCAACATACAACTAACCCTATGGTGTGATCCACGTGCGCACTCATATGATGGGCACCAAAGGACAGCAACATGACCACAAGCAATTTAAATCAATCATAGCAATTCACCAATCACCGATAGGACAACGATAATCTACTCAGACATCATAGGATGGCAACACATCATTTGATAATAATATGAAGCATAAAGCACCATGTTCAAGTAGAGGGTACAACGGGTTGTGGGAGAGTGGACCGCTATAGATAGATGGGGAAAGGTGTTGGAGATGTTGGTGAAGATGATGGAGGTGTTGGTGTAGATCGCCGTCACACGATGATGGCCCCGGTGGCACTCCGGTGCCACCGGAAGCGAGGGGGAGAGAGCCCCCCCACCTTCTTCTTCTTCTTCCTTGACCTTCTCCCTAGGTGGGAGAAGGGTTTCCCCTCTGGTCCATGGCCTCCATGGAGGCGGAGGGGCGAGAGCCCCTCCAAAATTGGATCTGTCTCTCTGTCTCTCTCTATTTCCGCGTTCCCAGATTCTGGCCTTCCACCGTTTCTTAAATTCCCGGAGATCCATAACTCCTATTGGGCTGATTTTTTGACACGATTTTTATCTGGATATTAGCTTTCTTGCGGCGAAAGAAGGGCATGAACCACCTTACGGTGTGGCCATGAGGGCCCAGGGCGTGCGTGCCCTGGTGGGCGCGCCCCCCTGCCTCGTGGCCCACTCGGGATCGTCTCATGTTGGTTCTGCTTCCCAAAATTCACATATATTCCAAAAAAAATCTCCATCCATTTTTATTCCGTTTGGACTCCATTTGATATGGATATTTTGTGAAACAAAAAACATGCAACAAACAGGAACTGGCACTGGGCACTGGATCAATATGTTAGTCCCAAAAAATAGTATAAAAAGTTGCCAAAAGTATATGAAAGTTGTAGAATATTGGCATGGAACATTCAAAAATTATAGATACGACAGAGACGTATCATATAGCAAGACATAATCACCTATGTTAAACTCACGCTTTTGTATCCTTTTGTCATGCCATCTTTTACCTTTTTCTTTAAACAGCTTGGCATTCTCATAGGCCTGGGTTCTCCATTCATCAAGAGAGCTAATGTCAAATTACCTCTTCTCACCGGCAAGTTTGAAATCATAATTGAGCTCCTTAATAGCCCAATATGCCTTATGTTCTAGCTCAAGAGGTAAGTGACAAGCCTTTCCATAAACCATCTTATATGGAGACATACCTATAGGATTTTCGTATGCGGTTCTATAGGCCCATAATGAATCATCAAGTTTCTTGGACCAATTCTTTCTAGACCTATTAACTGCCTTTTGCAAAATTAATTTCAGCTCTCTATTACTTAGTTCTACTTGACCACTAGTCTGTGGATGATAAGGGGATACAATTCTATGGTTGACATCATACTTTGCAAGCATTTTACGGAAAGCACCATGAATGAAGTGTGAACCACCATCAGTCATTAATATCTAGGGACTCCAAACCTCGGAAAAATAACTTCTTTAAGCATCTTAATAGAGGTGTTGTGATTAGCACTACTAGTTGGAATAGCTTCTACCCACTTAGTAACGTAATCAACAGCAACTAGAATATGCGTGTACCCGTTAGAGGAAGGAAACGGTCCCATATAATCAAAGCCCCAAACATCAAATGGTTCAGTAACAAGTGAATAGTTCATAGGCATTTCTTGACGTCTACTAATATTACCAATTCGTTGACATTCATCACAAGATAAGACAAACTTACGGGCATCTTTGAAGAGAGTAGGCCAATAGAAACCGGATTGCAATACCTTATGTGCAGTTCTATCTCCCGCATGGTGTCCTCCATAAGCTTCGGAGTGGCACTTGCGTAGGATCTATTCCTGTTCATGCTCAGGTACACAACGTCTAATAATACCAGCTACTCCTTCTTTATAAAGATGTGGGTCATCCTAGAAGTAATGTCTCAAATCATAGAAGAACTTTTTCTTTTGCTGGTATGTGAAGCTAGGAGGTATAAACTTAGCAACAATATAATTAGCATAATCAGCATACCATGGAGCAGTACGAGAAGTATTTATGACAGCTAATTGTTCATCCAGAAAGCTATCATCAATAGGTTGTGGGTCATCAAGTATATTCTCTAGCCTAGACAAGTTATCTGCAACGGGGTTCTTAGCTCCCTTTCTATCAATAATATGCAAGTCAAACTCTTGCAGCAAAAGAACCCATCTAATAAGTCTAGGTTTAGCGTCTTTCTTTTCCATAAGGTATTTGATAGCAGCATGATCAGTGTGAATAATTACTTTAGAATCAACAATGTAAGGTCCAAACTTATCACAAGCAAATACAACTGCTAAAAATTCTTTCTCAGTGGTAGCATAATTTTTCTGGGCACTATCTAGAGTTTTACTAGCATACTGGATAACATTCAATTTCTTATCAACTCTTTGCCCTAAAATAGCACCTACAACATAATCGCTAGCATCGCACATAATCTCAAAGGGTAAATTCCAGTCAGGAGGCTGGACAATGGGTGCAGAGATCAATGCTTCCTTAAGTATTTCAAATGCCTCTAGACAATCATCAAAGACAAAAGGAATATCTTTTTGTAAGAGATTAGTCAGAGGCCTGAAGATTTTGGAGAAGTCCTTTATGAACCTCCTATAAAACCCGGCATAACCAAGGAAACTTCGTATACCTTTAATGTCCTTGGGGCACGGCATCTTTTCAATAGCATCAACTTTAGCCTTGTCAACTTCAATACCTCTTTCAGAAATTTTATGTCCCAAGACAATGCCTACATTAACCATAAAGTGGAACTTCTCCCAATTCAAGACAAGCTTAGTGTCTTCACATCTCTGCAAAACTCGATCAAGGTTGCTTAAGCGATCATCAAAAGAAGTTCCGTAAACAGAAAAATCATCCATGAAAACCTCAACAATCTTTTCACAAAAGTCAAAGAATATAGCCATCATGCATCTTTGAAAGATAGCAGGTGCATTACATAAACCAAAAGGCATACGTCTATAAGCAAAGGTACTGAAGGGACAAGTAAAAGTGGTCTTTTCTTGATCCCCTTTTGACACAGGTATTTGAGAGAAACCAGAATAACCATCTAGAAAGCAAAAATGAGTGTGTTTGGATAACCTTTCTAGCATTTGATCAATAAATGGCAAGGGGTAATGATCTTTCCTAGTAGCTTTATTTAATTTGCGGAAATCAATTACTATCCTATAACGTGTAACTATTCTTTGCGGGATCAATTCATCTTTATCATTAGGAACAACAGTCATACATCCCTTCTTAGGGACACAGTGAACAAGACTTACCCACTGGCTATCAGCAACTGGATAGATAATACCTGCCTCTAGAAGCTTTAGTATTTCCTTCCTTACCACTTCTTTCATCTTAGGATTTAGACGTCGCTGATAATCAATAACCGGTTTAGCGTTTTTTTTCAACTTTATCTTGTGTTGGCATAAAGTGGGACTAATGCCCTTAAGATCATCCAGAGTATATCCAATAGCAGCACGGTGCTTCTTCAGAGTTTTCAATAATTTTTCTTCTTCCTGCTCTGAAAGGTTAGCACTAATAATAAGAGGATATATCTTCTTTTCATCAAGATAAACATACATAAGATTACCTGGTAAAGGTTTAAGTTCAAATACGGGATCACCCTTGGGTGGAGGAGGATCCCCTAGGATTTCAACATGCAAGTTGTTTGTCAGTACGGGTCCCTGATTAAAGAATATTTCATCTATTTCCCTTCTCTCATTCATATGTATATCATTTTCATGGTCTAGCAAGTATTGTTCTAAAGGATCATTAGGAGGCACAACAATAGAAGGAAGACCAATAATTTCATCTTTACTAGGTAGTTCTTTATCAAGGGGTTGTCTACGGAATTTAGCAAAGTTAAAATAATGAGACATATCCCCTAAACCAACAGTAACAATATCTTTCACGCAGTCTATCTTAGCATTAACATTATTCAAGAAGGGTCTACCAAATATAATGGGACAAAATTCATTTTGTGGGGAACTAAGAATAAGAAAATCGGTAGGGTATTTAACCCTCCCACACAAGACTTCAACATCTCTAACAATCCCAACTGGTGAAATAGTGTCTCTATTGGCAAGCTTAATAGTAACATCAATCCCTTCTAACTCAACAGGTGCAATGTCATGCATAATTTCTTGATATAAGGTATGAGGGATAATGCTCGCACTAGCACCTACATCACGTAAACCGTGATAGCAATGATCTCCTATCTTAACAGAGATAACAGGCAAGCCTACAATAGGTATATGTGTATTCCTAGCATTGGGTTTGGCTATTCTAGCGGATTCCTCTAGGAGGTAAATAACATGTCCATCTAAATCTTCTACGAAGAGATCTTTAACCATAGCAACACTAGGTTCAACTTTAATTTGCTCAGGGGGTGTAAGTGTTCTAGTATTACTCTTACGAACTATAGTTGAAGCTTTAGCATGATCCTTAATCCTAACAGGGAAAGGTGGTTTCTCAATATAAGCGGTAGGAACAATAGGATCAACATTATAAGTGATAATCTTTTCTTCAACTTTAACAGGTTCAACTACTTTTACTTCAATAGGGGGATGGTATTTAAACCACTTCTCCTTGGGAAGATCAGCATGAGTAGCAAATGATTCACAGAAAGAGGCTACTATCTCAGAGTCAAGTCCATATTTAGTGCTAAACTCACGGAAAACATCGGTATCCATAAAAGCTTTAACACAATCAAACTTAGGGGTCATACCTGACTCCTTACCTTCGTCGAGATCCCAATCTTCAGAGTTGCATTTAATTCTTTCCAATAAATCCCATTTGAATTCAATAGTCTTCATCATAAATGAACCAGAACAAGAAGTATCAAGCATGGAGCGATTATCGAGAGAAAGCCGAGCATAAATTTTTTGAATAATCATTTCTCTTGAGAGCTCATGATTGGGGCATGAATATAACATTGACTTAAGCCTCCCCAATCTTGAACGATGCTTTCTCCTTCGCGAGGCCAAAAATTATAGATATAATTATGATCACGATGAACCTGGTGCATAGGGTAGAACTTTTGATGAAATTCCAACTTCAGACGATTATAGTTCCATGATCAAATATCATCACATAGCCTAAACCATGTCAATTCATCTCCCTTCAAAGATAAAGGGAAGACCTTCTTCTTGATAACATCCTTGGGCATACCTGCAAGCTTAAATAATCCACAAACTTCATCCACATAGATTAGGTGTAAATCGGGATGCAGTGTTCCCTCTCCTGTAAAAGGATTATCAAGCAGTTTCTCTATCATACCCGAAGTAACTTCAAAGCAAACATTTTCAGTAGGTGCAGTAGGTTGAGGAGCAACTCTTTGCTCTTCTAGCCGGGGTGAAGATACCCCGAACAAGCCCCTCAAAGGATTCTGAGCCATAGTAACAAGTGACAATAAATTTTAGCACACTATATAAATTTTTCCTTACCAAAGGCGCTTCACTCCCCGGCAACGGCGCCAGAAAAGAGTCTTGATGACCCACAAGTGTAGGGGATCTATCATAGTCCTTTCGATAAGTAAGAGTGTCGAACCCAACGAGGAGCAGAAGGAAATGATAGGCAGTTTTCAGTAAGGTATTGTCTGCAAACACTGAAATTATAGGTAATAGATAGTTTTGTGATAAGGTAATTGGTAGCAAGTGACAAAAGGCAAAAGTAAATAAGGTGCAGCAAGGTGGTCCAATCCTTTGTGTAGCAAAGGACAAGCCTGGACAAACTCTTATATAAAGGAAAGCGCTCCCGAGGACACATGGGAATTATCGTCAAGCAAGTTTTCATCACGATCATCAGATTCTCGTTCGGTACTTTGATAATTTGGTATGTGGGTGGACCGGTGCTTGGGTGCTGTCCTTACTTGGACAAGCCTCCCACTTATGATTAACCTCTAATGCAAGCATCCGCAACTACAAAAGAAGTATTGAGGTAAACCTAACCATAGCATGAAACAAGTGGATCCAAATCAGCCCCTTACGAAGCAACGCATAAACTAGGGTTTAAGCTTCTGTCACTCTAGCAACCCATCATCTACTTATTACTTCCCAATGCCTTCCTCTAGGCCCAAATAATGGTGAAGTTTCATGTAGTCGACGTTCACATGACACCACTAGAGGAGAGACAACATACATCTCATCAAAATATCGAACGAAGACCAAATTCACATGAATACTAATAGCAAGACTTCTCCCATGTCCTCGGGAACAAAAGTAACTACTCACAAGACATAATATTGTTCATGATCAGAGGGGTATTAATATGCATAATGGATCTGAACATATGATCTTCCACTAAATAAACCAACTAGCATCAACTACAAGGAGTAATCAACACTACTAGCAACCCACAGGTACCAATCTGAGGTTTGGGTACAAAGATTGGATACAAGAGATGAATTAGGGTTTGAGAGGAGATGGTGCTGGTGAAGATGTTGATGAAGATAGCCCTCCCCAAGATGGGAGAGTTGTTGGTGATGACGGCAGTGATGATTTCCCCCTCCCGAAGGGAAGTATCCCCGGCAAAACAGCTCTGCCGGAGCTCTAGATTGGTTTCTGCCAAGGTTTCGCCTCGAGACGGCGGCGTCTGGTCCCGAAAGCCTCCTTATGATTTTTTCTAGGTCAAAACACCTCATATAGGAGAAGATGGGAACCGGGGGGCCTTCGGGGGGGGGGGGGCC
>LR738711.1:237786003-237876403 GCA_902687465.1 Secale cereale | reverse complement strand
GGCACGAGACAGGGGGTGCGCCCAGAGAGGGGGGGCGCGCCCCCCACCCTCGTGGACAGCAGGTGGCCCCCCTCGTGATCTTCTTTCGCCAGATATTTTTTATATTTTCTGAAATGGAGTCCTGTGAAGTTTCAGGGCTTTTTAAGTTGTGCAGATTAGGTTTCCAGAGTTTGCTCCTTTTCCAGCCCAGAATTCCAACTGCCGCTATTCTCCCTCTTTATGTAAACCTTGTAAAATAAGAGATAAAAGGCATGAGTATTGTGACAAAACATGTAATAACAACCCATAATGCAATAAATATCAATATATAAGCATGACGCAAAATGGACGTATCACATTCCAGCCGCTGAAGAAATTGCCAGGGCAGCCTCTAGTGTTGCGCCTGAAGAAAATGTCAGGACAACTAAAGCTTCAATGGTTGTGCCTGAAGAAAATGAAGAAGTCAGGGCAACTGCAACAGTTGTGTGTAAAGAAATCCAACCACTTCCCTCTGCTCCCCCTGTGCTTACTCCAACTCCAATCCTTCCATCTGCATCAGATGTGAAGAAGACCAAGGCTGCAGAGCGTGCAGCTGTGAAGAAAAGGAAGGCATCAACCTCATCAGATTCTTCGGCCCCGAAGAAGATGAAGCCATTGATACGTCTCCAACGTATCTATAATTTTTGATCGTTCCATGCTATTATTTATGATGTTTTGGATGTTTAATGGGCATTGTTATACACTTTTATATTATTTTTGGGACTAACCCATTAACCCAAAGGCCCAGTCCAGATTGTTGTTTTTTTGCCAATTTCAGGGTTTTACAGAAAGGGAATATCGAACGGAGTCCAAACGGAATGAAACCTTCGGGAGAGATATTTTTGGAGCAAAATACGCATGGGAGACTTGAGAACCACGGAGTAGGGCACACATGGTGTCCATGAGGGTGGAGGGCGCCCCCCTACAAGGCGCGCCCCCTGCCTCATGGGCCCCACGTTTGGCCCCCGGTGCTCTCCTTCTTCCTATATATACCTACGTACCCCGAAACCATCAGACGAACAGAGAAAACCCTAGTTCCACCGCCACAACCTTCTGTTCCCGTGAGATCCCATCTTGGGGCCTGTTCTGGAGCTCCCCCAGAGGGGGGATCTACCACGGAGTGCTTCTACATCATCATCATCATCACCTCACCATGAGTTGTGAGTAGTTTACCACAGACCTTCGGGTCCATAGTTAGTATCTAGATGGCTTCTTCTCTCTCTTTGGATCTCAATACCAAGTTCTCCTCAGTCTTCGAGGAGATCTATTCGATGTAATCTCTTTTTGCGGTGTGTTTGTCGAGATCCGATGAATTGTGGGTTTATGATCAAGATTATCTATGAGAAATATTTGGTTCTTTTCTGAACTCTTTATGTATGATTATAATATCCTTGCAAGTCTCTTCGAATTATTGGTTTGGTTTGGCCTACTAGATCTATAGTTCTTGCAATGGGAGAAGTGCTTGGCTTTGGGTTCAATCTTGCGGTGTCCTTTCCCAGTGACAGTAGGGGCAGCAAGGCACGTATTTTATTGTTGCCATCGAGGATAAAAAGATGGGGTTTATATCATGTTATTTGAGTTTATCCCTCTACATCATGTCATCTTGCTTAAGGCGTTACTCTGTTCTTATGAATTTAATACTCTAGATGCATGCTGGATATCGGTTGATGTGTGGAGTAATAGTAGTAGATGCAGAATCGTTTCGGTCTACTGTTCTCGGACGTGATGCCTATATATAATGATCATGCCTATATAGTCTCATAATTATTCGCTTTTCTATCAATTGCTCGACAGTAATTTGTTTACCCACCGTAGAATACCGCTATCATGAGAGAAGCCACTAGATAAACCTATGGCCCCCGGGTCTATTCTCAACATATGAATCTACAATCTACTTTACTTTTCCGCTTTTAATTTCTGTTCTTATATCCAAAAATACCAAAAATATTAAACTATCATCTCTATCAGATCTCACTTTCGTAAGTGACCGTAAAGGGGTTGAAACCCCTTATTGCGTTGGCTGCGAAGTTCTTATTTCTTTGTGCAGGTGCGAGAGACTCGCGCGTGGTCTCCTACTGGATAGATACCTTGGTTCTCAAAAATTGAGGGAAATACTTACACTACTGTGCTGCATCACCCTTTCCTCTTCGAGGGAATACAACGCAAGCTTGAGAAGTAGCAAGAAGAATTTCTGGCGCCGTTACCGGGGAGGCTTTCGCAAAAGTCATATACCAAGTACCTATCACAAACCCTTATCCTTTGCATTACATTTATTTTCCTCTTGTTTTCCTCTCCACCACTTCACCTTTGTCGTTTTATTCGCCTTCCTTTTTCTGTGTGTTTACCGTTTGCCTTTCTGTTTGCTTGTGCTGCCATGTGCCGTCTATTAGTTTGCATCTTTGCTTGCTAAATTATGGATCCTCATCCACTTGCTAATCTTTTTAAAATATCCAATTATGTTGAACCAATTGCTAGTGAGTTGTGTGCACTAGATTATCTTTATGGGGTTTTGCTTGAAATTCATGAATCTGAAAATTGTGAGGAATTGTTAAAAGAAAAAGTGATTCATGATAACTCCTTAATTAAAAAGCATGATTGCAATGATGTTATTATAAATTCTATTAATTTCAATTGTGTTAATAATATGCAAAACCCTAAGCTTGGGGATGCTAGTATTGCTATGTCTACTACTTGTTGCAATGATCATGATTGGGGTGATTCTTCTTATGATCTTGAAAATTTATTTACTCCCCATGATGAATATGAGATTGATAATAATGTTTGCAGTAATATTGAAAGTGGGTTTGGAAGAGTGTCAACTTTGGATCCCACGTATTTGGAGAATATTCAATCTTATGATTTTTTTGATAAAAGTGGGTTTGGAGGGGTCATGACTTTAGTTAATGTTGATCCCACTATTTTGGAAGAGTGACAACTTCGTATGCATGTGGATCGTGTTGAAAATATGTTTTGTGATAGTTATATTGTTGATTTTTCTTATGATCCTACATGCAATTATTATGAGAGAGGAAAATATGGTCGTAGAAATTTTCATATTATCAATTTACCTCTTGTTATGTTGAGATTGCTATTGTTTCTTTCTTCTTCTTTGCATATGCTAGAAATTGATTGCCTTGATAAAAAATTTGCGTATAAAATGCCTATGCATAGGAAGTATGTGTGATGGCCTGGCTTATTAGGGATGATAGACTACTCATATCAATAAGGAATTCCTTCTTTTCCGGGAGCCCATTGGATAGAACTCCAAAGTTAAGCGTGCTCAGCTTGGAGTAGTTTCAGGATGGGTGACCGACCGGGAAGTTGCTCCCGGGTGCATACGAGTGAGGACAAAGTGCGCAGAAAAGACTAGTATTGATATGTGAGGCCAGTCTAGATCCCGCCAGGAGTAACGACCACCGGCGGCTGTGTCCGGGGCGTTACAAGTTGGTATCAGAGCCGACCCTCGCGGTTACACGGATGTTTGCGGACAGTTTGCAGTCATGTTGTGAATGACGTTTGTGACCCGTCGTGGCACACGGCATGGCACATGTGCTGTCCTGGAAGCACAGATGGTTGTGCCAAGAGGGAACGTTCCTGTGGCCCGACGAGGATGTCGGTTCCTCTGAGTGAGGGTGTATGTGATGGCCTGGCTTATTAGGGATGATAGACTACTCATATCAATAAGGAATTCCTTCTTTTCCGGGAGCCCATTCGGATAGAACTCCAAAGTTAAGCGTGCTCAGCTTTGAGTAGTTTCAGGATGGGTGACCGACCGAGAAGTTGCTCCCGGGTGCACACGAGTGAGGACAAAGTGCACAGAAAAGACTAGTATTGATATGTGAGGTCAGTCTAGATCCCGTCAGGAGTAACGACCACCAGCGGGTGTGTCCGGGGCGTTACAGTATCTTATACTTAGATGTGGTTGCCACATGCTATATGATGCTCTCTTTGTGCTTCAATTCTTATATTTCATGTGAGCATCATTGAATTATCGTGCCTAGCTAGGGGCGTTAAACGATAGCGCTTGTTGGGAGGCAACCCAATTTTATATTTTTTTGTTTTTGTTTTTGCTTCTGCTTAGGAATAAATATTGCATCTAGCTTCTGTTTAGATGTGGTTTTGTGTTTTAATTAGGGTTTGTGCGAGGTAGAACCTTTGGGAAGACTTGTGTGAAGTTTATATGATCTTGTTGTGAAAAACAGAATCATTAGCGCTCGCTAGAATAGTCACCAGATTTTCTTGGAGCGTGATATTTAGTTGATTCTTGTTGCAGATGATTAATAGACAAATTCCTCACGTTTACCAATTTATTTCAGTTTTTTTGGAGTTACAGAAGTATGCAAAAGTTACAGATTACTACAGACTGTTCTGTTTTTGACAGATTCTGTTTTTCGTGTGTTGTTTGCTTATTTTGATGTATCTATGAGTAGTATTGGAGGATATGAATCATAGATAAGTTGGAATACAGTAGGTTTAACACCAATATAAACAAATAATGAGTTCATTACAGTACCTTTGAGTAGTGGTTTGTTTTCTTATACTAAGGGAGCTCACGAGATTTATGTCTAAGTTTTGTGTTGTGAAGTTTTCAAGTTTCGAGTATTGCTTTGATGGACTATGGAACAAAGAGTGGCAAGAGCCTAAGCTTGGGGATGCCCAAGGCACCCCAAGGTAAAATTCGAGGACAACCAAAAGCCTAAGCTTGGGGATGCCCCGGGAAGGCATCCCCTCTTTCGTCTTCATCTATCGGTAACTATACTCGGAGCTATATTTTTATTCACCACATGATATGTGTTTTACTTGGAGCGTCGTGTGTTATTTGAGTCTTTGCTTGTTAGTTTGCCACAATTATCCTTTCTGGACACACCTTTTTGAGAGAGATAAATATGGCCTGGGAATTGTTAGAACACACTATGTGCTTCACTTATATCTTTTGAGTAGAATAGTTTTTGCTCTAGTGCTTCACTTATATCTTTTAGAGCACGGTGGTAATTTTATTTTGAAGAAATTGTTGATCTCTCATGCTTCACTTATATCCTTTAGAGAGTCTATTAAAACAGCATGGTAATGTGCTTTGGCTATAAAACTAGCCTTCACATGATAGGCATCCAAGATGAATGTAGTAAAAACTTTCATACTAAGTGCATTGAATATGATGAGAAGTTGGATGCTTGAGAATTGTTTTGAGATATGAGGATAGTGATATTAGAGTCATGCTAGTGGAGTTATTATGAAATTGAGAAATACTTGTGTTAAGGTTAGTGATTCATGTAGCATGCACGTATGGTGAACCGCTATCTGACGAAGTTAGAGCATGAGGTATTTGTAGAGTGTCATACTTTGTGTGGAGGTCGGGGGCGCGCGATGGTTAACTCCTACCAACCTCTCCCCTAGGAGCATGCGTTGATTGCTTTGTTTTGATGACTCATAAATTTTTGCAATAAGTATATGAGCTCTTATGACTAATGTTGAGTCCATGGATATTACACTCTCACCCTTCCACCATTGCTAGCCTCTCTTGTACCGCGCAACTTTCGCTGGTACCATACACCCACTATATATCTTCCTCAAAACAGCCACCATACCTACCTATTATGGCATTTCCATAGCCATTCTGAGATATATTGCCATGCAACTTTCCACCGTTCCTTTCATATGACACGCTTCATATTGTCATATTGCCGTGCATGATCATGTAGTTGACATCGTAATTGTGGCAAAGCCACCATGCATAATTTTCATACATGTCACTCTTGATTCATTGCACATCCCGGTACACCGCCGGAGGCATTCATATAGGTCATACTTTGATCTAGTATCGAGTTGTAATATCGAATTGTAATTCAATGTAAGTGTGATGATCATCATTATTAGAGCATTGTCCCATGTGAGGAAAGGCCGAACAAAAGAAAAGGCCCCTCCAAAAAAAGGAAAAAAGAAGAAGAAAAAAAAAGAAAGAAAAGGGACAATTGCTACTATCTTTTTCCACACGTGTGCTTCAAAGTAGCACCATGTTCTTCATGATAGAGAGTCTCATGTTTAGTCACTTTCATATACTAGTGGGAATTTTCATTATAGAACTTGGCTTGTATATTCCAACGATGGGCTTCCTCAAATGCCCTAGGTCTTCGTGAGCAAGCAAGTTGGATGCACACCCACTTAGTTTCTTTTGTTGAGCTTTCATACATTTTTAGCTCTAGTGCATCCGTTGCATGGCAATCCCTACTCACTCACATTGATATCTATTGATGGGCATCTCCATAGCCCGTTGATACGCCTAGTCAATGTGAGACTATCTCCCTCCTTTTTGTCTTCTCCACAACCACCACTCTATTCCACCCATAGTGCTATATCCATGGCTCACACTCATGTATTGCATGAAAGTTGAAAGGTTTGAAAAAATAGAGTATGAAAACAAGTGCTTGGCTGAAACTGGGGTTGTGCATGATATGAATATTTTGTGTGATGAAGAGGGAGCATAGCCAGACTATATGATTTTGTAGGGATAACTTTCTTTAGCCATAGTATTTTGAGAAGACATGATTGATTTGTTAGTATGCTTGAAGTATTATTATTTCTTATGTCAATATAGACTTTTGTCTTGAATCTTTCGGATCTGAACATTCATGCCACAATTAAGACAACTAAATTGAAAATTATGTTGGTTTGCATTCCACATCAAAAATTCTGTTTTTTATCATTTACCTACTCCAGGACGAGCAAGAATTAAGCTTGGGGATGCTTGATACGTCTCCAACGTATCTATAATATTTTATTGTTCCATGCTATTATTTATGATGTTTTGGATGTTTAATGGGCTTTGTTACACAATTTTATATTATTTTTGGGACTAACCTATCAACCCAAAGGCCGAGTCCAGATTGCTGTTTTTTGCCTATTTCAGGGTTTTACAGAAAAGGAATATCAAACGGAGTCCAAATGGAATGAAACCTTCGAGAGAGATATTTTTGGAGCAAAATACGCACGGGAGACTTGAGAACCACGGAGTAGGGCACATGTGGTGTCCACGAGGGTGGGGGTGCCCCCCCTACAGGGCGCGCCCCCTGCCTCATGGGCCCCACGTTTGGCCCCCGGTGCCCTCCTTCTTCCTATATATACCTACGTACCTCGAAACCATCAGACGAACAGAGAAAACCCTAGTTCCACCGCCGCAACCTTCTGTTCCCGTGAGATCCCATCTTGGGGCCTGTTCTGGAGCTCCGCCGGAGGGGGGATCTACCATGGAGTGCTTCTACATCATCATCATCACCTCACCATGAGTTGTGAGTAGTTTACCACAGACCTTCGGGTCCATAGCTAGTATCTAGATGGCTTCTTCTCTCTCTTTGGATCTCAATACCAAGTTCTCCTCGGTCTTCGAGGAGATCTATTCGATGTAATCTCTTTTTGCGGTGTGTTTGTCGAGATCCAATGAATTGTGGGTTTATGATCAAGATTCTCTATGAGAAATATTTGGTTCTTTTCTGAACTCTTTATGTATGATTATAATATCCTTGAAAGTCTCTTCGAATTATTGGTTTGGTTTGGCCTACGAGATCTATAGTTCTTGCAATGGGAGAAGTGCTTGGCTTTGGGTTCAATCTTGCGGTGTCCTTTCCCAATGACAGTAGGGGCAGCAAGGCACATATTGTATTGTTGCCATCGAGGATTAAAAGATGGGGTTTATATCATGTTATTTGAGTTTATCCCTCTACATCATGTCATCTTGCTTAAGGCGTTACTCTATTCTTATGAACTTAATACTCTAGATGCATGCTGGATAGCGGTCGATGTGTGGAGTAATAGTAGTACATGAAGAATTGTTTCGGTCTACTTGTCTCAAACGTGATGCCTATATATAATGATCATGCCTAGATAGTCTCACAATTATTCGCTTTTCTATCAATTGCTCGACAGTAATTTGTTTACCCGTCATAGAATACCGCTATCATGAGAGAAGCCACTAGAGAAACCCATGGCCCCTGGGTCTATTCTCAACATATCAATCTACAATCTACTTTACTTTTCCGCTTTTACTTTCTGTTCTTATATCCAAAAATACCAAAAATATTAAACTATCATCTCTATCAGATCTCACTTTCGTAAGTGGCCGTAAAGGGATTGATAACCCCTTATCGCGTTGGCTGTGAAGTTCTTATTTGTTTGTGCAGGTGCGAGGGACTCGCGCATGGTCTCCTACTGGATTGATACCTTGGTTCTCAAAAATTGAGGGAAATACTTACGCTACTGTGCCACATCACCCTTTTCTCTTCGAGGGAATATAACGCAAGCTCGAGAAGTAGCAAGAGCCATTGACTAGCTCATTTGACAACACAATTGATGCTGCTCCTATCTCAACCATGCCATCAAAGGACCTTGTTCCTGTTGATGAAGATTATGTTAATCCAAGTGAATCTGATGAAGACATTCCCTCTGCTGCTTCCTCAGAGCTGATGGATGAAGAAATTGAAGTAGATGCAATCCCTTCAACACCAATTGTCTCCTCGCCTATGCCTCAGTTCACTGCTTAAGAGGCCGGCGTTGAGGAATTGGATGAACAAAATTCTGACGTGGACATTGGGAATACTACTCCATTGATGAATCATGATTTTTGGGATAGTCAGCATCCCAACTCCCCTCTATTCACGCCATTGCAACAAATCCCTCAGTCCCCAACAGATATTGTTCCATTGGGCTCTGAAGAAACTCACCCCACTCCGTTTGTACATGAAGACATTCCAGCCCCTAGTGCTGAAGAAACTGCTGCTGCTGAACCATTGAAGACACAGACTGCCACTAAAGAGGAACCAGAAATCCCTCAGCATGAAGAACCTGAGATTGGGATTCCTGAGGTTGTGATGCAACTGACTGACACTCCTCAGCCCAAGCCAAAGGATCCATTCTCAAGGAAGCAAAAATTTAAGACTGATGATTTCTTCAACGAGCACGTATTCTTCATTGATTACAACCCATTGACTCTGCTCGCATTAGGAAGAGGCATTTTTGGACTGCCAGCCAGGCCAATTTTTATTCCTCAGTGTTGTTCAACAAAGACAAAGTCTTCGATCATGAGCACATTCCTCACGTGGATATGGAATCTCTGTCGTGCTTCGTGCCAGCCCTCAGTGTTCTTCACGATGCTGGACTGTTAACTTTCTACACAGACATCTGTGATTGGAATAAAGAACTCATTCTTTAATTCTTTGCAACGCTGCAAATCACCGGAGACTCTGAAGATGTGAATTCATGCGTGCTGGACTGGATGACTGAAAATACTCACTACAAGGAACCAACTATTGAATTGCTTCATGCTTTGCCTCTTAGTCCTCCCCTTGAAGCTACTCGTTGCATGTACCAAGATCCTGAGCTTACAGATCACTATATGCAAGTGCTGATGAAGCCATTGAAGCCAGGTCAGGCCCCAAGAACCAAATTCCTCGTGAAGGAATTGTTATATGTGCCTCGGACTGTCTATCGCATTCTGACGAAGACATTGAGTCCTATCAAGGGCCACGACTCGAATGAAGAAGAAGTCGTTGGCATCATGAAGAATCTGCTATTCAATATCATTCATGGCGCCCCCGTCAACTTCCATGATTTCTTCATGAGGACTCTGGCCAATGTCGCAATGTCACCATTTGAGTTGAAGCCTTATGCTCCATGGATTATGAAATTCATCGGTCTTCACTCAACTACAAAGCTGATACACTGAACCATTGCAGCTACTTGCCCCCGATTGAAGTCCTCAAACGGACATATTCCTCAGCTGATGACAAGGGCAAGGCTTCTGCTGTTATTGATGAAGGCATTCGTCCATTGAATGGTCAATTTTGCAAAGCTGCATCCTACTCCACCAATGGCGACTCTGCCACCCATGACTTTGCCGGCAACGCACCCAAGCAAAATCCTCAAGGCACAACTCCCAGGGTGATGACTGATCGTGAGCTTCTCCTCAGTCTTTACCAGAAGGTTGATCGCAATCACAAATGGGTCAAGCGTCAGTTTGGTTCAATTCTTCACAACATGACTACTACCCACAATGCAATGAAGAAAAACCATTACTACCTCCATGAAACCTTCAACCGTACCTGGGCTGTTCTGTCTCACATTTATAGCGACGAAGATCTGAAGAAAATGGGTCTCAAGGAAGATTTTGATTGGTGTGCTCCTTCACCAAAGAAATACAAGAAGGTCAAGGTTCCACTAGTAGAAAACGGGCCTATTGTCCCGGTTCGTCAGGGCCTTCTGCCCCGGTTCTTGAACCGGGACTAAAGGGTCGGTACTAATGCCCTAGCCATTTAGTCCCGGTTCAAACAAGAACCGGGACAGATGGGCCTCCACGTGGCCTGTGCGCGGAGCCTAGGCAGGAGGGCCTTTGGTCCCGGTTGGTGGCACCAACCGGGACCAATAGGCATCCACGCGTCAGCATTTTTGTGGCTGGGGTTTTTGTTTTTTTTTTGAAAGGGGGGGGGGGTTGGGGGTTTTGGGGGGTTAATTTAGGTGTTTCATATATTGTGTTAGCTAGCTAATTAATAGAGAGAAGTGTCCTCTCTTATGTCCGTGCTTGGTCGACGCTACGTACTATACATACGTATAGAGAGGACTAGACACGCTAGCTAGCTAGTAAGCAAATGAAGGAAACAGAAGATCGTCATCAACATATATATGCATACAGAGAGAAGTGATATCGACCACATCTCCTTCTCCGAGAGATTGGTCGAACAACAAGTTCTCGTATATCTATCCGACACTACCGGGTACATATATACAATAATTATCTATTACAAATATAATCTCCTATCATACGGACGCATGGTCCACATAGTATTCTCCGTCTTCAGCGATCACGTGGTCAAGGAAGAATGTCGCCAATTCCTGTTGAATTGCTCGCAGACGATTTGGTGGTAGGAGTTCATCCCGCATCCAAAAGATCTAATTTGAAGAAGGGGGTCAATACATATATATGAATGATGGTAATGAAATAAAATTGTGAATATTATTGCTTACGCACTTTAAATTGTTCGTCAGAGTAGCCCCGCTCACTGATCGTGTGGCAGATGGACTCGCAGACGTAGTATCCACAGAAATCATTCCCTTGTTCCTGCCACAACCACTTTACAAGAAATAGAGGTCAATCAAACTGATAAGCAAGAATGCCAAATGGTATTTATGAAACTAGCGCTTGAATCAATAGGAGATGCGCGGAACATGCTACTATATAGTAGTTACTTTCGGGTGTCTAAATTCCAGCTGCTTCGGTAGTCCCGGAGCTTTTTTGGTGAATTTCTCCAAACCTTGCCAGACAAAGAAAACAATTACTTGATATCAGAAATGAACAAAGTTGCTGATATGCATGGTGGATAATGATCGATTTAACTTACTTCTCGAGCATTTGAGTCATGTCTGCATACTCCTTGGGATCTTTTCGTTTAGAGTCCAAGACAGTTACTACTCCCTGCTCAAGCTTAATCTCTAGGAGAATATAGTGCAAACTGCGCACGCATGCATTAACTCATCAATTACATTACTATAACCTTGATTAATATATAAGGGAAACCGAATATGCACAAGACAGTAACACTCACTTGAAGTTGTAAGGAAAGAGTATTATATCTTTGTTTTCATTTATTACCAACGATCGTAGCAAGTTGGCCTCGGTATCTGCAGCATGAAATTTAACCTCAGTTGCATCTATGAGATATGTGTTAATGAACCCAATATCACCGACTTGTCTTTTCTTCAATTCGACGATCTTCAATCTGCATAATATAGTGAGGATAATTATAAATACATGCAATGAAATAGCTGAGCTATATAGAGAGACTTAATGACAGAAGTAGTACTACTTACAGACAGTAGTAGGTGACTGTTACTTTATCGAGGGCCAATTGATTGAAAAACTGAAAGAACTCCTCAAATGGAATAGGCAACAGTTCAATTCCAACGAGGTCATGCTCCTTTTTAACTTTCACATACAAAGTATCCCTCCCCCAAGACTCTCTGCAGATTTTCAAGTACCAATCATGCAATCTTCACATCATCGTTGATAGAGATCTTTCATGTTTGACGAGAGGCTTCCCGTACTCGTATCTTTGTATCTGCACCTCCAAGAAATCATAATGTACATCGTCGGGCAGGTAATCTCCAAGATTGCTATAACCGGGCACCATCCTCGGATCATTAGCGACGATGTCGACGTCGCTAGACACCTTGAGCGGGGGGCACGATTGGTCCGCTTGTTCGCCGAGCTGGGCAATTTGTTTCCCAGCTCATCCTTCTGCTAACCTTTGATCACTTCTAGTACTTCCCGACCGCTTCGCTTCGTGAAATGACTTTTCAATAATGCGGTCATAGTTGTCTTTCGGCGGAGACTTTGGTGGTTTCTTCAGGGCAGCCATGTTGGGGAACGTAGTAGAATTCAAAAAAATTCTACGCTTTCACCAAGATCAATCTAAGGAGTCATCTAGCAACGAGCATAAAGGAGTGCATCTACATACCCTTTGTAGATCGCATGCGGAAGCGTTCGAAGGAACGTGGATGATGGAGTTGTACTCGTCGTGATCCTCATCACCAATGATCCCAGCGCCGAACGGACGGCACCTCCGCGTTCAACACACGTACGGTACAACGACGTCTCCTCCTTCTTGATCCAGCAAGGGGGGAGGAGAGGTTGACGGAGATCCAGCAGCACGACGGCGTGGTGGTGGATGCAACAGGAAAAGCTGCAGGGCTTCACCGGTGTCCTGCGGGAGGAGTTGGAGTGTGGCGGGAGGGGGGAGAGGCGCCAGAGGCTTGGGGTGCGGCTGCCCTCTCCCCCCACTATATATAGGGGCCAGGGGGGCGCCGGCCCTAGGAGATGCAATCTCCTAGGGGGGCGGCGGCCAGAGGGGGGAAACTTGCCCCCCAAGGCCTAGGGGGCGCCCCCTCCCCCTAGGGTTTCAGCCCTAGGCGCATGCAGGGGGGCCCATGTGGGTGCGCCAGCCCACCAGGGGCTGGCCCCCTTCCCCTTGCAGCCTACGGGGCCCTCCGAGATGGGTGGCCCCACCCGGTGGACCCCCGGGACCCCTCCGGTGGTCCCGGGACACTCCCGGTGACCCTCGGAATTCACCCGATGGCCGAAACTGGACTTCCTATATATCATTCTTTACCTCCGGACCATTCCGGAACTCCTCGTGACGTCCGGGATCTCATCCGGGACTCCGAACAACATTTGGATTTCCACGTGCATGTATCTCTAATACCCTAGCGTCACCGAACCTTAAGTGTGTAGACCCTACGGGTTCGGGAGACACGCAGACATGACCGACACGACTCTCCGATCAATAACCAACAACGGGATCTGGATACCCATGTTGGTTCCCACGTGTTCCTCGATGATCTCATCGGATGAACCACTGTGTCAAGGATTCACTCAATCTCGTATGTTATTCCCTTTGTCTGTCGGTACGGTACTTGCCCGAGATTCGATCGTCGGTATGCCCGATACCTTGTTCAATCTCGTCATGGCAAGTCTCTTTACTCGTTCCGTAATCCCTCATCCCGTGACTAACTCCTTAGTCACTTTGAGATCATTATGATGATGTCTTACCGAGAGGGCCCAGAGGTACCTCTCCGTCATGCGGAGTGACAATATCCCAGTCTCGGTTCGTACCAACTCAACAGACACTTTCGAAGATACCCGTTGCGTACCTTTATAGTCACCCAGTTACGTTGTGACGTTTGGCACACCCAAAGTATTCCTACGGTATCCGGGAGTTGCACAACCTCATGGTCTAAGGAATAAATACTTGACACTGGAAAAGCTTAAGCATTACGAACTAAACGATCTCGTGCTAGGCTCAGGATTGGGTCTTGCCCATCACATCATTATCCTAATGATGTGATCCTGTTATCAATGACATCCTATGTCCATGGTCAGGAAACCGTGACCATCTGTTGATCAACGAGCTAGTAACTAGAGGCTTACCAGGGACACGTTGTGGTCTATGTATTCACACATGCATCACTGTTTCCGTACAATACAATTCAAGCATGAATAACAGACAATTATCATGAACAAGGAAATATAATAATAATCCTTTTATTATTGCCTCTAGGGCATATTTCCAACAGTCCCCCACTTGCACTAGAGTCAATAATCTAGTTACATTGTGATGAATCGAACACCCATAGAGTTCTGGTGTTGATCATGCTTTGCCCGTGGAAGAGGTTTAGTCAACGGGTCTGCAATATTCAGATCCGTATGCACTTTACAAATATCTATGTCTCCATCTTGAACATAATTCCGGATGGAGTTGAAACGGCGCTTGATGTGCTTGGTCTTCTTGTGAAACCTGGGCTCCTTGGTAATGGCAATAGCTCAAGTGTTGTCACAGAAGAGAGTCATCGGGCTTGACGCGCTTGGAATGACTCCTAGGTCGGTGATGAACTCCTTCATCCAGACTCCTTCTTGCGCTGCTTCGCAAGCAGCTATGTACTCCGCTTCACATGTAGAATGCGCCACGACGCTCTGCTTGCAACTGCACCAGCTGACTGCTCCACCATTCAAAATATACACGTATCCGGTTTGTGACTTGGAGTCATCCAGATCTGTGTCGAAGCTAGCATCGACGTAACCCTTTACGACGAGCTCTTCGTCACCTCCCTAAACGAGAAACATATCCTTAGTCCTCTTCAGGTACTTTAGGATGTTCTTGACCGCTGTCCAGTGTTCCATACCGGGATCACTTTGGTACCTCCCTACCAAACTTATGGCAAGGTTCACATCAGGTCTGGTACACAGCATGGCATACATGATAGAACCTATGGCCGAGGCTTAGGGAATGACACTCATGTTTTCTCTATCTTCTGCCGTGGTCGGGGACTGAGCCTTGCTCAATCTCATACCTTGCAAAACAGGCAAGAACCCCTTCTTGGACTGATCCATATTGAATTTCTTCAATATCTTGTCAAGGTATGTGCTTTGTGAAAGACCAATGAGGCGTCTTGATCTATCTCTATAGATTTTGATGCCTAATATGTAAGCAGCTTCTCCAAGGTCCTTCATTGAAAAACTCTTATTCAAATAGGCCTTTATGCTCTCCAAGAATTCTATATCATTTCCCATTAGTAGTATGTCATCCACATATAATATGAGAAATGCTACAAAGCTCCCACTCACTTTCTTGTAAATACAGGCTTCTCCCCAAGTCTGTATAAAGCCAAACGCTTTGATCACATCATTAAATCGAATATTCCAACTCCGAGATGCTTGCACCAGCCCGTAGATCGAGCGCTGGAGCTTGCATACTTTGTTAGCATTCTCTGGATTGACAAAACCTTCCGGCTACATCATATACAGCTCTTCCTTGAGAAAGCCATTGAGGAATGCCGTTTTGACGTCCATTTGCCATATCTCATAATCATAGAATGCAGCAATTGCTAACATGATTCGGACTGACTTTAGCATCACTACGGGAGAGAAAGTCTCGTCGTAGTCAATCCCTTGAACTTGTCGATAACCTTTAGCGACAAGCCGAGCCTTACAGATGGTCACATTACCATCCGCATCTGTCTTCTTCTTAAATATCCATTTATTTTCTATGGCGTGCCTATCATCGGGAAAGTCCACCAAAGTCCATACTTTCTTTTCATACATGGATTCTATCTCGGATTTCATGGCTCCAAGCCATTTATTGGAATCTGGGCCTGCCATCGCTTCTTCATGGTTCGAAGGTTCACCGTTGTCTAACAACATGATTACCATGACAGGGTTGCCGTACCACTCTGGTGCGGAACGTGTCCTTGTGGACCTTCGAAGTTCAGTAGTAACTTGATCTGTATCTTCATGATCATCATCATTAACTTCCTCTCTTGTCGGTACAGGCACCTCAGGAACAATTTCCTGCGCTGCGCTACTTTCCGGTTCGGGAGGGGTGACTGTCACCTCATCAAGTTCTACTTTCCTCCCACTCACTTCTTTCGAGAGAAACTCTTTCTCCAGAAAGGATCCATTCTTGGCAACAAAGACCTTGGCTTCGTATATGTGGTAGAAGGTGTACCCATTCGTTTCCTTTGGGTATCCTATGAAGACGCATTTTTCCGATTTGGGTTCGAGCTTTTCAGGTTGAAGTTTCTTGACATAAGCATCACAACCCCAAACTTTCAGAAACGACAACTTAGGTTTCTTGCCAAACCAAAGTTCATACGGTGTCGTCTCGACGGATTTTGACGGAGCCCTATTTAAAGTGAATGCAGCAGTCTCTAAAGCAAATCCCCAAAAAGATAGCGGTAAGTCGGTGAGAGACATCATAGATCGCACCATGTCCAACAAAGTACGGTTTCGACGTTCGGACACACCATTACGCTGAGGTGTTCCTGGCGGTGTGAATTGTGAAACAATTCCACAGTTCCTTAGGTGCGTGCCAAATTCATGACTCAAATATTCACCCCCACGATCTGATCGCAATTACTTTATTTTTCTGTCACGTTGATTCTCAACCTCATTCTGAAATTCCTTGAACTTTTCAAAGCTCTCAGACTTGTGCTTCATCAAGTAGACATACCCATATCTACTCAAGTCATCTATGAGGGTGAGAACATAAAGATAGCCTCCGCGAGCTTCAACACTCATTGGACCGCACGTATCGGTATGTATGATTTCCAATAAGTTGGTTGCTCGCTCCATTGTTCCGGAGAACGGAGTCTTGGTCATCTTGCCCAAAAGGCATGGTTCGCACGTGTCAAATGATTCATAATCAAGAGACTCTAGAAGTCCATCTGCATGGAGCTTCTTCATACGCTTGACACCAATATGACCCAGGCGGCAATGCCACAAGTATGTGGGACTATCATTATCAACTTTACATCTTTTGGCATCCACACTATGAATATGTGTATCATCACGTTCGAGATTCATCAAAAATAAACCATTGACCAGTGGGGCATGACCATAAAACATATCTCTCATATAAATAGAACAACCATTATTCTCGGATTTAAATGAGTAGCCATCTCGCATCAAATGAGATCCAGATACAATGTTCATGCTCAAAGCTGGTACTAAATAACAATTATTGAGGTTTAAAACTAATCCCGAGGGTAGATGTAGAGGTAGCGTGCTGACGGCGATCACATCGACCTTGGAACCATTCCCGACGCGCATCGTCACCTCGTCCTTCGCCAGTTTCCGCTTATTCCGCAGCTCCTGCTTTGAGTTAAAAATGTGAGCAACTGCACCGGTATCAAATACCCAGGAGCTACTACGAGCGCTGGTAAGGTACACATCAATAACATGTATATCATATATACCTTTGACGTTGCCGGCCTTCTTATCTGCTAAGTATTTGGGGCAGTTCCGCTTCCAGTGACCCATTCCCTTGCAATGAAAGCATTCAGTTTCAGGCTTGGGTCCATTCTTTGGCTTCTTCCCGGCAACTGGCTTACCGGGCGCGACAACTCCTTTGCCGTCCTTCTTGAAGTTCTTCTTTCCCTTGCCTTTCTTGAACTTAGTGGTTTTATTGACCATCAACACTTGATGTTCTTTCTTGATATCCACCTCCGCTGATTTCAGCATCGAATACACCTCGGGAATGGACCTCTCCATCCCTTGCATATTGAAGTTCAACACGAAGCTCTTGTAGCTAGGTGGGAGCGACTGAAGGATTCTGTCAACGACCGCTTCGTCTGGGAGATTCATTCCCAACTGAGACAAGCGGTTGTGCAACCCAGACAACTTGAGTATGTGCTCGCTGACAGAACTATTCTCCTCCATCTTACAACTGTAGAATGCGTCGGAGACGTCATATCTCTCGACTCGGGCATGAGCTTGGAAAACCATTTTCAGCTCTTGGAACATCTCATATGCTCTGTGGTGCTCAAAACGCTTTTGGAGCCCCGACTCTAAGCTGTAAAGCATGCCGCACTGAACCAGGGAGTAATCATCACAACGCGACTGCCAGGCGTTCATAACGTCTTGGGTCGCCGGGAGAACGGGTGCATCACATAGCGGTGCTTCAAGGACATATGATCTCTTGGCAGCTATGAGAATGATCCTCAGGTTACGGACCCAATCCGTATAGTTGCTACCATCGTATTTCAGCTTGGTTTTCTCTAGGAACGCGTTGAAGTTGAGGGCAACTTGAGCGTGGGCCATTTGATCTACAAGACATATCGTAAAGATTTTAGACTAAGTTCATGACAATTAAGTTCATATAATCAAATTTTAATGAACTCCCACTCAGATTGACATCTCTCTAGTCATCTAAGTGATACATGATCCGAATCGACTAGCCCGTGTCCGATCATCACGTGAGACGGACTAGTCATCAACGGTGAACATCTTCATGTCGATCGTATCTTCTATACAACTCATGTTCGACCTTTCGGTCTTCCGTGTTCCGAGGCCATGTCTGTACATGCTAGGCTCGTCAAGTGAACCCTAAGTGTATTGCGTGTGTAAATCTGGCTTACACCCGTTGTATGCGAAAGTTAGAGCCTATCACACCCGATCATCACGTGGTGCTTCGGAACAACGATCCTTAGCAACGGTGCACAGTTAGGGGGGAACACAATTCTTGAAATTTTAGTGAGAGATCATCTTATTTACTACCGTCGTTCTAAGTAAACAAGATGCATAAACATGATAAACATCACATGCAATCAAATAAAGTGACATGATATGGCCAATATCATCTTGCTCCTTCGATCTCCATCTTCGGGGCACCATGATCATCTTTGTCACCGGCATGACACCATGATCTCCATCATCATGATCTCCATCATCGTGTCTTCATGAAGTCGTCACGCGAACTATTACTTCTACTACTATGGCTAACGTTTAGCAATAAAGTAAAGTAATTACATGGCGTTATTCAGTTGACACGCAGGTCATACAATAATTAAGACAACTCCTATGGCTCCTGCCGGTTGTCATTTTCATCGACATGCAAGTCGTGATTCCATATTACAAGAACATGATCAATCTCATACATCACATATATCATTCATCACATCTTCTTGGCCATACCACATCACATAGCACATGCTGCAAGAACAAGTTAGACGACCTCGAATTGTTGTTGCAAGTTTTTACGTGGCTTCTATAGGTTTTCTAGCAAGAACGTTTCTTACCTACGCCAAAACCACAACGTGATTTGTCAATTTCTATTTACCCTTCATAAGGACCCTGTTCATCGAATCCGATCCGACTAAAGTGGGAGAGACAGACACCCGCCAGCCACCTTATGCAACTAGTGCATGTCAGTCGGTGGAACCAGTCTCACGTAAGCGTACGTGTAAGGTCGGTCTGGGCTGCTTCATCCCACGATGCCGCCGAATCAAGATTGGACTAGTAACGGCAAGAAAATTGAACAAACTCAACGCCCACAACTTGTTTGTGTTCTACTCGTGCAAGATGCTACGCAAAGACCTAGCTCAGATGCCACTGTTGGGGAACGTAGCAGAATTCAAAAAAATTCTACGCTTTCACCAAGATCAATATAAGGAGTCATCTAGCAACGAGCATAAAGGAGTGCATCTACATACCCTTTGTAGATCGCGTGCGGAAGCATTCGAAGGAACGTGGATGATGGAGTCGTACTCGTCGTGATCCTCGTCACCAATGATCCCAGCGCCGAACGGACGGCACCTCCGCGTTCAACACACGTACGGTACAGCGATGTCTCCTCCTTCTTGATCCAGCAAGGGGGGAGGAGAGGTTGACGGAGATCCAGCAGCACGATGGCGTGGTGGTGGAGGCAACAGGAAAAGCTGCAGGGCTTCGTCGGTGCCCTGCGGGAGGAGTTGGAGGTGTGACGGGAGGGGGGAGAGGCGCCAGAGGCTTGGGGTGCGGCTGCCCTCCCCCCCACTATATATAGGGGCAAGGGGGGCGCCGTCCCTAGGAGATGCAATCTCCTAGGGGGGCGGCGGCCAGAGGGGGGAAACTTGCCCCCCAAGGCATAGGGGGGCGCCCCCTCCCCCTAGGGTTTCAACACTAGGTGCATGAAGGGGGGCCCATGTGGGTGCGCCAGCCCACTAGGGGCTGGCCCCCTTCCCCTTGCGGCCTACGGGGCCCTCCGGGATGGGTGGCCCCACCCGATGGACCCCCGGGACCCCTCCGGTGGTCCCGGGACACTCCCGGTGACCCCCGGAATTCACCCGATGGCCGAAACTGGACTTCCTATATATCATTCTTTACCTCCGGACCATTCCGGAACTCCTCGTGACGTCCGGGATCTCATCCAGGACTCTGAACATCATTCGGGTTTCCACGTGCATGTATCTCTAATACCCTAGTGTCACCGAACCTTAAGTGTGTAGACCCTACGGGTTCGGGAGACACACAGACATGACCGAGACGACTCTCCGGTCAATAACCAACAGCGGGATCTGGATACCCATGTTGGTTCCCACGTGTTCCTCGATGATCTCATCGGATGAACCACTGTGTCAAGGATTCACTCAATCCCGTATGTTATTCCCTTTGTCTGTCGGTACGGTACTTGCCCGAGATTTGATCGTCGGTATGCCCGATACCTTGTTCAATCTCGTCATGGCAAGTCTCTTTACTCGTTCCGTAATCCATCATCCCGTGACTAACTCCTTAGTCACTTTGAGCTCATTATGATGATGTCTTACCAAGAGGGCCCAGAGGTACCTCTCCGTCATGCGGAGTGACAATATCCCAGTCTCGGTTCGTAGCAACTCAATAGACACTTTCGGAGATACCCGTTGCGTACCTTTATAGTCACCCAGTTACGTTGTGACGTTTGGCACACCCAAAGTATTCCTACGGTATCCGGGAGTTGCACAACCTCATGGTCTAAGGAATAAATACTTGACACTGGAAAAGCTTAAGCATTACGAACTAAACGATCTCGTGCTAGGCTCAGGATTGGGTCTTGTCCATCACATCATTCTCCTAATGATGTGATCCCGTTATCAATGACATCCTATGTCCATGGTCAGGAAACCGTGACCATCTGTTGATCAACGAGCTAGTAACTAGAGGCTTACCAGGGACACGTTGTGGTCTATGTATTCACACATGCATCGCTGTTTCCGTACAATACAATTCAAGCATGAATAACAGACAATTATCATGAACAAGGAAATATAATAATAATCCTTTTATTATTGCCTCTAGGGCATATTTCCAACAAGCCAGAGTGCGCTTTGCTTTCACCGGATCTATCTTCTCCTCCGGAGGTGGATGTCTCTGTGCTTTCAACCCTTGAAACCAGTCCTTCACTTTGGCTTTAGCGATCTTCGCGTTTTCCTCGTCGGACCTCTCGTATGGTAACTTCTCTAGAGGCGTGAGAGAAGGACCGAATCTGTATTGCCTCCCGCCTCTTGCTGTACTGCTAGACGCCGGCAGACCAGACGGAGCGGATGTCTTCTTTCCTTGCTTACGCAGCGGAGGAGAAGGACTACGACGTGCCGGAGCAGCCGGAGCGGCGGCGGGTCTCTTTCGCCCTTGCTGACGAGGCGGAGAAGGAGGAGGCTGGCTGCTCGGGCGCGCCGGTGCAGGCGGAGAAGGAGGCGGAGTGCCGCCACGCGCCGGAGAAGGAGCTGGCCGAGTGCCCTGATCATCACTCGTCGGAGGAGGAGGCGGTGGAGGAGGCGGAGTGCCCTGACTCGCCGGAGGAGGAGGAGGAGGCGGAGGCATCCAGTTCAGAAGGTTGATGAGGTCCTTCCGCCATAGGCATGGAGTCTTCAGAGAAGAACCCAGCCGAGTCTCCCCTTCACCGGTAGGGTGGTCAAGCTGGAGGTCCTCAAATCCCTCTGTTATTTCATCCACAATCACCCTAGCATATCCTTCTGGAATCGGCCGGTAGTGAAAAGTTGCGCCGGGTTCAGTAGGAAGACCAGAGCCAACAGCCGCCTTGACCTTCATATTAATCCATTGCGTCATAAGGTGGCAATTTTGAGACTCCGTGATAGCATCCACGGGATAGCTGGCAGGAGCCGTCAAGACATGCTCCGGCTGAAGTAGCTCGGTGGAAGCCACGCTGCTTCTCCGCTGATATGGCAGGGTAGCTTCGGGGGAAGCTTCGGTAGTTCTTTTGCTGCGATTTGCTTCTCGTTCCTCTATCGCTTGTACCCTAGCGTGCAGCGCCTGTAGTTCGGTCTGCTGCACTTTCTTCCTCCTCTCGTGGCATTTGTAACCGCCTGCGTCCGGAAACCCAGCACTCCATGGAACGGAGCCTGGCGTGCCTCATGTCCGTCGAGGGTGCTTAGGATTTCCGAGGGCCATTGTGAGCTCATCATTCTCTCTGTCGGGAACGAACGTCCCTTGCTGCGCTGCTTTGATATAGTGCCGAAGCTTCTTGACTGGTATTTCCAATTGCTCGTCCGTCCAAATGCACTTCCCTGATACAGGGTCCAAGGTTCTGCCAGCCCCGAAGAACCAAGTCCGGCAACGGTCTGGCCAGTTCATTGTCTCTAGTTCGATCCCTTTATCAAGCAGATTATTCTCAGCCTTGGCCCACTTAGGTCGGGCTCTGAGGTAGCCACCTAACCCCGTGCGATGGTGATGCTTATTCTTCGCAGCATTTTGCTTGTTTGTCGCCGACATCTTCTTACTCTTTTCCGATGTCTTGTAGGCCACACATGCGGGCCAGTCATCTCTGATCTTCTCATATATGCCCTTGAATTCTGGTGTCTCTTTTTTGCCGACAAACTTATTCAGGTATTTCTTCCACCTCTTGAATAGGTCTGCCATCTTCGTAAGAGCAAAAGACATGATTAGTTTAAATTTGAATTTTTTAAAATTTGTGTGAATCACTAGTTTATGAATAACTTTACTATAAAAATCGATTTTTGAGTCATTCTTTCAACTGCTATTTAATATTACTGTGTTTTATCATTATACTCAATTTGATAATTTTAGTTAGTCATAACAAATATTATAGGCATTTTTTTCCTTTTTTGCTATTTATTTTTTCATTTCTACTTAGAACTAAATACTTATAGTTTTTTAGTGATTTCTTTTTTCTTTTAGGTCACAAAAAGTATAAACTTTCTGTTAGTGCCATTAGTTTTAAAATTTGAATAATTTAAATTTGAATTTTTTAAAATTTGTGTGAATCACAAGTTTGTGATTAACTTTACTAAAAAAATGAACATAGATGAAGCTATAGAGAGAATTCAACCTAAATTCATAATCAATTTCTGTGAATTTTAGAGAAATTCATTATGAATTTAGGTCAAATTCCCTGTATAGGGACATCTATTTTCACTTGGAGAGGAGCTCAACAAGGCAGAGAGGGACGGGCTTATAAACCGGTGTGGGCGCTCTTCGGTTGTCGAGGTGGGACTAAACTCTAAGCACAACAGGACCAACCCTTTAGTCCCAGTTTGTGGCGAGCCCTATTTTTTTCCAGTTTTTTTGTTTTGTTTTCTGCATTATTTATTTTCTTTTGTTTTGCTTTATTTTTTAATTATAAACTTTTTGTTAGTGCCATTAGTTTTCAAATTTGAATTCTTTGAAATTTGTGTGAATCACAAGTTTGTGGTTAACTTTACTAAAAAATGTACATAGATGCACCTATAGAGAAAATTCGACCTAAATTCATAGTTTTCAAATGAACTCTGAAAAAGTTGGCATAGCATGTGCATGTACAAAACGGACAATGGTATCATACTCGTCTGTTACAAAGTTGGCATGGTATCATCATAATAGTTGCGGAAAAAATTCTTCACTTTTTCTTCGCTTGTGTCATTTTCTTATTGCGCCGTAACCATGGATAATCTTCATCGTTTATCAGGATGCTTGGGTCAGCCTTGACTTTGAAGGGAGGAATTTCATGAAACTTTTCATAATCTTCAGATATGTCTGTCTTGCCCTCCACTCCCAGGATGTCCCTTTTTCCTGAAAGAACTATGTGGCGCTTTGGCTCATCGTATGATGTATTCGCTTCCTTATCTTTTATTTTTCTCGGTCTGGTAGACATGTCCTTCACATAGATAACCTGTGCCACATCATTGGCTAGGACGAACGGTTCGTCAGTGTACCCAAGATTTTTCAGATCCACTGTTGTCATTCCGTACTGTGGGTCTGCATGTACCCCGCCTCTTGACAGATTGACCCATTTGCACTTAAACAAAGGGACCTTAAAATCATGTCCGTAGTCAAGTTCACATATGTCCACTATGTAACCATAATATGTATCCTTTCCCCTCTCGGTTGTTGCATCAAAGAGGACACCGCTGTTTTGGTTGGTGCTCTTTTGATCTTGGTCAATCGTGTAAAATGTATTCCCATTTATCTCGTATCCTTTGTAAATCAATACAGTCAAAGATGGTCCCCTAGACAACAAGTACAGCTCATCACAAACAGTGTTGTCACCTCTGAGACGTGTTTCCAACCAACTGCTGAAAGTCCTGATGTGTTTACATGTAATCCAGTCGTCGCACTGCTCCGGGTGTTTGTAGCGCAGACTGTTCTTGTGTTCATCGACATACGGGGTCACCAAGGTAGAGTTCTGTAGAACTGTGTAGTGTGCTTGAGACCAAGAATATCCGTCCCTGCATATTATTGAGTCCCTTCCAAGCGTGCCTTTTCCAGTCAGTCTCCCCTCATACCGCGATTTAGGGAGACCTATCTTATTAAGGCCAGGAATGAAGTCAACACAAAACCCGATGACATCCTCTGTTTGATGGCGCATGGAGATGCTTCCTTCTGGCCTAGCGCGGTTATGGACATATTTCTTTAGGACTCCCATGAACCTCTCAAAGGGGAACATATTGTGTAGAAATACGGGCCCCAGAATGACAATCTCGTCGACTAGATGAACTAGGACGTGCGTCATGATATTGAAGAAGGATGGTGGGAACACCAGCTCGAAACTGACAAGACATTGCGCCACATCACTCCTTAGCCTTGGTACGATTTCTGGATTGATCACCTTCTGAGAGATTGCATTGAGGAATGCACATAGCTTCACATGGCTAATCGGACGTTTTCCGGTAGAAGCCCCCTCAATGCAACCGGAAGTAGTTGCGTCATAATCACGTGGCAGTCATGAGACTTTAGGTTCTGGAACTTTTTCTCTGGCATATTTATTATTCCCTTTATATTCGACGAGAAGCCAGTCGGGACCTTCATACTGAGCAGGCATTCAAAGAAGATTTCTTTCTCTTCTTTCGTAAGAGCGTAGCTGGCAGGACCTTCATACTGCTTCGGAGGCATGCCGTCTTTTTCGTGCAAACGTTGCAGGTCCTCCCGTGCCTCAGGTGTATCTTTTGTCTTTCCATACACACCCAAGAAGCCTAGCAGGTTCACGCAAAGGTTCTTCGTCACGTGCATCACGTCGATTGAAGAGCGGACCTCTAGGTCTTTCCAGTAGGGTAGGTCCCAAAATATAGATTTCTTCTTCCACATGGGTGTGTGTCCCTCAGCGTCATCCAGAACAGCTAGTGCGCCGGGACCCTTTCCAAAGATTACATGTAAATCATTGACCATAGCAAGTACGTGATCACCGGTACGCATGGTGGGCTTCTTCCGGTGATCTGCCTCGCCTTTGAAATGTTTGCCTTTCTTTCAACATTGATGGTTGGTCGGAAGAAATCGACGATGGCCCAGGTACACATTCTTCATGCATTTGTCCAGGTATATACTTTCAGTGTCATCTAAACAGTGCGTGCATGCGTGGTATCCTTTGTTTGACTGTCCTGAAAGGTTACTGAGAGTGGGCTAATCGTTGATGATCACGAACAGCAACGCCTTTAGGTTAAATTCCTCCTGTCTATGCTCATCCCACGCACGTACACTGTTTCCATTCCACAGCTGTAAAAGTTCTTCAACTAATGGCCTTAGGTACACATCAATGTCGTTGCGGGGTTGATTAGGGCCTTGTATGAGAATTGGCATCATAATGAACTTCCGCTTCATGCACATCCAAGGAGGAAGGTTATACATACATAGAGTCACGGGCCAGGTGATGTGATTGCTGTTGTGCTCCCCGAAAGCAATAATGCCATCCGTGCTTAAAGCAAACCATACGTTCCTTGGGTCCTTTGCAAACTCCTCCCAGTACTTTCTCTCGATTTTTCTCCACTACGACCCGTCAGAGGGTGCTCTCAACTTCCCGTCTTTCTTACGGTCCTCACTGTGCCATCGCATCAACTTGCCATGCTCTCTGTTTCTGAACAGACGTTTCAACCGTGGTATTATAGGAGCATACCACATCACCTTCGCAGGAACCCTCTTCCTGGCGGGCTGGCCGTCAACATCACCAGGGTCATCTCGTCTCATCTTATACCGCAATGCACTGCAATACTGCATACCGGGCATGCGTTCAGATCCTTGTATGCACCGCGGTAGAGGATGCAGTCATTAGGGCATGCATGTATCTTCTGCACCTCCAATCCTAGAGGGCATACGACCTTCTTTGCTGCGTATGTACTGTCGGGCAATTCGTTATCCTTTGGAAGCTTCTTCTTCAATATTTTCAGTAGCTTCTCAAATCCTTTGTCAGCCACAGCATTCTCTTCCTTCCACTGCAACAATTCCAGTACGGTACCGAGCTTTGTGTTGCCATCTTCGCAATTAGGGTACAACCCTTTTTTGTGATCCTCTAACATGCGATCGAACTTTAGCTTCTCCTTCTGACTTTCGCATTGCGTCCTTGCATCGACAATGACCCGGCGGAGATCATCATCATCGGGCACATCGTCTGGTTCCTCTTGATCTTCAGCAGCTTCACCCATTGTAGCATCATTGGGCACATCGTCTGGTTCCTCTTGATCTTCACCAGCTCCCCCCATTGCAGCATCACCGTATTCAGGGGGCACATAGTTGTCATCGTACTCTTCTTCTTCGCCGTCTTCCATCATAACCCCTATTTCTCCGTGCCTTGTCCAAACATTATAGTGTGGCATGAAACCCTTGTAAAGCAGGTGGGAGTGAAGGATTTTCCGCTTAGAGTAAGACATCGTATTCCCACATTTAGTGCATGGACAACACATAAAACCATTCTGCTTGTTTGCCTCAGCCGCATCGAGAAACTCATGCATGCCCTTAATGTACTCGGAGGTGTGTCTGTCACTGTACATCCATTGCCGGTTCATCTACGTGCATTATATATAATTAAGTGTGTCAAAAACCATTACAGAACATCATAAATAGATAATTAAGTGACAAATTAATAGAAGTTCATCATCACATTAAAACCAAAGTACATACATAGTTCTCATCTAACAACATATAGCTCTCCAGAGCATCTAATTAATTTTCACCATACATTGAAACTATGTAAAACATTTCAATGCGAAAACAAATGCGATCATAATCGCAACCAAGGTAACAATTGATCCAATAGCATAATGATACCAAGCCTCGGTATGAATGGCATATTTTCTAATCTTTCTAATCTTCAACCGCATTGCATCCATCCTGATCTTGTGATCATCGACGACATCCGCAACATGCAACTCCAATATCATCTTCTCCTCCTCAATTTTTTTTATTTTTTCCTTCAAGAAATTGTTTTCTTCTTCAACTAAATTTAACCTCTCGACAATAGGGTCCATCTTGATCTTGTGATCATCGACGACTTCCGCAACATGCAACTCCAATTCCATCTTCTCCTCCTCCGTTTTTTCCAATTTTTTCTTCAAGGAAATGTTTTCCTCTTCAACTAAATTTAACCTCTCCACAAGAGGGTCAGTTGGAATTTCCGATTCAACTACCTCCTAGACATATAAAAACATCTATGCATGTCAGGTTGGTCGGCATAATTGTCAGAAACACTAAAACAAATAGTTATAAATTAAAGATAATATACCACATCCGAATCGTAGACAGGACGAGGGCCCACGTGGGCGGATATCAAAACCATCGCACTATATAATAACAAGCAATAATAAACGTAAGAAAAATAGACAAATATCTATCTAAAGCAATAATAACAAGCAATAATATAAGTAAGAAAAGCATGGACATAACAAGAGGCTCACCAAGGTGGTGCCGGTGTCAAGATCGGCGGGGGCGATCGACGGCGGCGAAGACATGGACGGGACGTGACAGACCGCTAAACCTAGACAAATCTCGGAGAAAATGGAGCTTGGAGTTCGAGCTTCGAGAGGAGAAAAGCTTAACTAGTGTGGCTCGGACATTCCATCGAACACGTTGTGTGCATAGGAGGTGAGCTAGAGCACCACCAAGCCCTCTCCCCCTCGGCCAGAAAAAACAGAGCAGTGTGCTCTGCTCTTACGCGAGGGGGTATATATAGGCACCTCATTGGTCCCGGTTGGTGACATGAACCGGGACTAAAGGGGAGCCTTTGGTCCCGGTTCAAGTCACCAACCGGGACCAATGGTGGTGGGCAAGGAGCAAGGCCCATTGGTCCCGGTTCGTCCCACCAACCGGGACCAAAAGGTCCAGACGAACCAGGACCAATGGCCCACGTGGCCCGGCCGGCCCCCTGGGCTCACGAACCGGGTCCAATGCCCCCATTGGTCCCGGTTCTGGACTGAACCGGGACTAATGGGCTGATCCGGCCTGGACCATTGCCCCGTTTCTACTAGTGTTCCTTCCTTGGTGGCCAGCTCCTATTCTTCATCCCGTGACACCGACGAGCATGAAGACTTGGACGACACTGCGGCAGGCCCTACATCAACAATCGACCCCAACAACGCTGGCGCTCCTTCCTCTACTTGAGATTGTTCAGGGGCGTTAGTCCTCAGTTTCGATCCTTTTGGTCATTCAATGACAAAGGGGGAGAAATTTGAGTTAATCTTCAAGCGGGTCTATTTATATGGGCGTTTTTGCTAAGTTACAACTCTCGTTCTTCTGATGACTTTGTTGGATCGAGTTGTAAACTTAAACTCTATGGTGGCTGATACTTTTACTATGGTTTTTCTGCATGCTTATTCCTCATTAATGTTTACGCACGCGTGCTGAATTACACCAGTCGCCATATTTCATCATGCATTTCAAGTTCTTCATATTATATGTCAAATGCGTCTATGAATTACAAGATATAGGGGGAGATCTCCATGATTCTACTCTTAAAGTGTGCATTGCTTCAAAAGCAAATTTCTCACTATGCACATCTTCAGGGGGAGTTCTTCTATATCTTGCAATCAAACCTCTCAATGTCAGTATTTCCACTTCATATGTTTATCCCCGTTGAAAACTTAACCTATATTGTCATCAATCACCAAAAAGGGGGAGATTGTAAGTGCATCTAGTGCCCCTTAGTGATTTTGGTGTATTGAAGACTTATAGGTTAAGGGACTAATGTGATTATGAGTGTACACATGTCTATAAGTCTATGAGGAGTTTGATATTTACAGAGAAAGTCGACCCCTAAAAATGAAGTTTTTCGACTAAAGACTTTGGATTTTTGAAGACTTTCTGAAGACTTTGGAAGTGAAGAAATTGGTGTGACCTTGAAGACTTGGTACTCATTTGAGGAACATGAAGCGTGAAGACTTTTGTTTTCGTAGTTTCATTTTCTCTTTCTTGAGTCATAGGAAACACCGTACTCTTAAAGGGGGTCAAGGAAATACTAAGGAAAAAATTTCATGTGATGCTCAGCTCAAAATCCTACACCTACCAATCCCTTCGAGTGAAGCCATTGGAAATATCATACAGTTCGGTCATATTCTTCAGTGACAGAGACGAAGTTCTTCTGGTCTCTGAGGAATTTGTTCTGACTGAGGAGTTAGGAATTCGCCAGTGCGGATTTCCTACAAGTGAGGAACATGATATCCCTGAGGAATTTGATACTCAACATTCCGACCGTTGATGTGCTATGCGCCAGCTATCCCAAAATATCTACCTACCTAACAGTCATATCATTGAAGGGCATTTATGTCTTATCATGTCGGCCTGCTCCCTAAGCTATAAATAGCCACCCCCTACAACCACTAGCTGGTTGGCTGCTCCGAGAGAAACTGACACTTGTCATTTGAGAGCATCCCATCCTCCGAGGACTTTGAGCGAAAATCATCAAGTGAGGAAAAACCCCAAACCCAAACACCTAAAACCATAAAGTGATTGGGCATCACTGAATAGATTGATCATGTGTGGATCCGACACTTGTTACCTTTGAAGACTGTGCTTCTTCCAGACGGTTAGGCGTCATGGTCTAGAGCATCCAAGAGGAATTGTGGATTGCCGAGTGACCGAGTTTGTGAAGGTTTGGAAGTCACCTGAAGACTTACCACGAGTGATTGGGCGAGGTCTGTCTGACCTTAGGTCAAGGAGAATACGGTGAGGACTGTGTGTCCGGGACTGGGTGTCCTCAGGTTTAAATACCTAGCCGCTCCAACCAGACGTACAACTGAGACAGCAGTTGGAACTGGTCTACCAAATCATTGTCTTCACTAAGCTTACTGGTTCTATTTCCTCAACTCTTTCATTTCCTCATAACTGTGTTGTGTGGTTGTTCATATCTGTTTGAAGACTTTGACTGAAGACTTTCTCAATTTCCTCAGTTCAATTTCTTCAGTCTATTTGTCTTCATCCTGTGTTATCCCGTGTTTACGCATTCTGTACTCTGTGCTTGTCTTCATTTCATCATGATGACCATGCCTGTGTTTTGCTATGTTTACTTTTGAGTACTTATTCCACTGCAAGTAGTTCTTCGCTAAGGAATTTCCTCACCCTTAAATTCCTCAGTGAAGAATTCATAAAAATCGCCTATTCACCCTCCCCCTCTAGTCGATATAACGCACTTTCAGAACACCGACAACTGGAAAGAAATGTGCGAACATGAATATAATGTCGGTGGAAACACGTACTCCCCCAAGCTTAGGCTTTTGGCCTAACTTGGCAATCACCAACCGTAGTAGTCAGCGTGGTAGCTCACGGAGGCTCTTTATGCAACCATCTCAGCCCACCGAGCAGCCACGACCTCCGCATTGTGTGCACGAGTTTTGTTCTCAGAAACATAGTATCTTCCGTTGCTGTGGAAATCAAAGAGAGCAGGCGCGGGCAAAAAGGTATCCACAATATGATTTTTATTAAACCTAAGGTTATAAGTATAATTACAAATTTTCCCTGAAGAAACTTATGGCGCTTCATAGCCTCAAAGTATAAGGGTCATTCGGCAAGTTGATACACGCAACTCCCTTGCTAAATGTGAGGCATAAATCCCACCATAAAAACAACTGCTACCAGCGTTGTGCTGCAATCTGCGAGCAACAATCGCTCCAAGGTTGTAACATTGAGTACTAGTGAGGGCAGTGTGTATGGGTCTCAAGTCAGGAGCGCACAGTGTGCTCGAGTCCCGCTTGCCTATGATACATTTACCATTAAACAGTACAAAATAGTGAATTGAAGGAAAATGGATGCTTTTTATTCTACCTTGAGTCACTCCTCTATCCTCTCCATAACAAACACTAGTCAAAAATAACTCATACTCAGACCTCGGTGGTTCATCTAGTGTGGCACCCCGGCTTAGAGAAACCGGAACGCCCCGTATTCCAGCCCAGAGATCGAGGTGAAGTCTTCTAGAATACAGAACTACTTAGCATAGAATAAACTAGCTTTCTATTACAACCTGAATATGGATACAAGGTCTCCGATATTACATGAATAACACCGGCACGGCGACGCTACGCCAACCACAGTTGCTCTACGCAAGCAGCATAACAACTCGAGGCAGCGGAACCTCTACTTGCAGCGGAACAACGAACGGCCATGATGGACTCCAATCCGTAGGGACTCTGGCTGGAACATTTATCCTAGCTCGCGAACACAGGAACCACACCAAAGCAAGCAAGCAATCCAGGCACGACCTGTAAACTGGCATGACTCGCCAGGTCAGTACATTGAATGTACTTGCAAGCTCACAATAACCAAAAGCAATCAAGACAAACAACAACATGGCATTAGCAGGTAATTCAATCATGAACATGGTACTAACAGAACAACATGGCATGCACAACATGATACAACTAGAACAACCATAACATGAACATACGAAGATGGTGATACTACCTGCAACATGATGATACTAACATGCACCAACTTACTCTGCTCGGGTTACCTCGTAACCCTCACATGCACAAACTTACCACCACAGACATCACACGGTCATCTCAGGATCAAATCAAGCTTGGTATAAACAATACCGTAGTAATCATTAAATGACCACAGGGAGCTTGATCTTTACCCATGATTCTCGCACAGCATCACGAATATCCAACAACTCGGTATCCTCGATACCACGGTGATCATTCACGGATCACAAACGGAACCACTCTTGGCTCAACGGTTACCTCGTAACCAAACAGTGATCATCTCTTGATCACGACCAATCTCTTTCTCATCATCAATCTGAGGTTGTTATTAAGCACATTATTATTGTTACTGTTGACTCATAGTGTGACCGGCACGAACTGGACCCTTATCCATGGGCACGGCTATCGATAGATTAAGACACACACTCTGCAGAGGTTAGCACATTGTACCCACACCACAAAACCCATGGCCTCACACTCCCATTCGGGTGGACCAACGGCGTTCCGACAAAACCGTCCTATTGCCATGACACTCTACCGGCCGCCATGACTCACTCCCAACTGGGCTAGTCCTTTGGTGGCCCCGTGTCTACCAAAGACACCAACGACCAACGTCATGGCCAAAACATAAACGTCCCACACGGGGACACGAGCTCAGAACAACAACAATGGGCACATAAGGCTTATGTCCGCCTACCTGATCAGGGTAGCGCGCGCCCATAACCTTCCCTCGTTGGAGGCACCGGCGAGAGGCATGAAAATAGACCCAGTTAGGGCCTTCCGATAAAGGCAAGTGTGGCTGCACTGGTCAGCTCGATTCGATGGCACCATGACTCAGCCAACAGTTATTCAAGTTCATTTTAAGTCCGGTTAAACTTGAATGCAAATGATGCTGAGCCATATTAAAATAACATGATGCAACTACAATGCATGAGCATGATATCAACATAAGCATGGAGGTGCAACATAATCATCGAGCATAACCACAATGAAGCATATATCCAAATGAGCATGGCATACTGACGAGCATGAATATCACAAGTATAATGCTACTCATGGCATACATGACTACTAGAATCATAAATAAATACCATGCAAGAACATAGCAAGAACACTACCAAGTAATCATGTAACTAACTAGTTGCAATGGAACATGCATATCAACGGTACTTGACAAACAACAAGCATGCATCAAGGTAAACATCACTAATACTAGAGTGCAATTCTACTACCATGCAAACATGATACTAACAAGTAGTACGAGATAACAAGAAGCATCGGACATAGCATGAAAGTGAACATGGAACCACGAGCATAACCGAAACAATGATGGCAGTAGCAAACAAGCAGACATGTAATGAGCAAACTTTTATTAAATGTTCAAGTAGAAACCATGGCTACTGCATGGCTATCATGCAAGTGGTTGTTGTGGCTTGCCTGGGGGTGAGGGAGACTCCGGGAAGAAGTGCGGTGAAGCCGTGGAACGAAACGCCGAAATGCTTCTCTCTTTGAGGGGCTGATTAGAGGCAAGGGCATAATGGTCATTTTCACAGTGTGAACACATAGTGAAAATGGTACCAACAGAAAGATCTCGTCGATACAAAGAAGTGAGCACTAGTTTCACCTATTTCGGAGCTACGGTTGCGGAGTTATGAGGGTTGGAAGAAGAAGGAACAATCTGTGAATATTTCTTCAGCAAACAGGTCCCTGAGTGGATAAGACAGAAAATACGCTTTCTGAGTTAGAAAATGTATTCTGGGCTGGTGAAGGAAAGAAGTTCGCTTTCGGGCAGATGAAAGCGTACCAAAGGAAATACGCCTTCGGGTAAATAAAAACGTACTCACCAGGGGGCGTTTCCACTTATGCGAGTGGATAAGGTGGTGGCTAACTTACATGTGGGGTCCGTTGGAGAGGGGGGCCGCCTGGCCAGCTGGCAAGGTGTCGTCTTCCTCCTCCCCTCGCTCATGTTCGTTCCCGAGTGGAACAGAACAAAAGCAGAGGAAGGAAACGGCCAAGGGGTCGGCCAGCTCCGGTGATCCCCGGCCCGATCGAGGGCACCAGCGGGACCGCAGAGCTGCACCGCACTTGTTCAGAGGGTCAGCCAGTGCCGAGGTGGAGTGGATAGGAGGGGAGTCCGCGGCGACAGGGGCGGACAGAGAGGCGGCAGTGGTGGAGGTTCTCGACGAAACAGCCACTCCGACGATGAATGGAGGGGCTAAGGAGGATCTCCAGGACGTGGGAAAACTCGTGGTGGAAACGAGAGGGAGGGAGGAGCTCCGCATGGCAGTGATGTAGAGGTAGCCGAACAGTGGAGGCGGTCGGGTGGTGATGGTGCTCGGCGCTGCGGGCAACTCCGGCGAGGGGCAAGGGGTCAGGATGACTCTTGGGGATGTGGGGAGCATGATTGCGGTGGTAGGAGGAGGAGAGGGGGCTCGAGCTCGTTGGAAACAAGATGAACTCCGGCGATGGCCATGGTGGCCGAAGAAGCAACGGCGAGATGTGGTTGCTCCGGTGGCCAAATGAGTCAAGGGAGAAGTGTGTGAGCTGTGGAAGGGCTCGGGGCATGCTTATATAGCTGAGGGGAGGGATCTAGAGCATCGCTAGCGAGCTTATGCAGTGCACTAATGGTGGACAGAGGCTGGGCGCGGCACGGGCACTATTCTTGTGGCGCATTAATGACGAACGACGACGAAGCAACAACGCAGGGCGATGCAGTCGAGCACGGGCGAGCTCCAGGACATGGAGGGACGTCGAGACGAGGAGGAAGGAGACGGGAACAGGGGCAAGAACGCGCCAGAGCTTGCAATCAGCATGACGCAAGCGTGATCACCACGCACACTAGCGCAAGCGGCGCGCTTTGGCATGTCCGACCATGTCCAATAGATAGACCGCCGTGCCCTTAGTCAAAATGAGGAAATAAATCGGTCCAGGGGCAAATAAGAGGTTTGCACTTAGCTCCAAAGTAAATCAACAGGAACGTGTTTGTAACTTGCCATGGGGAGACCGGATTAGTAACGCAGTAAAACTTTGTATGGCGATGATCACACACTAAGGTGATGTAGATCACCAAAAATCAGACTAATAGGAGGAGTTTAGATGAGGGTTGCTGTAGAAAGTGCAAAACTAGCCAGATTAGGGCACTATAATGTTGCACTCACATACTTAAGTGTCATGAGCTCAAATTTGGTGGAGTGGGATTGTTTGACCATATGGAGCTGCTGTAAAAATTCCATGCCATTTGGAATTACCAAAGTGGCACTTGCTTCTCAAAGCTCCATTCTGACCAGAAATTAGGAAAATTTACTGAGGATAAATGACTAACTGTATTGAGCCAAAACTTGGTGGAGGGAGTAGGTCTAGATGTAAGAATGTCGTGGTAAATTTTCATCTCAAATGAAGCAATATAAAATAGGGTTGCTTCACAAAGTGAAAATCTGACCAAAAACCAAGATTTGGAGCTGCGCTCACATAGATGATCTCCATGAGCTCAAATTTGGTTGAGATTCATGATTTGATCAAATGAAGGATGTGACAAAGTTTCAACTCATTTGGACATGCCTAGAATATACTTCCTTCACAAAGTTCCGTTCTAGACAGAAACTTTGGAAAATCCCTGAAATATAATTACTAGGAACATTAAGTTGAAATTTTGCAGAGGCCAATGATATGGACAGGGAAAGATGTCCAAAAAGTTTGGAGGCAATTGGGCAAAGATAAATAGCACTTGCTTCACAAAGTGCCATTTAGGGCAGAATAGGAAAATGATTATTGGAGGATTATTTTTTAACATGGCAATGAAATGTTTTGCCATATTTGAGAAAGATAGGAACCAAACAATTTATGAGAATTATTTGGGAATTTTTAGAATGACAGAGATATAGGTTGCTTCACAACCTAGGATAAAAGAATTATTCCTTTAATAGAAAAGGAATATTCCTTGGAAAAAGAATATTGGGTTAGGTCAAGGATGGAAATGACAGGATCATCGAATGATGAGGAGGATGGCAAGCTACTATAAAACCTAGGAATATATGATCTTCCCAAGTGTCAGAACCACATAGCCACAGAAAAACAAATAAAATCAAGAAATCCAAGAAAATCAAAGGAAAAAGAAAAGGGCAAAAATCCAGGCCGTCACAAACCTCCCCCCCCCCCCTTAAAAATATCTCATCCTCGAGATTTGTGTGCTTAGGGAACAAGTAAATATCCTGACTTGAAGAAACCGTTTCCAACACGGGTTTCTTTTATTCACTCTCACATTATGTTCACATATAATATTTCCACTAAATTTGATCTGATTGGCTGCCTTGATATGGGGTGGTTTGCTTTATCGTACCTCAAATTTTGGCCGGGCTTGCCTGATATGCTCCTGTTCATACTGTCTCAAATTTTCATTTCATACTGCTGACTTAGCTGAGGTCCGAAAGATTATCATTCTGACATATGTGTCCTTCTCGATATTGATCCTTGAGAGAGATATTAGTCTGTATCGAGTATCGAGGATATTCCACGGAGTTGGGAATACCTTCCCGTGGAACAAAGAATTCTCTTTTATCCAGGCATTGTATCGCTCGAATATATATGCATACCTTCTGTTTTCAAACTGTGATGTGAACCATACCTGTTCTTTTGATGGATTCTCACGTCTTGCAGGAGTTTCTGACTTATATTGATTGGCTTCACAGTATCAAGTATCCAGAGGTTTGATTGTTGCTTGACGTGTCTGAATAGAAAAATGCACCAGCTCACTGATTCTTTATTTTTCGGTATATCCATGGGGATGACTGTCCGTGCGATGCTTCGCCGAGGTCAACATATTGAGCTATCCTGAGGTCGGACGTGATAAACATCGGGTATTCAATGCTTGTCAGTTCTGAGCATACTGTGGACTGAGCAAGTTGTCCTGATGCAAGATCCTTACTGTATTGTCGGTCTTGATCCTTCATTATTATTTTCCGTGTCTGGATTTTTAACTGAAAGACTGGGCATTATATATCCTTGTTTATTTTCGCGACCCTTAGTGTTGTCATATTGAATATTCTGCCATCATACCTTTGTTCCGACTGATTCTCATTTCTGACTTAATCGTTGCAGATCTGACACTTGAAATAAACTGTCGTATGCTGACAATTTATTGTTTAATCTCTTGTACGAGTGTCGTACTGAAGAAGACTGGGCAGCTTGCACTGGAAACCACTGGGATATCTTGCTGAGGAAGACTGGATGGCTTATGCTCAAAGCTTTCGGTGGATAGCTTGCTGAGGAAGACTAGGTACCATACCTCAGAAGCTTCCCCCCTTAAAGACTTACTAGGGAAGATTTGGTATCTTATACCAGAAGCCTGTGCAGTATCTTATTGAAGAGTACTGAATGTCTTGCAGGGGAAAATTATTCATACCTTACTGATGCAAACTGGGGAATCTTGCCTTGTACGCTTCGCTGATAAATTGTAAAGACATACTGGACTAATAACATATATATATTCTTGCCATTCCGACTGCTGATTATTTGTATGATAAAATTTATCTGATGGTCCTTGCTGAATTCATTGCATATTTGGACTGACTTCTGGGTGTCGCGCGTCTTAAATCTGACTCATAGAAAAATTAATCATTGTGTACTGACCATACCTCTGACTTGAAATGCATGGTTGGACTTGAATCCAATTTTTGTTCTCCTGCTGCAATAATGGTAGATCTCTGAGGTTACTTCTTACTAAAAGTCTGCGCAGAATATAATTTGTACCCAGACCGGATGTCTGCAATACAATGATGTCGGCTGAAAATCTCATTGCTGTTAATTGAGTGCCTTGGTGTATATGTTTACTTCTCACTGCTTCTTCTGATCCAGTGTGTTGATTGAGCCATTTCCATAAGGGGGTAACAACGAAGATTCAAAGAAAGAAGCACGAGAAAATGATCGATTGCAATAAAGCACACAACAAACAAGCTACAAAACTAATCCACCCAGGCACACACAAGCACACACAAGCATAAACAAGCAATGATACTACAGCAGATGCACATGCACTACACGCGGGACTACACCCTACGCTTGAGAAAACGCTCGGGAGCTGACAAAGTAGCTAGCGGGACGGCTGACTCTGAAACTCCGGATGGACGAGGCGGAGGGGTTTGAGAAGCTGGCGGAGACTGAGGTAAAGCAGCACAAAGAAATCTCCTGGCTCGAATGGCATCTCGGACTAACTCGGAAATAAGAAGACACTCGGCCGTCATGTAACAAGACATGGCGAGGATAGTCGGGTCATCTTGAGGGTTGACGGAGGGAAACTGGATCCGCCTAGGGTTCTCGACGATGGTGAGATAATATTGATAAGCACGGTTCTCTTGCACCATGCTCTCGATGACGAAGACTGGTGATTCCTCCCATTGCAGCAAGCTGAACGGCACGCTCAGGAGTAGCGTCGTAACCACCGTGGAAACTGTAGGTGTGCTTACCAATAGGAATTGGGGCTGACAGATGGACATGAGCAACATATTCCAGAATTCTTCCTCTGGTAGAAGACTGGAATACTTGGTAGTGGGGTGGATCTCCGAGGGGATAAATACTGAGCCACATATCTCCAAGGAGGGTGGCAAAGCTGAGAGGTGCATGAGTGGGACTGGACTCAATAAGAACATGTGACACCCCGAGACCGATGCGCCAGGTGTCAGCCAGTTATTCGTCGCCGTTACCATGTCATCGGCTTACATGTTGCATCTTTGCCTTGTCATCGTGTGCATTGCATCATCATGTTTTCAAAACTTGCATCCGTCCGAGTCCGCCCGTCCTCTCCGTTGTCCGTTCTGAGCCTAGACACACTCGCACGCGCCCGCGGCACCTCCGAATATTTATTTTATGAGTGGCCGGAAAATGTTCTCGGAATGGGTTGAAACTTGGCGTGTGGTCTTATTATAGTGTAGACAGACCGCCTGCCAATTTTCGTCACATTCGGAGCTCGTTTGATGGCCCAACGGATAATTATAGCGGCACTAGTCGCCGGTTAATTCGTCTGACGTTTTCGGTCTCCGAAAACTCCCGCGGGCCTCTCTCTCTCTTCTCTCCTCGCAGCCCGAGACCTCTCCTACACAGCCACTAGGCCTGCCTAACCCCCTTTGCGACCGGTGTCGTCCGATCGTCATCGGGGGGTGCAAAACACCCCTAAAACTCCCCCTAACCTAGCCCTTGTCTATAAATAGACACCCCAGCTACCTAATTTGGCCTAAACCTAGTCTAAAACCTATCCTAGCCCTCCCCTAACCTCGAGCCGCCTCTACTCCTTGCTTTCCGCGCCGACCAGTCCTACCGCCGCCACTTGTCGCCGCCGGAATGGCCCGCGCCACCGCCAGTTTCGCCGTTGCCAATCTACATCCGCCATGTGGCGAACTGTGGCCTCCCCACACCCCTCAGCCACCTCCCCGCCGCCAGGGCCCGTGTGACCCAGATCCGGCCCGCCCGGGCCCCGATCTGGGCCCAAGGCCCGCATCGCGCCGCCGCCCCGCAGGTCTCGCCTCCCCGCGCTCCGTCCCCGAGCAACCGCCGTCGTGCGTCGCTCTGAGCCCCGCCACCGAGCGCCCCTCTTAGCCCCGCCGCCGCGCGCCCACTGCGCCCCGCCGCCAGCGTCCCCGACCTGCTACTCTTCCCGCTCAATCCAGAGCTGGATCGGGCGTGTCGCCTCGCGTCGCCGGACTCATGCCGCCTCGCCGGAGTAAAGCACCAGCGCGCCCGCCATGGCCCGCCCCGCCCTTGGCCAACTCTGGACAGATCCGGCCGGGCAAGGCTCCCCGCGGCCGGATCCGCCCGTCCCCGGACTCCTCCGCCATCAAGAGCTCCTCGCCGGAGTTGCGCGCTCGCCGGAGCTCCTCCCGCCGCGCCGTCGCTCGTTGTTGGCCGGACCTCCTCGCCGGGCCGGACATGTCCGGACGAGCCGGACATGTCCAGCCTCCCCTCACCGCGAGCCACTGTTGCGTGGGCCCGCGTCCAGCCGCCCGGACACGTCCGATCGCACCCGGACACGTCCGCCCAAGACCCCTCGGAGGTTGTTTTTCTTCTAAGTCCTCAGAAACTGTAATTTTGTTGCATACTTTGAGTGGCTGTAACGTTTTGTGTGATTATCTAAATTGGGTGTATGATATATCAAAATGTTCGTCTCGTGATGCTCTTCATATTGTTCATGTGCCATATTGCCATGTTAATCTCTGTTGCAAAAGTGCATGTGGCTGTTAAGTGCTGAAACTTGTTATGAGATGCTGATTTGACTTGTTCATAGCTATTGGTGTGATTGTCTTTTATGCCACATGTCAATATGGTTTAGAAGCACAATCATGCCATCTTTGTTGTGGTGCAATCCACTTTTCATGATATGCCTTGTGGTGTTTGCAACAAGCTTGTAAAGTAGCCTACTCGCTGTTGTTGTTTCCTGAGACTTGTTGAAAAACTGCTAAGTCTGAAACTGTTAAATCTGATGCCATGTTTGCTTGATGCCCCACTCAAATTCATGCTTGTTTTGGGTTGTCCAATGATCAGTTGTCCATGTTATGCTCTATCCATCCATGCCCTTATTTGCTTATATGGCCTGCTGCAACTTACTTATTTCTTGCTCTCAAGTTGCTATAAATGTACCTGTCAGACTGTTATCAGCATGATCAATTTGGTGAAGCTTGTTGTTATTGATCCATGCCTCCTATGGAGTTGTTCCAATGGAGTTTTTTGATGTATGTTATGTCTATTACATGTCCATTATCTTTATATACTTAGTAGAGCTGATATGCTTGTTGTTTTGTGCCTCCGAAGGCAGCATCGTGATGATGTTTTTGCCTTCCCATATTTTGACTAAGTCTGGATAAATTTATTGTAACTTGCCATGCTTGTTTAATTGTGTTCCAGCAAGTTTTTGGGTGTGCTCTAAGTTCATGCTTGTTAAGTATCATGTCTATTTCACATCCATGCCTCTTGTTATCATGTTTGGGTGCTGTAGCTTATATATACCTTGCTCCAAAGGTGCTATGTTGCTGAATTTGGACAGCTTGTTGTTATATCTTGTTTCATGTGTATGTGTTGAACCGTTGCTCCGTTTTGAGCGTGCCCTATATGAAACTTGTGTGATTTTGCATGTAGAAGCATAATATCATGTTGTTTACATGTTTGGAGTGTGTTTGCTTGTTGTTTGGTTGCATCTTGCATAATTGCCATGCTTGACTTGTTTTGCTCATATCTTCTAGGCCATAGCTCTGAATTAAATAAACTTTATATGAAACTTGACAAACTTGCTGTTTAACAACTTCAACTTAAGATTTGTTCAGATCTGGACCAACTTCGAAATGTGCATATGAGGACTTACCGGAATTGTTATATGTTGATTCCGGCCTCATTTAAACTTGTTGGTTTGTATTGCTCTTGTGTGCTTCATCCCTTGCCATGTTTTGCATCATATAGACTTGTCTTGCATCATACTTGGTTGAGCATTAAGTCATGTCTTGTGTGGTGTGTTTACCGTGTTGCTTGCTTCTTCTTGTTAGTGCTTATTCCGTTGCGATCGTGAGGATTTGTTTGACTACACGTGGTTCGACTCTGTGGCTTCTTCTTCGTCTTCTTCATGGACTTGTTCTTCTTCCTTGCGGGATCTCAGGCAAGATGACCATCACCTTGGATACCTTTACTACCATTGCTATGCTAGATGTATCGATGCTATTGCTATATGTCCCACTACCTATCTATTTGTCAGCCTCTCCTTGTTGCCATGAAACCTCTAACCTTTGACACCTTCCCAGCAAAACCGTTGTTTGGCTATGTTACCCGCTTGCTCAGCCCCTCTTATAACATTTCTAGTTGCAGGTGAAGATGAAGATTGTTCCATGTTGGAACTTTTTGTTGGAATATCACAATATATCTTATATGTATTAACACACCTATATACTTGGCAATGGGTGGAAGGCTTGGCCTTTTGCTCGGTGTTTTGTTCCACTCATGCCACCTTAGGAGCCGATAAACCGGCGTTATGTTCCTTGATTTTGCGTTCCTAACGCGGTTGGGTATATGGGGACCCCTTGACAGTTCGTCTTTGAATAAAACTCCTCCAGCAGGGCCCAACATTGGTTTTAATTTGCCTCATAATAACAACTTAATTAATTAATTAAATTGCATAGGGGTTCGCGTCCTCGAGGATTCTTTTCTACATAACATGGGGGGGCCAGTGCTGATGGTGCTGGTCCCAAACGGGGAGACTGCGGGGCCACCACGGGGAAACTCGAGGTTTGGTTTTACCTATAGGATCACCTATCCGGACATGGCCTGAGACGAGATACGCGCAGCTACTATCAGGGTGTCGGCACGCTGGGAGGTCTTGCTGGACTTGTTTTACCATTATCGAAATGTCTTGTGCACCGGGAATTCCGAGTCTGATCGGGCCTTCCCTGAGATAAGGGGTAATATTATTATTATCTCTGCTGATCGTGAGAGCTTGTGATGGGCTAAGTTGGGACACCCCTGCAGGGTTATGATCTTTCGAAAGCCGTGCCCGCGGTTATGTGGTAGATTGGAATTTGTTAATGTCTGGTTGTAAAAAACTTGACAGAGGATCCGAAATAAAACACACAACCGCGTGAGTAACCGTGACCGTCTCTTTTCACTTTGAGAAGAGAACACGGTGGGGTTATGTTTGACTCATAGGTAGTTCAGGATCTCTAGCGATCATTACTAGTTTGCAACTGTTTGCGTAGATGCTCATCTTATTCTTGTACTCGTAAGTTAGCCACCATACTTCTGCTTAGCCGCTGCTGCAACCTCACCACTTAACCTCTTTGTAAGTGCATCTAGTGCCACCCCTAGTGGTTTTGGAGTATTGACGTCAAACCTGGTTGAGGGACTAATGTGTTTGTGAGAATTACAGGATAACATAGGTAGTAGTCCCTCATTGATTCGGTTAACCTACCGGAGATGACCCCTAAAAATGTATGAAGACATTGATATCAGTGGTGGTATATGAAGATAATCATATTGAAGACTATGACATGAGAAGACAATGTGTGAAGACTATGGAGAGCGAAGACGTAGATGTTTCGTTGTTTCCTTTTCTTCTTTGTTGAGTCATAGGAACCACCGTACTGTTAAGTGGGGTCCAAGTGAACTAAGTCAGAGTGACTGAAGTGATGCTCAACCAAATCCTATGTCTTCGAGCGAAGACTATGAGAGCAAATCTTATCCAGAGGCAAATGAGTCAGCTTTACTTGGAGCTCAAGTAAAGTTGCCGTGTGTGTTTGAAATCTGACCGTTGGAACACGTGTCAGTTCCTTAGTGACCCAGGGTCACTTCGGACAAATCAGGTCGGGTTGCCCAGTGGCTATAAATAGCCCACCCCTACACCATAAATTGGTGGCTGCTCAGAGTTATTGCACGGCTTTTGTCGTTTGAGAGCAACCCACCTCCGAAGCATTTGAGAGAAAAATCCTTGCGAGGACAAAGCCCAAACACCCAAAGCCAAAGAGTGTTAGGCATCACTGAAGTCTTTCTGTCTGTGTGACCTGAAGACTTATTACACTTGAGGACTGTGTTTCCTTCAGCCGGTTAGGCGTCGCGTTCTGAGCATCCAAGAGTCATTGTGGATTGCTGGTGAACGAAGTCTGTGAAGGTTTGGAAGTCTACCTTGAAGACTTACCAGAGTGATTGGGCGAGGACTAGGTGTCCTTAGCTCAAGGGGAACAAGGTGAAGACACGGTCTTCTGAGTTAAATCTCAGCCTCCCTAACCAGACGTACAGTTGTAACAACAACTGGAACTGGTCTAACAAATTACTGTCTTCCCCGAGCTATTGGTTCTATTCTTTCCTTCCCTTTTACTTACTGCTCTATGTTGTGAAGACATTGCATGCTTGCCTTATGTGATAGTCTTCACTGAGTATCTACTTGTTGTGATTGGCTTCATTCCTTATGATCACTACTGCCTAGTTGCTATTAGTCTTCATGCTTTCACTTCTTTGAATACATGACTATGGCTTATCTAGTGTAGTCCACTTTCCGCTGCATACTAATAGGCTTGAGCTTATCGTTTGTCTTCGAAACTATCATGTTTTGAAGCATTTCATAAAAATCGCCTATTCACCCCCCTCTAGTCGATATACTGCACTTTCAATTGGTATCAGAGCAAGGTACTCCCTTGTTCTGTGTGATTCGGTTTAACCACCTGGAGTTTTAGCTATGTCGACTGCAGGGATAATCAAAGTCTCCGCTGTGTGCCCCGTCTTCGATGGCACCGAATATCCCTACTGGAAGAACAAGATGCGCATGCATCTTGAAGCCATTGACGTGGACCTCTGGTTTGTCGTCAAGAACGGCGTTCCCAAGACTGGTGAAGGTATCACCCCTGCTGATGTCAAGAGGCTTGTTTAATTGGATTCAACGGCCAAAAACATCATCTGTGGTCATCTGACCAAAGGACAGTACAGTCGTGTCAGTGCTCTGGGCACGTCAAAGGAAGTTTGGTACTGGCTCTCAAAGGTCAATGAAGGAGTCTCTACCCAGAGAGATCAAAGGATCAGCGTCCTTCGCAATCTCTTCAATCGCTTCAAGAGACATGACAATGAAAATGTCCAGCATACTTTTGATCGTCTCACTGACATCACAAATGAGCTTCAAGCACTTGGCGCCACTGAGATTACCAAGCATGAAATCGTCAAGACCGTTCTGAGATCACTCAACGGCTCATTTGATATCCTTGCCCTGATGATTCAAGAACACCCTGACTTCAAGACTCTCGATCCGTCTGATATACTTGAGAGGCTCAACACACATGAGTTCCAGCTATCTGAGAAGCGTGACATCTATGGTCCCAACTATGGCCGATCTCGCGCCTTGAAGGCAAAAGCTGTTTCCTCATCTGAAGAAGAATCTGACTGCAGTTCTGATGATCCTGAAGACATTGGAAAGGAGCTTGCCATGCTTGTGAAGAAGTTCCAGAAATTCACTAGGAAGAAAGGCTTCAGAAAGTCTTCAAGATCCAGCTCAAGAAATGATGAAGCATCTGCTCATGACTACAAGAAAAGAACATGTCATAAGTGCAAGAAACCTGGTCACTACATCTCTGAGTGTCCTCAGTGGCACAACGAGAAGAAGAAAAAGAAGAGCAAGGAATATGATTCTGATGACAAGAAAAACAAGAAATACTCAAAGTCTTCTTCAAAGTCTTCATCAAAGTATTCATCACATAAGAAGAATTCATCTGGCAAGGCTCGCGCTTTTGTTGGCAAGGAGATGGATTCTGAGGAAGAGTCTACTTCTGAAGAGGTGGAGGTGGAGTCGAAGGAAGAGTCTGATTCTGGTGCTGCAAGTCTGGCTTTAGCCACTGCCTACGTGGGCAAGTCTATCTTCAACACTGAAGACAATGGCCCCGTCCCCAACAATGATGATGAGGACGACGACTCTGCACCCACCTTCTGCCTCATGGCACGCGGTGCCAAGGTAAAATCACGCGATGCTTACTTTCAAACATCTAGTGAAGATGACTCTGATTGTGAATCAAAACCTAGCTACAAAACACTTGCTAAAATTGCCACTGAACAACAGAAAGCCATGGAACATATTCAAAAACTGTTAGACAAAAGCGATGACCTGTTGGACGCGGAAATGACCCGTTCTCAGTCCTTAATTGAAGACATAAAAAATCTTCATGTTAAGTACAAACAACTTGAAGAGCTTTATGAATCGCTTTCAAAAACTCATGAAAAGCTTTTGAAAGCACATTTGCTCCCTGGGTGTTTTGGTAATTAATGACAACATACTTTGTGGTTGGACTAATGCTTTTATCAAGTATGTTTCAGGAAATCCAATCACATTGGTATGGCAAGATGTCTGAAGAAGTGGACCCCTCAAATGCTAAGGCAAGCATTGGCAAAAGCTCAAGACTCCATTTCTGGTTTAGTGATCCAAGATCACATTGAGTCCATAGGAAAGCCAATACTATTAAAAGGGGATGAGGTTGTGTTGATGATCTGGTTGCTCAAGTGCTTAGTGATTTAGCTCCTTCAACTATCAGCACCTTTCACTTCTATACACACCCATAAGTAATCTCGGACAAACCGATTCTTCCTACTCAGTCCCACCGAGATGAACCACTTCTGCCATATTCCAAACCCTAGAAAAAATCGGTCTTACCGAGTTTGAGATCGGTCACACCGAAACTGAACTGCCAACCTTCTGTAACCATTTCACATCATTTCGGAATATCCGAGTTTGCATTTTCGGTCTTACCGAAATGACCAGGTTCTGTCTTGGGTCAAATCGGTCTCACCGAGATTGCATTATCGGTCTCACCGATTCTGGCATGTTCCTACTCTTTCTCAAATCGGTCCAACCGAGTTTTCTTTCTCGGTCTCACCGAAAACTCCAACGTTCATATCAGATACACTTTCGGTCCCACCGAGATGGTATTTTCGGTCCCACCGAAAATCCCAACGTTCACTATATTTGAACTTTCGGTCTGACCGAGTTTTAACTTCGGTCTCACCGAGATTGGTCAAATGTGTGTGTAACGGTTGGATTTTGTGTGGAGGCTATATATACCCCTCCACCCCCTCTTCACTCGTGAGGAGAGCCATCAGAAAGTACCACCACTTCTACCATACACTTTCTGAGAAGTGAACCACCTACCCTTGTGTTGAGATCAAGCCATTCCATTCCTACCATATGAAACTTGATTTCTAGCCTTCCCAAGTTGCTTTCTACTCAAATCTTTCTTCCACCACAGCCATATCAGTGAGGAGAGTTGAGTGTTGGGGAGATTATCATTTGAAGCACAAGAGCAAGGAGTTCATCACCATCAACACCGTCTATTACCTTTTGGGGGGTGGTGCCTCCTAGATTGGTTAGGTGTCGCTTGGGAGCCTCCGTCTTTGAGATGTGGAGTTGAACCAAGAAGTTTGTAAGGGCAAGGAGATCGCCTACTTCGTGAAGATCTACCCCGAGTAAGGCTAGTCCTCCGTGGGCGTAGGCCGTGATGGAATAGACAAGGTTGCTTCTTCGTGGACCCTTCGTGGGTGGAGCCCTCCGTGGACTCGCGCAGCCGTTACCCTCCGTGGGTTGAAGTCTCCATCAACGTGGATGTACGATAGCACCACCTATCGGAACCACGACAAAAATCTCCGTGTCACCAAACTGCGTTTGATCTTCTCCACCTCTCTTTACTATATATGCAATTTACTTTCCGCTGCCCATACTCTAGAATTGCATGTGTAGTTTGCTACTTGACTTGTGTGCTATGCAAAAACTGTCAAAATCTGTTCTTGATAAAAGACAGAATTTTTATCTTGTCGAGTAGTCTAATCACCCCCCCCTCTAGACACTCTCACCTTCTTCGATCCTACAGCTTTCCCACGATTACATTCAAAGGAAGCGAGAACTTGAGAAAGTGAAAGCGGCTCATGAAGATCTTCAAAAGGAGAATGAGTCACTCCGCGCACAACTGATCAGCTCCACTCACGAAGAGTTTGAGCCACCATGTCTAAAATGCATTGAACGTGATAATGCTACATCTGTTGCTGAATGCTCTACTGCTGCCACTGTTGCAATATCTTCAACTATTGATGTGGAAACTAATCCCTCTGCTGAGGAAACCACTACTATTGCTGATGAAAATGCTAGGTTGAAGACTTTGCTTGAAACAGGGATGTTCAAAAGCCTCAAAGGGCATCAGACTCTATGTGATGTCCTCAGAAAGCAGATACTGAACCGAAACCCTAGGAAAGAGGGTGTTGGGTTCGACAGGAAAATGAATGTTGATGGTTCATACTGGAAGCATGAGCAGTATCCCAAAACCACATGGGTTGCTGCAAAGGGACCTTCAGTGGATCCATCTACCTTATCTGGCTTCACTTGTGCTAATCTTGTTATTATTGATGAATCCTTTGATGCAAACTATAAACTGTTTAAGAATCAAAATGGTGAAGTGTTTGCCAGGTATATTGGTACTAACTGCAGGAATGGACCACCTATGAAGAAGATCTGGGTACCCAAAGGTTGTCGTGAGAAGCTTCCAGCAAATACTATCATGACACCTCCTGGGATGAAGACAAACCCCAGACCAAAGGCTTCATATGGTCCTATGGCTTCATACAGACAAAGGACTCACCTGAGTCACCCTAATATAGATGTTTTGCAGGGAAATCATACTCAGACCCATGAATATGAGCGTGTTTCTTCAAACCGCTATGTTCATAAATCAAAGAACTTTTCTGCCTATTCTTATGAGTATTATTCTCCTCCTGCAAGACTATTTGCTAGGGCCTCAAAGCCAAAATTCTCAGATGCTGCTCTTAGACTCATTGCTTCTAAGCCACCCCTGAAAATGTGGGTGGTTAAGAAGAACTAACTTTCTCTTGCAGGGAAAGGTCTCCAACCTATAATCAAAGGATTCTGATGCTATTGCTGGGGACCTAAAACACTTGTAGGGCACAAGATCAAATGCCCAAAATGACTTACTGCTCATACTATTCATAAATCACTTGCTGAAGATCTTATCAGTCCTGACTTACATCTAAAGCTTTCATAATACACTTATGCATCAATTGTTTATGCTTCACAATGGCTTTTGGTGAAGCCTATCCTCCTAACTGCATTGTAGGGGGAGACACCAAAGTCTTCAGAATGGATTATGGATAGCGGATGCACAAATCATATGACTAGTGATCAAAATCTTCTCATGGACTCAACTTTACGTCCATCCAACAAGAGTCACATCACATTTGCTGATACTGGTAAAAGCAAAGTGTTGGGTCTAGGTAGAGTTGCAATCTCAAGAGATCAGCACATGGACAAAGTCATGCTTGTTGAATCTCTTGGCTTTAACTTAATGTCTGTCTCAATGCTTTGTGACTTAAACATGATTGTGATCTTTGGTAAATTTCGTTGCATTGTACTAATGGAATCTGACAAGTCTTTAGTATTTGAAGGATACAGAAAAGGTGATCTGTATATGGTAGATTTCTTAGCTGGACCGCAGATGGCCGTATGTCTTCTAGCAAAAGCTTCAGAGTGTTGGATCTGGCATCGGAGGCTAGGACATGCTGGCATGAGGAACTTGCATACACTCGCAAAGAAGAAGCATGTCATAGGCATCGAGGAAGTCAAGTTCAAGAAAGATCATCTATTCTGTGCCTGTGAAGCTGGGAAGATGACTAGAGCCAAGCAGCCCTCGAAGACAATCATGACGACTTCTAAACCCTTCGAGCTGCTCCACATGGACTTATTTGGCCTTACTCACTACTCCACATTCTCTACCACAGCCTGTCTCTATGGCTTCGTCATTGTTGATGATTACTCAAGATACACATGGGTGCACATAATACTCTACAAGACTGAAGTGCAAGATGTCTTCAGACGCTTTGCCAACCGTGCCATGAACAATTATGGCATCAAGATCAAGCATATCAGAAGTGACAATGGCACTGAATTCAAGAACACTGGCCTCGATCTTTATCTGGATGAGATGGGAATCACTCATGAATTTTCAGCCCCATATACACCTCAGCAAAATGGGATCGTTGAGCGCAAGAACAGAACTCTAATTGAGATGGCTCGAACGATGCTCGATGAGTACAAAACACCAAGAAGATTCTGGCCCGAAGCTATTGACACTGCATGCCATATCATCAACCGTGTTTATCTTCACAAGCTTCTGAAGAAAACATCCTATGAACTCCTCACTGGAAAGAAGCCAAATGTAAGCTACTTCAGAGTATTTGGAGCTAAGTGCTGGATCAAGGATCCTCATCATAAGTCAAAATTTGCACCCAAAGCTCATGAAGGCTTCATGCTCGGATATGGAAAGGACTCGCACTCCTACAGAGTCTTCAACATTTTTCTCTATAAAATTGTTGAAACTGTGGATGTGAGGTTTGATGAGACAAATGGATCACAAAGAGAATCCCTACCAAATGTGCTAGATGAAGCTTCACCGAATGAATCTATCAAGCTAATGGGAACTGGTGAGATCATGCCTTCTGAAGCACAACCTGACGAGGAACTCATCATCTCTGCTCCAAATCAATCTGACGACAATGCTCAGCCCGAAGACAATACTCCTGATGAAGACAATGCACAGCAAGAGCAAAATCTTCGTCCAGCTCATCCTCGTGTTACAAATGAAGTACAAGTTGAGAAGATAATTGATAGCATAAATGCTCCTGGTCCACTCACTCTCTCAAGAGCAACACAGCTTGCAAATTTCTGTGGGCACTTTGCTTTTGTCTCAATATCTGAACCCAAGAAAGTTGCTGAAGCTTTTATGGAGCCTGAATGGATTCAAGCAATGCAAGAAGAGTTTCAACAGTTTGAGCTGAACAATGTGTGGGAACTTGTCAAGCGTCCTGATCCTCGAAAGCACAACATAATAGGCACAAAATGGATCTATCGCAACAAGCAAGATGAGCATGGTCAAGTGGTCAGAAACAAAGCTCGTCTTGTTACTCAAGGATACACTCAAGTTGAAGGGATTGACTTCGATGAAACATTTGCTCCTGTGGCTAGACTTGAAGCTATTCGTATACTGCTAGCCTATGCAAATCATCACAACATACTTCTATATCAAATGGATGTAAAGAGTGCCTTTCACAATGGAAGAATTGAAGAAGTGTATGTTGCACAACCACCTGGCTTTGAAGACCCAAAACGTCCTGATATGGTATACAAGCTCAACAAGGCACTGTATGGCCTCAAACAAGCGCCTCGTGCTTGGTATGACACCCTCAAAGACTTCCTGAAGAGCAAAGGCTTCAAACCTGGATCCCTAGATCCCACACTCTTCAAGAAGACATATGATGATGAGCTATTTGTCTGCCAAATCTATGTGGATGACATTATCTTCGGCTGCACGGACAAGAAATACAGTGATGAGTTTGGTCACATGATGCAAGAACAATATCAAATGTCTATGATGGGTGAGCTGAAGTTCTTCCTTGGTCTTCAAATTCGTCAGCAAAGCAATGGCATCTTCATGTCTCAAGAGAAGTACCTCAAAGACTGTCTGAAGAAGTTTGGAATGCAAGACTGCAAAGGGTACTCGACGCCAATGCCTGCTAAACATCATCTGGGTCCCGACGCCAATGGTAAAGAGTTTGATCAACAGGTATACCGCTACATGATTGGTTCTTTACTTTATTTATGTGCATCTAGGCCAGATATTATGCTTAGTGTTTGCATGTGTGCTCGATATCAAGCGGCACCAAAGGAGTCGCATCACTTAGCTGTGAAGCGAATACTTCGATATTTGGCTTACACCCCAACACTAGGATTATGGTATCCATAGGGCTCAGAGTTTGATCTAGTAGGATTTTCAGATGCTGATTATGCTGGTGACAAAGTTGATCGCAAGTCCACATCTGGCACATGTCACTTTCTAGGACGATCACTTGTCTGTTGGTCTTCAAAGAAGCAGAACTGTGTATCACTCTCCACTACTGAATCTGAATACATTGCTGCTGGATCTTGCTGCGCTCAGCTTCTATGGATGAAGCAAACACTCAAGGACTATGGAGTCCATCTGAAGCATGTGCCACTCTACTGTGATAATGAAAGCGCCATCAAGATTGCCAACAACCCAGTTCAGCACTCGAAGACAAAGCACATTGAAATTCGTCATCACTTTCTCAGAGATCATGTTATGAAGGAATATATTGATATCATACACGTCAACACTGAAGAGCAACTGGCAGATATCTTCACAAAGCCCTTGGATGAGAAAAGGTTTTGCAAGTTGTGGTGTGAGCTAAATATCTTAGAATCCTCAAATGTCCTGTAATCAGGCACACATCCTAACACTTATGCATATTGATGACTTAGATGTGCAACACACGAAGTAAAGTATATCTTCAATCAATGAAGACTTACATTCTAAGTGTGAATACATTAACATGGAATTTGACTTCGGAGCGCCACGATCATTGTGCGCCGTGTCTGGGTCTAATACTTCCTATACGGTGGGTAACGCCACCACCAAATTCTTGTTTGAAGCGTTTCTTGTGGCGTTACATTTGCAAAGTCTTCGCACTTGGTTTGTCTTCATATAGGACATATATATATATATATATATATATATATATATATATATATATATATATATATATATATATATATATATATATATATATATATATATATATATATATAGAGAGAGAGAGAGAGAGAGAGAGAGAGAGTTGTGTTCTGTCCTCAACAGCATTCACTTATAGCTATGTCTTCGTATTTGAATCTTTTGGACTAAGTGAATGTGATCGGACCCTAACCTCTCTATGCTTTCTCATCTCACACTCTGTCTGTCCAAATCATATGCATTCTGTTGAAACAGTCGAATATCTTCTCTACGTCCTTGTCAGCAGAAGATACGGAGACACACCTTAAATCTGATTTTAATACTCCATCCGTTATGCCTGAAACCCGGAGAAGCCGGAACGACTACTCCGACAGTCGTGGTGTACGTGGGATCGTGGGACAACTCCCAATGCATTACATGACCGCCACGTGTCACTCGTACGTGAACCGTCAGGGGCACCTGAGTAATTACGCTGTGCCGTCTCCCATGCCTATAAATGCACGTCCCATCACGGTCAAAAGTTTCTTCTACCACCTCTCCACCTCGACCAACCCTAGCGCCTCCGCTAGCTTTCGACGACGCCGGCGACGAAGCGCTTCGCTGCCGCAACTTTGTCGACGCCGTCCTCACGCCGGCCGCGGACCTCTTCTACTCCACCGTCGCCGTAGCTGTCCTCCGTCACCAAGTTAGGGCACGGACGACCAAACTGCTGGGCATCCAACTCCTACTCCGTCTAAGCAGTTCATCGTGTGGTAAATAAAACTTGCTTTTTACCATCTTCTAGATCCATAAAGATTCATCTACTTTACCACAAGAGGTTTCTTCCTACCTAGATTTATAGATCTATCATGTCTGCATCTCATATATTGCCTAGTACATTCACATATGCTTCAACTATAGTTAGATTCCTCACTTGTACTTATTCATGGATTCGTATAAATCTGGAACCAACTCCCATGAGTGAATATCTTCGCACTATGAGGTCAAAGTCTTCAAAACTGTTTTAATCTTCAAAACTTCTGAGAATGCATATGACCTCTTCCCCTTCCCTCGCATCTCTAATGCTGTCACAGGTACATGTCCGTGGGAGAATCCCTTGGTTCTCATAGTCTGCATTCATTTGCAGAGTTTTTGCAGCGTCACATTCATTCCCCTGAAGCTAGTTCCTGTCTGACCAGCAAACCGAAGCATTTGCCAGTTTTGAAGCCATTCAATTTGAAGCCCTTCAGGTTGAAGCAAATGGCAACTGACAAGACAGTAAGAAAGGGTGGCAGACAGCGCCGTGGCAACACCTCCATTGATTTGCCTCCTGATCTCAGTGAGATATACAAGACTGATCCAGAGGAGGATTACAATCAGAGGAAGACCCGAATCCAATGGATTCGAAGATACTGGGCTGAACAATGGTTCAAGTATAGGTTCGTGACTCAAGAGTATGCCGAGAAAAACGCCATCAAGCATCCTTGGGGAGATATCACTTATAAGAATCTTCCCCCCAAGACTCGTGCTAAAGCCATTGCTCAAGGCTTCTATCCTTGCATGGTCAGAGGGCCTCGGCCTGCTGAAGCTGATCCAAGCTCTCTGCTCTGGTGTCGCAACGACAATCTGTTCAAGCGAAATCTTTAATTCGCCAAGAACTCGGCCAAAGAAAACAAGAAGCTGTGGGGATTAGACTTCAATCCTGGCCCCTCTGCGCCCCGCGCTGATGGCTCGTGCGAAGCTTAACCGAATCTGGTTGGGCCCTTCTACAACCTAGAGGGCCTCATCAGTCACATAAGGGTTCAAGGGGCAGATGTAGATCATCCTGAAGCAGATGATGACTCTGAAGAAGCACCTGCAACGCCGAAGCCCCAGAAGAAGAAATCAAAGGCTTCAAAGGCTACTCCACCAAGAGCTTCTAGAGTGAAGCCTTTGGCCACTGCTCCACCTGCACCAAGTGTGCAATCTGAGGAACACTCTCGAATCTCCAAGAGCAGACAGCTGAAGAGGAAGCCAACACGCAACCCCAGTCCAGCTCTCACTCCTAATGCAATACTGAAGACTGCCAACGATGCCCTTGATCTCTCAAGTGATGAAGATCTTGGTGATGATGCTCTGGAGCTATTGATCAAGAGCAAGCAAGATGCTGAAATCTTCAATGATCTGCCGCTCTTTGACGTTGAAGTGCTCAATAACTTCATTGATGAATGGTTTGACACACCCAACCTGAGCTTCGACGATCTTCAACTTCCAGTTGGCCTCAGCGTCTCCTTCCATGGCGCCATTGCTTCTGAGCTGGCTCTGGCTCAAAGAATTGTTGAGCTGAAGCAAAAGATAGATTATGAAAAAGCTCAGTTCAAGAAGCATATGGACAAGCTCAGTGTGCAAGAAGTTCAAAACTTCAAGGTTATGATGCAAGAGCTCAAGGAAGCCTTTCGCTAGTGGCGTGAAGAAGCTAAAGGTTCTCGTGAGCGAATCAAGGACCTGGCTGCAAAATGCGTTCAAGCATTCAATGAAGCTGAAAAGCGCAAGGCACTTGGGCGTCCTGGCATTGATCCAAGGATGGCTGCCAAGAAGAAGAAGAAGCAACTTGTGCCCGAAGCTGATGCATCTGGGCAGGAAATGCCTCGCATAGTCTTCCCTGCTAGCATGACTTGCACGAAGCCTAAGGCAACTCCAACCACTTCAAAGCTCAAGAAGACTAAGGTGGCTGAAGCTGAAGCTCGCAAGCGTAAGCAATCTACTGATGAAGCTCCACCCACCAAGAAGCGAAAGACCAAGAAGGATAAGGCTGCTTCCAAAGAGCCTATCTTTGTCAAGCTAATCTCAGTTGCTCGCCCTGCATCTGCCCAAAGAGAACGAAGACTGACTGTTCATGAGCCTGCTCCCACAGAGGCTGAAGACATTCCAGCTGTCGACCCCACCGCAGCTGAAGACATTGGTCCTCACGACAATGTTGAAGATGATAAGTCCTTCCTCAGATCGAATATAACATTGACTCTTCGCCTGTTCTCACGAACAGCGAACACATCAGCATTGGTCGTCCATTGACGCCAATTGCTCAGGATGACTCGTGGGCTGATCACCCACAGGATACACAAGACACTCCCCAGCAAACTCAAGACACCAGTACGGTGCTTGAAGACGAAGACTTTGAGGCCCAAAAACCTCCATCTCCTCAGGCGTCGCCAGCTTTTCGCAGGCTTTGCAAAGGACCAAGGCCTCAAGTCACTGCCCCAAGTGCTCCAGAAGGAGTAGAGCAACCATCTGCACCTGATGCTACTCCTACTGGAAGCCCCTCGGAATCTGAAGCCAAAGCGGCTGAAGATATTCCGGCTGCATCGGCCGAAGAAGAACCACCCCAACAAGAAGAAGAACAACCCCAAGTTGAAGAAGAAAGTACTGCCGCACCCCTGTTCTCGAGGAGAACGTGTCCGACCCTCCAGCTCCTGAAGTGGAGGTAACAAATTCAGAGGCTGCCACCACCAACACTGAAGCCAATGACGTGGTCATGGCTGAAGCTTTTGTGGCAGCTGAAGATACTATGGCGCCTGAAGCACCTGCGCCTGAAGTAACTGCTCCTGAAGCCAGTGCTGCTCCTGAAGCCAGTGTTGTGCCTGAAGCCAGTGATGTGCCTGAAGCCAGTGCTGCACCTGACGCCAATCTGCAGCTTGAAGACAATGCCTATGCTCCTGTTCCGCCTCCACGGCCCCATACCATTGAGCAAGCATACAACAAGGATGATCAGCTTGTTACTGTCCGGTGGCCCATTCTGATTCCGCCACCTACAACTTAACCGCGTGCTGCTGGTCCTCAGCTTGATCATCATGTTGCGCATAGGCCCGAAGTTCAGAAGCCTAAGCCAAGACTGCCAAGGCTTCCAGGTATTGCAACATCTTCAGGGTCATTCAATGCCAATAGCTTCACTGCGCACAACACCTTCTTTGATAGCGCCAAGAACCCATATTCCAAGCCAAGAATATCATCAGATAGGTTCTGGAGCCATCAACAGCGTAGCTACTACTCAAGAGTACTCTATGATCAAGGCCGCATTTTCCCTCATATGCGTCTTGACACTGAAGCTATTGCTGGTCTTCCCTGCTTGGAGGAAGCTCTTGACTGCTTCCGTGATGCTGGCCTACTCAATTTTGTCCTGGATAAAGAACATTGGAATGAAGAGCTGCTTCTGCAATTATATGCAACACTCCACATCCGAGGCTACAGCAGGGATCCGAAGACATGGGTCCTTGAGTGGATGACAGGCAATGTGCATCATGAAGCTAAAGCCTTTGATCTCATTGAGCTTACATGCCTGCCCACTCCAGGAGATCTCTATGAACCTGGCTGTCAACTGCACACTGAAGACTTGGAGAGTATCTTTCAGAAGCGTCAGCCCGACATGAGCCAAATGCTCAGCATGATGAAGCCTCTGCCAAGTGATGCTGAATATCCTAAGGAATTCTTTGTTGAAGACCTTGAGTACCTGTCATGCACCATCTATCACATTATAAGGCGTACTCTATGGCCAATCAAAGGACATTCTTCATCAGTCAAGCTTGAAGGCACTATGAAGACTTTGTTCTTCTATATCTTCAATGGCATCAGCTTCAATGCTCAAGATTTCTTCATCAGGCAAATGGCTATGTCTGGAGCTGATCTATTTGGACTGAAATTTTATGCCCCTTGGATACTGCGCCTCATCAAGTTGCATTCAGCTGTCACCTATCAGCCCTCTGCTCGCAACCATCAGACTTTCTGGCCTGAGGTTGATATGTCAGCTGAAGCCATCTACCAAGAGCCTGCTAAAGAGCCAGTTAGTCTTCACAATGCTGATCATCAAAGCTTCACTCAGCAGATTGAAGGAGTACCAGCAGTCTCACGTGTTTATCCTCTGGCTGGCCGTACTCGTCTACCTCGACACGCTGAAACCGAAGCCACTGAAAGCACCATCGCTCAAAGGCCTCAGAAGCGATCTCGTGTCCTGAACAACCGAGAGCTTCTGGTAGCCCTTCATCAGAAACAAGACAAGCATCACCTCTGGTTAAAGCGTCAGATGCAGAGCCTCTTGGTGGATGTCAATCGCATTCGTAATCTTGCCACCAAGAATGCTTTTGTTGCTCATGAAACATGCAGGCGGTCTTGGAAGAGTTTGACCTTGCTGAGTGCTGAAGCGAATCTTCAAGACGATGGCTTCACTGAGAGATTCAAGTTTGACAACACTCCTCCAAGGACTGCTGTTATGCGTCGAACTCCATCCCTTGAAGACTCTGAATACTCCTCCTCCGCTGCAACAATTGACGCCAGGGTGATCGATGATCAGGATGATGCTACTTCACCGCCTCCTACTTCAGCGCGCATCAACACTGCACCAACCACCTCTGCACCGCCAAACAACAACACCGACCCTGCATCCTCTTCTGCTCCACCTGGGAACGAGTAGAGGCTCTATGTCTTCAAACCTTTTTGGTCCTTACTCCTTACTGACAAAAGGGGGAGAAGCATATGAGTTGATAGTCTTCAAGCGGGTCCATATGGGCGGGTGCTTTATAATTTGCCTAGTGTTTACAACTCTCATTTTGCTACATTTAGTTCTTTGAGTTGTAACACTTAAATTGATGGCCGTCTGCTACATTTTTATGCTACTTTGTAATGTGATGATAAATTCCGCATCTGCTACCTTATATTCCGCACTAAGTCAGTATTACAGACGTCCATTTTTCATTATGCATGTCATTATCTTCGACATATCAATTATGCATGATGAATTGTCTTCATAAGTTGAAGAGGATGTCCACAAGTACAACCTGCCATGTGCATTTGCATTCAAAGGCAAATCAACTATATGCACATCTTTAGGGGGAGCCTTTTGCTACTTACGAAGACAATACCTTATCCTTTAAAATTTCACATATCTTTATACCCATTGAAAACTTCAACCAGTTTGTCATCAATCACCAAAAAGGGGGAGATTGTAAGTGCATCTAGTGCCACCCCTAGTGGTTTTGGAGTATTGACGACAAACCTGGTTGAGGGACTAATGTGTTTGTGAGAATTGCAGGATAACACAGGTAGTAGTCCCTCATTGATTCGGTTAACCTACCGGAGATGACCCCTAAAAATGTATGAAGACATTGATATCAGTGGTGGTATATGAAGATAATCATATTGAAGACTATGACATGAGAAGACATTGTGTGAAGACTATGGAGAGCGAAGACGTAGATGTTTCGTTGTTTCCTTTTCTTCTTTGTTGAGTCATAGGAACCACCATACTGTTAAGTGGGGTCCAAGTGAACTAAGTCAGAGTGACTGAAGTGATGTTCAACCAAATCCTATGTCTTCGAGCGAAGACTATGAGAGCAAATCTTATCCAGAGGCGGATGAGTCAGCTTTACTTGGAGCTTAAGTAAAGTTGCTGTGTGTGTTTGAAATCTGACCGTTGGAACACGTGTTAGTTCCTTAGTGACCCAGGGTCACTTCGGACAAATCAGGTCCGGTTGCCCAGTGGCTATAAATAGCCCACCCCCTACACCATAAATTGGTGGCTGCTCAGAGTTATTGCACGGCTTTTGTCGTTTGAGAGCAACCCACCTCCGAAGCATTTGAGAGAAAAATCCTTGCGAGGACAAAGCCCAAACACCCAGAGCCAAAGAGTGTTAGGCATCATTGAAGTCTTTCTGTCTGTGTGACCTGAAGACTTATTACACTTGAGGACTGTGTTTCCTCCAGCCGGTTAGGCGTCGCGTTCTGAGCATCCAAGAGTCATTGTGGATTGCCGGTGAATGAAGTCTGTGAAGGTTTGGAGGTCTACCTTGAAGACTTACCAGAGTGATTGGGCGAGGACTAGGTGTCCTTAGCTCAAGGGGAACAAGGTGAAGACACGGTGTTCTGTGTTAAATCTCAGCCTCCCTAACCAGACGTATAGTTGTCACAGCAATTGGAACTGGTCTAACAAATCACTGTCTTCCCCGAGCTACTGGTTCTATTATTTCCTTCCCTTTTACTTACTGATCTATGTTGTGAAGACATTGCATGCTTGCCTTATCTAATAGTCTTCACTGAGTATCTACTTGTTGTGATTGGCTTCATTCCTTATGATCACTACTGCCTAGTTGCTATTAGTCTTCATGCTTTCACTTCTTTGAATACATGACTATGGCTTATCTAGTGTAGTCCACTTTCCGTTGCATACTAATAGGCTTGAGCTTATCGTTTATCTTCAAAACTATCATGTTTTGAAGCATTTCATAAAAATCGCCTATTCACCCCCCCCCCCTCTAGTCGATATACTGCACTTTCACTCTTCCTACCCATTAAGCTTTGCTAGTCTTGATACCCATGGTGATGGGATTGCTGAGTCCTTGTGGCTCACAGGTACTACAACAACAGTTGCACGTGCAGGTTTCCAATGACTTGACGTGAGAGCGATGTTACCTTTTGTTGGAGTTCCTTCTTCTTCTTCTTCGTCAGTCTTGGGTTAGGTTCCTGGTCGGCAGCCTGGGATAGCAGATGGATGTCGTGTGCTTTTCATGTTTGCATCCGTAGTCGGATGCCTTGTATTGATGTTCATGTATTTATGTGACTTGTTTGAATTGTTGTATCCCCATGTATTTATGTAATGGTACGATGTAATGATATCCATCTTGAAAAGCGCCCGAAATGCGCTTGTGCCCCAATCACGAGTGTGTCATGTGATCATGATAGAATCGCATTTTGGGCCTGACAGAACAACACATGGATTTCTGGGGAGGGCACTGAAATCATGGAAGTTGACCGCCATCTACGCACTAAACAGGGGTTAGACGTAACTGAATAAGACTATATGCAGCAAACAAATGCAACAACCAAATGCAGCAAGCAAGGGCAACAACCAGACCCTATACTACTGTTTTCTAATGGTCCAGCGGACTAGGATGCTCTATAGCCATACTTGCTCTGATACCAAGCGCTGTGGTACCCCGGCTCAGAGAAACCGGAACGCCTCGTATTCCAGCCCAGAGATCGAGGTGAAGTCTTCTAGAATACGGAACTGCTTAGCATAAAACAAACCAGCTTTCTATTACAATGCGAATATGGATACAAGGTCTCCGATATTACATGAATAACACCGCACAGCAACGCTACGCCAACCACAGTTGCTCTATGCAAGCATCATAACAACTCGAGGCTGCGGAACCTCTACTGGCAGCGGAACAACGAACGGCGATGATGGACTCCAATCCGCAGGGACTCTGGCTGGAACGTTTATCCTAGCTCGCGAACACAGGAACCACACCAAAGCAAGCAAGCAATCCAGGCATGACCTGCAAACTGAATTACACGCCAGGTTAGAACATTGAATGTACTTGCAAGCTCATAATAACCAAAAGCAATCAAGACAAACAACAGCATGGCATTAGCAGGTAATTCAATCATGAACATGGTACTAACAGAACAACATGGCATGCACAACATGATACAACTATAACAAGCATAGCATGAACATACGAACATGGTGATACTACATGCAACATGATGATACCAACATGCACCAACTTACTCTGCTCGGGTTACCTCGTAACCCTCACATGCACAAACTTACCACCACAGACATCAAACGGTCATCTCATGATCAAATCAAGCTTGGTATAAACAATACCGTAATAATCATTAAATGACCACAAGGATCTTGATCTTTACCCATGATTCTTGCACAGCATCACGAATATCCAACAACTCGGTGTCCTCGATACCACGGTGATCATTCATGGATCACAAACGGAACCACTCTTGGCTCAACGGTTACCTCGTAACCAAACGGTGATCATCTCTTGATCACGACCAATCTATTTCTCATCATCGATCCGAGGTTGTTATTAAGCACATTATTATTGTTACTGTTGACTCACAATGTGACCGACACGAACTGGACCCTTATCCGCGGGCATGGCTATCGATAGATTAAGACACACACTCTGCAGAGGTTAGCACACTGTACCCACACCACAAAACCCATGGCCTCGCACACCCATTCGGGTGGACCAACGGCGTTCCGACAAAACCGTCCTACTGCCATGACACTCTCCCGGCCACTCCGACTCACTCCCCAACTAGGCTAGTCCTGGGTGGCCCCGTGTCTACCAAAGACACCAACGACCACCGTCGTGGCCAAAACATAAACGTCCCACACGGGGACACGAGCTCAGAACAACAACAACGGGCACAAAAGGCTTATGTCCACCTACCCGATCAGGGTAGCGCACGCCCATAACCTTCCCTCATTGGAGGCACCGCGAGAGGCATGACAATAGGCCCAGTTAGGGCCTTCACATAAAGGCAAGTGTGGCTACACTGGTCAGCTCGATTCGATGGCACCATGACTCAGCCAATAGTTGTTCAAGTTCATTTTAAGTCCGATTAAAGTTGAATGCAAATGATGTTGAGCCATATTAAAATAACATGATGCAACTAGAATGCATGAGCATGATATCAACATGAGCATGGAGGTGCAACATAACCATCGAGCATAACCACAATGAAGCATATATCCAAATGATCATGGCATACTGACGAGCATGAATATCACAAGTATAATGCTACTCATGGCATACATGACTACTAGCATCATAAATAAATACCATGCAAGAACATATCAAGAACACTACCAAGTAATCATGTAACTAACTAGTTGCAACAGAACATGCGTATCAACGGTACTTGACAAACAACAAGCATGCATCAAGGTAAACATCACTAATACCAGAATGTAATTCTACTACCATGCAAACATGATACTAAAGTAGTACGAGATAACAAGAAGCATCGGAACATAGCATGAAAGTGAACATGAAACCACGAGCATAACCGAAACAACGACGACAGTAGCAAACAAGCAGACAGGTAACGAGCAAACTTTTATTAAATGTTCAAGTAGAAACCATGGCTACTGCATGGCTATCATGCAAGTGGTCATTGTGGCTTGCCTGGGGGTGAGGAAGACTCCGGGAAGAAGTGCGGTGAAGCCACGGAACGAAACGTCGAAACGCTTCTCTCTTTGAGGGGATGATTAGAGGCAAGGGCATAATGGTCATTTTCACAGTGTGAACACATAGTGAAAATGGTACCAACAAAAAGACCTTGTCGATACGAAGAAGTGAGCGCTGGTTTCACCTGATTCGGAGCTACGGTTGCGGAGTTATGAGGGTTGGAAGAAGAAGGACCAATATGTGAATATTTCTTCAGCAAACAGGTCCCTGAGTGGATAAGACAGAAACGGATTTCAGAAAATACGCTTTCTGAGTTAGAAAACGTATTCTGGGTTGATGAAGGAAAGAAGTGCACTTTCGGGCAGATGAAAGTGTACCAAAGGAAATACGCCTTCGGGCAAATTAAAACGTACTCACCCGGGGGCGCTTCCACTTATCCGAGTGGATAAGGTGGTGGCTCACTTACAGGTGGGGTCCGTTGGAGAGGGGGGGCGGTTGGCCAGCTGGCAAGGCATCGTCTTCCTCCTGCCCTCGCTCCTGTTCGTTCCCGGGCGGAACAGAACAGAAGTAGAGGAGGGAAACGGCCAAGGGGCCGGCCAGCTTCGGTGATCACCGGCCCGGCCGAGGGCACCGGCGGGACCGCAGGGCTGTGCCGCACTCGTTCAGAGGTTCAGCCAGCGCCGGGGTGGAGTGGATAGGAGGGGAGTCCACGGCAACGGAGGCGGACAGAGAGGTGGCGGTGGTGGAGGTTCTCGGCGAAACAGCCACTCCGGCGATGAATGGAGGGGTTAGGGAGGATCTCCAAGACGTGGGAAAACTCGTGGTGGCAACGAGAGGGAGGGAGGAGCTCCAGATGGCAGTGATGGAGAGGTAGCCGAACGGTGGAGGCGGTCGGGTGGTGATTGTGCTCGGCGCTGCGCGTAACTCCGGCGAGGGGCGAGGGGTCAGGACACGGAGGGACGTCGAGACGAGGAGGAAGGAGACGGGAACAGGGGCAAGAACGCGCCAGAGCTTGCAATCTGCGTGACGCAAGCGTGATCACCACGCGCACTGGCGCAAGCGGCGCGCTTTGGCGTGGCCGACCATGTCCAGTAGATAGACCGTCGTGCCCTTAGTCAAAATGAGGAAATAAATCGGTCCAGGGGCAAAGAAGATATTTGCACTTAGCTCCAAAATAAATCTACAGGAAGGTGTTTGTAACTTGCAATGGGGACACCGGCTTGGTAACACAGTAAAAACTTTGTCTGGTGATGATCACACACTAAGGAGATGTAGATCACCAAAAAATAGACTAATAGGAGGAGTTTAGATGAGGGTTGCTCTGGAAAGTGCAAAATTGGCCAGATTAGGGCACTATGATGTTGCACTCACATACTTAAGTGTCATGAGTTGAAATTTGGTGGAGTGGGATTATTTGACCAGATGGAGCTGCTGTAAAAATTCCATGCCATTTGGAATTACCAAAGTGGCACTTTCTTCTCAAAGCTCCATTCTGACAAGAAACTAGGAAAATTTACTGAGGGTAAATGGCTAAGTGGATTGAGCCGAAACTTGGTGGAGGGAGTAGGTATAGATGTAAGAATGTCCTGGTAAATTTTCAGCTCAAATGAAGCAATATAAAATAGGGTTGCTTCACAAAGTGAAAATCTGACCAGAAACCAAGATTTGGAGCTGAGCTCACATAGATGATCTCCATGAGCTCCAATTTGGTGGAGGTGCATGATTTGATCAAATGAACGATGTGATAAAGTTTCAACTCATTTGGACATGCCTAGAATATACTTTATTCACAAAGTTTCTTTCTAGACCGAAACTTTGGAAAATCACTGAAAAATAATTACTAGGCAAATGAAGTTGAAATTTGGCACAGGCCAATGATATGGACAGGAAAAGATGTCCAAAAAGTTTGGTGGAAATTGGGCAAAGATAAATAGCACCTGCTTCACAAAGTGCCATTTAGGGCAGAATAGGAAAATTATTATTGGAGGATTATTTTTGAAGAGGGCAATGAAATGTTTTGCCATATTTGAGAAAGATAGGACCCAAACAATTTATGAGAATTATTTGGGAATTTTTAGAATGACACAGATATAGGTTGCTTCACAACCTAGGATAAAAGAATTATTCCTTTAATAGAAAAGGAATATTCCTTGGAAAAAGAATATTGGGTTAGGTCAAGGATGGAAATGATAGGATCATGGGATGAGGAGGAGGATGGCAAGCCACTATAAAACCTAGGAAGACATGATCTTCCCAAGTTTCAAAACCACATAGCCACAGAAAAACAAATAAAATCAAGAAATCCAAGAAAATCAAAGGAAAAAAGAAAAGGGCAAAAATCCTAGCTGTCACATCTAGCAAACCCCAAAATGGAATTTTGCAGATATTAGAAAATGTCTCTAGAGGCAAGGTAAATGGGCTATCATACAGTTTAAATGAGACTCTAGATTCACGAGAATGAAATTTAAACTCTTTGGTAAATGTCTCGGTGATGATGAGGTGTTGATCACACTTATCTTCAATGTAGGGACCGAGCTCGGCATTGTGAACATATTGCTCAATTTCTTTTTAATACCTCCATTCACCATGAACTCATTGCATGGCTATAGGCAAGATTTAGTAGTGGTTTCTCGGATTGAGCTTGGGCTTGGTTCAACGTAAGACCAGCGTATCGAGCCACTACTGGATGATGCTTCCGAGGACCTTCTCCTAGAAGAACTCCTTCCAAATAAGTGCATTTTATTCGCGTACAATTTCTGAAATTTTTGGTCCACGAAAATTTATCAACAAAACTTCACAAGAATGATAGCAACTACTCACAGACATGCATAGAGGCCATATCAAGCATTCAAACTACTTAGAACTCTAGGAATTCAGCATGCAAGCTCATCTACAGCAACATCAAAAGTAGATAATTGTTCAAAATCTAAACCACTAAAGCAAAAACTAATAGGAGCAATGGAGGAGTCACATATGAAGTAGCAATCCCCCCCCCCCCAAACAGTTTCGGAAACAGAGCTTTGATCAAAGAGGTCGAAATCCGCGGGTTTGAGAGCAAGAACACGAAGGAGAGAGCAATGGTGATTTTTTTTCTGGAGGTAGAGGATGAAGTGGAATAAAGAGATAAGTGAGGGGGCCGACGTGGGGACCACAAACCATCAGGGCGCGCCTAGGTGGGTTATGCCCACCCACTGCACCCCCCCCTCTGATGTTATTTGCACTAAAAATTCTAAAAAAATCAGAAAAAAATCATGTTAAAATTTCATTGCATTTTGAGCACTTTTATTTTTGATCTATTTTTTATTGCACGTAAAAACAATAAGCAGACAAAGCGTGGAATTTTATTTTTATTAGACTAAGAAAACAGAAAATAAAAGGTAGGGACAGAAAGTTGTGCTCACTAGATTCCTCAACTTCACACCTCTCAAAAATGATTAATTAATAAGGTTGATCAAGTCTTATTAACAACCACTTCCAATTAGCTTGAGACCGAAGAATTTTCGTAAAACACTAAGTTACCTCAACGGGGATATGCACATCCCCAACAACAAGTATTTCATATTTCTTTTTGGCAGTAGGTAGAGGGATTTGAAAACTCCCAATAGCAAGTGTTGGAAAATTTTCAACAACATTAATACCATTCACTTGGAATTGTTTCTTCCAAAGTCACTAATAGCGGAGAACAAACGAAGAGATTATTGTAGCATACAAAACCACCTCAAAGTTATTCTTTCTGATCAATCTGTTGGGCTATTCCTATAAGTGTCACAAACAGCCCTAGAGTTCATACTAAAATAACACCTTAAGACACACATCAACTAAAACCCTAATGTCACCTAGATACTCCAATGTCACCACAAGAATCCGTGGGTTTGATTATATGATATGCATCACACAATCTCAAATTCATCTATTCAAACCAACACAAAGAACTTCAAAGAGTGCCCAGAGTTTCTATCGGAGAGTCAAGATGAAAACGTGTGCCAACCCCTATGCATAAGTTCACAAGGTCACTGAACCCGCAAGTTGATCACCAAAACATACATCAAGTAGATCACGTGAATATCCCATTGTCACCACAGATAAGCACATGCAAGACTTACATCAAGTGTTCCCAAATCCTTAGACTCAATCCGATAAGATAACTTCAAAGGGAAAACTCAATCCATTACAAGAGGTAGAGGGGAGAAACATCATAAGATCCAACTATAATAGCAAAGCTCACGACACATTAACATCATGACAAATCAAGAACACGAGAGAGAGAGAGAGAAAGAGAGAGAGAGAGAGATCAAACACATAGCTACTAGTACATACCCTCAGCCCCGAGGGTGAACTACTCCCTCCTCGTCATGGAGACCGTCGGGATGATGAAGATGGCCACCGGTGATGGTTTCCCCCTTTGGCAGGGTGTCGGAACGGGCTCTCGACTAGTTTTTCATGGCTACAGAGGCTTGCGGCGGCGGAACTCCCGATCTAGGTTTGTTTTCAGAGTTTCCAGTATTTATAGGAATTTTTGGCATCGGGGGCAAGTCAGGGAGACCTACAAGGAGGCCACAAGGTAGGGGGCGCGCCCTAGGGGGGCGCCCCCCACCCTTGTGGCGGCCTCATGGCTCCTCTGGTCCACCTCCGGCGCTCTGTGGGCTTCTTTTGGTCCATAGAAAATCACCAAAAAGTTTCGTTCCGTCTGGACTTCGTTTGGTATTCCTTTTTTGTGAAACTCAAAAACAAGGAAAAATAGAAAGTGGCACTAGGCTCTATGTTAATAGGTTAGTCCCAAAAATCATATAAAATAGCATATAAAGGCATATAAAACATCCAAGATAGGTAATATAATAGCATGGAACAATCAAAAATTATAGATACGTTGGAGACGTATCAAGTATCCCCAAGCTTAATTCATGCTCGTCCTCGAGTAGGTAAATGATAAAAACAGAATTTTTGATGTGGAATGCTACCCAACATATTTATCAATGCAATTCTTCTTTAAAGTGGTATGAAAGTTCAGATCTATAAGTTTCAAGTAAAAGTTTATGTTGACATGAGAACAATAATATTTTAAGCATACTAGATAGTGAATCATCAAGCTTCAAAAATAACATGGCTAAAGAAAGTTATCCCTACAAAATAATATATGCTTATTATGCTCCCTCTTCTCAACACAAGGTGATCATGCCCACCCTGGTGTTAGCTAAGCATTTGGTTCATACTTTTTAACGCGCTTCAGCCTTTTCAATATTTCACGCAATATATGAGCGTGAGCCATGGATATAGCACTATGGGTAGAATAGAATGTGGTAATAGACAAAAGTGGGGAGAAAGTCTCACATCAACTCGGCAAATCAATGGACTATGGAGATGTCCATCAATTGATATTAATGTGAGCGAGTAGGGATTGTCAGGTAACAGATGCACTAGAGCTATAAGTGTATGAAAGCTCAAAAGGACAACTAGTGGGTGTGCATCAACTTTCTTGCTCACGAAGACCTAGGGCACTTGTGGAAGCCCATCGTTGGAATATACTAGCCAAGTTCTATAACGGAAAATCCCACTAGTGACATATGAAGGTGACAACAAAGGAGACTCTCTATCATGAAGAACATGGTGTTACTTTGAAGCACAAGTGTGGAAAAATATAGTAACATTGTCCCTTCTCTCTTTTTCTCTCATGTTTTTATTTTTTATTTTGGGCTCTTTGGCCTCTCCTTTTTTGGTGGTCTTTTTTGGCCTTTTTTTATTTAGGCTTCACTGGCCTCTTTTATTTTTGATAACCTCACATGGGACAATGTTCTAATAATGATGATCATCACACTTTTATTTATTTACAACTCGATGCTAGAACAAATATATGACTCTATATGAATGCCTCCAGCGGTGTACCGGGATGTGCAATGATCAAGAGTGACATGTATGAAAAATATGAACGGTGGCTTTGCCACAAATACTGTGTCAACTACATGATCATGCAAAGCAATATGACAATGATGAAGCGTGTTATAGCAAACAGAACGGTGCGGTTACATGGCAATATATCTCGGAATGGCTATGGAAGTGCCATAATAGGTAGGTATGGTGGCTGTTTTGAGGAAGGTATAAGGAGGGTTTTATGCACCGGCGAAAGTTGCGCGGCACTAGAGTGGCTAGCAAAGTGGAAGGGTGAGAGTGCGTACAATCCATGGACTCAATATTAGTCATAAAGAACTCGCATACTTATTGCAAAAAATTTATTAGCCTTCGAAGCAAAGTACTACTACGCATGCTCTCCTAGGGGGGAGTTTGGTAGGAGTTAACCATCGTGTGCCCCCGACCTTCACACAAAGGTGAACAATCAAGACACAAGCATCTCGTTCTGGTTGCACTTTTTATAGACCATACGTGCATGCTCCGGGAATCACGAACCTTAATACAATTATTTTCTCTACCATACTATTTAATACTAGCATGATTCTAATATTACCATCCTCACATCTCAAAACGATCACAATTGTCATATGAAGGTTTTCATTATACCAACTTTGGATGTCTATCATATTAGGGCTAAATTCATAACCCAAGCTAATTACCATGCTATTTTAGAGACTCTCAAAATAATATAAGTGAAGCATGAGAGTTCATCGATTTCTATAAAATGAAATCACCGCTGTGCTCTAAAAAGATATAAGTGAAGTACTACAGCAACTGACAAACTACTCCAAAAGATACAAGTGAAGATCAATGAGTAGTCAAATAATTAACTAGCTATGAGAAGACCCTCTCTCATTTAAGAATTTTAGATCTTAAGTACTTTATTCAAACATCAAGCAAAACAAAATAAAATGACATTGCAAGGATAGCACATATCATGTGAAGAAGCAAAAACTTAGGCTCACCGATACTAACCGATAATTGTTGATGAAGAAAGGTGGGATACCTACCGGGGCATCCCCAAACTTAGATGCTTGACACTTCTTGAAATGTTATCTTGGGATTCCTTGGGAATCCCCAAGTTTGAACTTTTGTGTCTCCTTAATTCCTCTCATGTCGCGGTTTCCCTAAATCTCAAAAACTTCATCCACACAAAACTCAAAAAGAACTTGTGAGATAAATTAGTATAAATCAACTCAAAACCTTAACATTCTCTACTGTAGCAAATCACTAAAATTATAATTTGACATTGCATACTACATGCCTCTGCATATTTAATACTCATATCCTCAAATGGAATCATTAAACATGCAAACATATGCAAACAATGCAAACATAACAGCAATATGTCTAAACAGGACAGTCTCTAAAGAGTGGAATTGTTCTCATACTTCCGTAGCTCTAAAAATTCTGAAAACTTACCACGTTACATAGAAATTATTCATGCTAACTTTGTAAAAATTTCAAGATTTTATCACGTTCTCACTATCCATAAGAATTCAGAAAATGATAGAAAACTTTCTGTTTTCAAATAGCAACATATATACTTGCAAAATAAGCATGGTAAAGGCTATACTTATCTTTTATTGAAACAAAAGTTACTAAAATTTATTCTAAATAACATCAAGCAAATCTAAACAAAATAAAATGACGCTCCAAGCAAAACACATATCATGTGGTGAATAAAAATATAGCCTCAAGTAAAGTTATCGATAGGCGAAGACGAAAGAGGGGATGCCTTCCGGGGCATCCCCAAGCTTAGGCTCTTGGTTGTCCTTGAATATTACCTTGGGGTGCCTTGGGCATCCGCAAGCTTAGGCTCTTGCCACTGCTTATTCCATAGTCCATCAAATCCTTACCCAAAACTTGAAAACTTCACAACACAAAACTCAAGAGAAAATCTTATGAGCTCCGTTAGTATAAGAAAGCAAACCACCACTTAGGTACTATTATGAACTCATTCTAAATTCATATTGGTGTTATATTTACTGTATTCCAACTTCTCCATGTTTCATACCCTCCAATACTACTCATGGATTCATCAAAATAAGCACACAACACATGAAAAACAGAATCTGTTAAAAACAGAACATTCTGTAGTAATCTGAAAACTTCGCATACTTCTGGAACTCTAAAAATTCTGAAAAATTAGGACAATGTAGGAAATTTGTATATCAATCATGTGTAAAAATTTCAGCTAATTATCACGTTCCACTGATTTATTGAATTTTCTGCACTGGACGCAAAACTTTCTGTTTTTGCACAGAATCAAGTCAACTACCAACCACACTACCCCAAAGCTTTACTTGGCACTTTATTGAAACAAAAGCTATAAAACATGATTACTTCAGTAGCTTAATCATGTGAACACAAAAAACAGTAGGTAAAAGTATTGAGTTGTCTCCCAACAAGTGCTTTTCCTTAAAGCCTTTTAGCTAGGCATGATGAATTCAATGATGCTCACGTAAAGATAAGAATTGAAATATAAGAGGGAGCATCATGAGTCACATTGCAAGAACATTTAAGTCTAACCCACTTCCTATACATAGGGATTTTGTGAGCAAATAATTTAAGGGAGCAAGAATCAACTAGCATAAGAAGGCAAAACAAGCACAACTTCAAGATTTTCAACACATAGGGAGGAAACTTGATATTATTGCAATAGGTAGAAGCATATGTTCCTCTCTCATTATAATGTTCAGTAGCATCATGAATTAATTCAACAATATAACCATCACATAAAGCATTCTTTTCATGATCCATAAGCATAGAAATTTTATTACTCTCCACATAGACAAATTCCTTCTCATTCATAGTAGTGGGAGGAGCAAATTCAACAAAATAACTATCATGTGATACTTGACTAAAATCATGATGACAAGTTTCATGGGAATTAGTATTATTTATAACATAGGTGTCATCACAATAATCATCATAAATAGGAGGCATGCTTTCATCATAATAAATTTTCTCATCAAAACTTGGGGGACTAAAAATACCATCTTCATCAAACATAGCATCCCTAAGCTTGTGGCTTTGCATATCATTAGCATCATGGATATCCAAAGAATTCATACTAACAAAATTGAAATCATGCTCATCATCCAAAAATTTAGTGCCAAACATTTTATTGACTTCTTCTTCTAACACTTGAGCACAATTTTCCTTCCCATCATTTTCATGAAAGACATTAAAAAGATGAAGCATATGAGGTAACCTCAATTCCATTTTTTTGTATTTTTCTTTTTATAATACAAACTAGTGATAAAACAAGAAACTAAAAGATTCAATTGCAAGATCAAAAGATATACCTTCAAGCACTCACCTCCAGAGAAACGGTGCCAAAAAAGAGCTTCGTTGACGGGATGTGAGTGCTGCTTACCTAGCCTCCCTGACAACGGCGCCAGAAAAGAGCTTGATGTCTACTACACGACCTTCTTCTTGTAGACTCGTGTTGGGCCTCCAAGTGCAGAGTTTTGTAGGACAGTAGCAATTTTCCCTCAAGTGGATGACCTAAGGTTTATCAATTCATGGGAGGCGTAGGATGAAGATGGTCTCTCTCAAACAACCCTGCAACCAAATAACAAAGAGTCTCTTGTGTCCCCAACACACCCAATACAATGGTAAATTGTATAGGTGCACTAGTTCGGTGAAGTGATGGTGATACAAGTGTAATATGGATGGTAGATATGGGTTTTTGTAATCTGAAAATATAAAAACGGCAAGGTAACTAATGGTAAAAGTGAGCACAAACAGTATTGCAATGCTTAGAAACAAGGCCATAGGGTTCATACTTTCACTAGTGCAAGTTCTCTCAACAACGATAACATAATTAGATCATATGACAATTCCTGAACATGCAACAAAGATTCACTCCAAAGTCACTAATAGCGGAGAACAAACGAAGAGATTATTGTAGTGTACGAAACCACCTCAAAGTTATTCTTTCTGATCAATCTATTGGGCTATTCCTATAAGTGTCACAAACAGCCCTAGAATTCGTACTAAAATAACACCTTAAGACACACATCAACCAAAACCCTAATGCCACCTAGATACTCCAATGTCACCACAAGTATTCGTGGGTTTGATTATACGATATGCATCACACAATCTCAAATTCATCTATTCAAACCAACACAAAGAACTTCAAAGAGTGCCCAAAGTTTCTACCGGAGAGTCAAGACGAAAACGTATGCCAACCCATATGCATAAGTTGACAAGGTCACTGAACCCGCAAGTTGATCACCAAAACATACATCAAGTAGATCATGTGAATATCCCATTGTCACCACAGATAAGCACATGCAAGACATACATCAAGTGTTCTCAAATCCTTAAAGACTCAATCCGATAAGATAACTTCAAAGGGAAAACTCAAGCCATTACAAGAGGTAGGGGAGAAACATCATAAGATCCAACTATAATAGCAAAGCTCGCGGTACATCAACCTCATGCCAAATCAAGAACATGAGAGAGAGAGAGAGAGGGAGAGATCAAACACATAGCTACTAGTATATACCCTCAGCCCCGAGGGTGAACTACTCCCTCCTCGTCATGGAGACCGCCGGGATGATGAAGATGGCCATCGGTGATGGTTTCCCCCTCTGGTAGGGTGCCGGAACGGGCTCCTGATTGGTTTTTCATGGCTACAGAGGCTTCCAGCGGCGGGACTCCTGATCTAGGTTTGTTTTCGGAGTTTCCAGTATTTATAGGAATTTTTGGCGTCGAGGGCAAGTCAGGGGGGGCCCATGACGCGACCACAAGTTAGGGGGCGCGCCCTAGGGGGACACCCTTGTGGTGGCCTCGTTGCTCTTCTGGTCCACCTCCGGTGCTCCGTGGGCTTCTTTTGGTCCATAAAAAATCACCAAAAAGTTTCATTCCATTTGGACTCCGTTTGATATTCCTTTTCTGTGAAACTCAAAAACAAGGAAAAAGCAAAAACTGGCACTGGGCTCTAGGTTAATAGGTTAGTCCCAAAAATCATATAAAATAGCATATAAAGGCATATAAAATATCCAAGACAAGTAATATAATAGCATGGAACAATCAAAAAATATAGATATGTTGGAGACGTATCAGTTTTCTAGGAACAAAGTCTCTTTTGTCATATCTTTTATTTTTGGGTTGTGGGTTATCAAGATCAACAACAGGTTCTATATCAGCATCATTATCTGGTTGTTTATCATTGTCTGGTTGAGTTTCTTCATGAACATCATCATTATCATTTTCATTATCGCTAGGTGAATGTTCATTACCAGATTGAGTTTCACCATCAGAGATAGAGACATCATTACTGTTTTCATGAGGTTTTTCAGGTTCACTAGATGTGTGCACAGTCCTATTATTTTTCTTTTTTTCTAAGAGGACTAGGTGCACTAGTGTTAAGTCTTTGTGAATCTTGTTCAATTATCTTAGAGTGTCCCTCGAGATAAAGTGGTTCCTGAGTCATTTTACCTCCTCTAGTTGCTACTCTAACAGCAAAATCAGTCATATTATTATTCATTTCATTTAACAATTCTTTACGATATTGAACAACTTGTTCTAACTGAGTTTGAACCATAGAAGCATGTTTCCCACACCCCTAACATCATTAGAGATTCTAAATAACAAGTCACTCAAGTGAGCAATTGATACGTCTCCAACGTATCTATAATTTTTATTGTTCCATGCTATTATATATGATGTTTTGGATGTTTAATGGGCTTTATTATACACTTTTATATTATTTTTGGGACTAACCTATTAACCCAAAGGCCCAGTCCAGATTGTTGTTTTTTTGCCTATTTCAGGGTTTCGCGGAAAAGGAATATCAAACGGAGTCCAAACGGAACGAAACCTTCGGGAGAGTTATTTTTGGGACGATATCTTCACGAGAGACTTGAGAACCAAGGCAGAGGGGACACGTGGTGCCCACGAGGGTCCAGGGCGCGCCCCCTCCCCCTGGACGCGCCCCCCACCCTCGTGGGCCCCATGTTGCTCCACTGACGTCCTCCTTCCTCCTATATATACCCATGTACCCTAAAAACATCGAAGCAACAAAGAAAACCCTAATTCCACCGCCGCAACCTTCTGTTCCCGTGAGATCCCATCTTGGGGCCTATTCTGGAGCTCCACCAAAGGGGGGATCTTCCACGGAGTGCTTCTACATCAACACCATCGCCTCACCATGAGTTGTGAGTAGTTTATCGCAGACCTTCGGGTCCATAGATAGTACCTAGATGGCTTCTTCTCTCTTTTTGGATCTCAATACCAAGTTCTCCTCGGTCTTCGAGGAGATCTATTCGATGTAATCTTTTTTGCAGTGTGTTTGTCGAGATCCGATGAATTGTGGGTTTATGATCAAGATTATCTATGAGAAATATTTGGTTCTTTTCTGAATTCTTTTATGTATGATTATAATATCCTTGCAAGTCTCTTTGAATTATCGGTTTGGTTTGGCCTACTAGATCTATAGTACTTGCAATGGGAGAAGTGCTTGACTTTGGGTCCAATCTTGCGGAGTCCTTTCCCAATGACAGCAGGGGCAGCAAGGCACGTATTGTATTGTTGCCATCGAGGATAAAAAGATGGGGTTTATATCATATTGCTTGAGTTTATCCCTCTACATCATGTCATCTTGCTTAAAGCATTACTCTGTTCTTATGAACTTAATACTCTAGATGCATGTTGGATAGCGATCGATGTGTGGAGTAATAGTAGCAGATGTAGAACCATTTCGGTCTACTTGTCACGGACGTGATGCCTATATATAATGATCATGCCTAGATATTCTCATAATTATACGCTTTTCTATCAATAGCTCGACAGTAATTCGATCACCCACCATAGAAATCTGCTATCATGAGAGAAGCCACTAGTGAAACCTATGTCCCCCGCGTCTATTTTCAACATATCAATCTACAATCTACTTTACTTTGTTGTTTTTACTTTCTGTTCTTATATCCAAAAATACCAAAAATATCAAACTATCATATCTATCATATCTCACTTTTGTAAGAGACCGTAAAGGGATTGACAACCCCTTATCGCGTTGGCTGCGAAGTTCTCATTTGTTTGTGCAGGTGCGAGGGACTCGCACGTGGTCTCCTACTGGATTGATACATTGGTTCTCAAAAACTGAGGGAAGTACTTACGCTACTATGCTGCATCACTCTTTTCTCTTCGAGGGAATACAACGCAAGCTCGAGAAGTAGTAGCAATCATATCAGAGTTGTATTTCAATTGTTTCATGACATTTGCATTGAAGTGATCTTGTTTTCTAATGTAACTATCAACCTCATAAAGACATTTATTAGTATGTTTATTGTAAGGAATATCACTTTCATCAAATTTCGTTAAAGAATTTACCTCCACCACCTTGGGTGGTGGTATGTGATGACACACAAGTATAGGGGATCTATCGTAGTCCTTTCGATAAGTAAGAGTGTCGAAACCAACGAGGAGCGGAAGGAAATGATGAGCAGTTTTCAGTAAGGTATTCTCTGCAAGCACTAAAATTATTGGTAACAGATAGTTTTGTGATAAGGTAATTTGTAACGAGTAACAAGTAATAAAAGTAAATAAGGTGCAACAAGATGGCCCAATCCTTTTTGTATTGAAGGACAAGCCTGGACAAACTCTTATATGAAGGAAAGCGCTCCCGAGGACACATGGGAATTATCGTCAAGCTAGTTTTCATCACGCTCATATGATTCATGTTCGTTACTTTGATAATTTTATATGTGGGTGGACCGGTGCTTGGGTACTGCCCTTCCTTGGACAAGCATCCCACTTATGATTAACCCCTATTGCAAGCATCTACAACTACAAAAGAAGTATTTAAAACAATACAGAAGCTGGGCAACTCGCTCCCGGGATGCTCCCCCGATCGTGTCCTTCGTTGGCCCTTCGATGCTGGTCAGCGCAGTCTTTTTTTCACTCCTGGCCGTTGGATCCTCGCTGGGAATTCATCTCTGCCATTTTCACCGCGAGGTAGATCCTGGACGGGGTATGACATGTGGGCTTGGGCTAGCTCCGATTGGCTGGGTGCGAGTTTTTCGGGTGCGCGGGGCGGCCTCTCCTGCCGCGCTGCGTGTGCGTGCTCGCTTCGTGGGAACGTGCGGGGCTGTGGTTGGGCGTGGGCGTGAACCCTAGCCCCCCAGTCCCCAGCCGCCACACACTTGACCCCTCCCTCCTCCTCACTCTCTCACCACACCGTCGCACCATCTCCCTCCTCCCTCATCACCAGTCGCCGCCATAGGAGATTTGCCATCCTCCTCCATCATCACCAGCCGCAGCACCAGGAGATTTGCCGCCGACGAGATCTAGCGCCTCGCAAGGTTCTCGGGTCAGCCTTCTCGCGCCCGCCACTCTATCGACCAGATCTGCGCCCTTGACTCCCTCTTCTCTCGCATCGCGCGGTGCCTACTGGTCCACCATGCCGCGGTTAACTCGTGGATGACGGGGCCATGGACATGTCCTTGAAGGAGAGAAGGAAGATGAGGGAGAGAGAAGGAAGGAGAGGAGGGAGAAGGAGAGAGGAAAGAGGAGAGTTTGCCACAAAAATCTTGCTGAGGTGCTCCTCTCTATTTTCTTATTGCTTTCTCCATCACACATGTTTAACTTTGCTGATATATGGGTTTTATAAACATGAAGTGTACAGATGTGAGGATGAAGAGAAGAAGAAGAGTTTAGCTGAAGGGGTGAAGAAAATCAAGGTAATTTTCCTCCCTATTTTGAACCTTTATTCTCGCATTTAGATGATACAATCGGTGATCATGTGTATGTGCATTTATGGGATCTGTAATGCTAGGTACAGAGTTTATGGTTACTGAAATTGGATAATAGAGAGTCGCAGCTTTAGTTTGCAATTACAGTAGTTGATGGGTTATGTTTGCTACAATGTGTCATGTGTGTTTGAGAGAGAGGGATGAAAAAGAGGGGAATGGAAGCTTGATCATTGCCAGGATCTGGATTCAGAGGGAGGGATGAAAAAGAAGGGACATAGATTCATAGAGGGATGAAAAGAGGGGACTGAAAGATCTTGCATTGCATTTCTTCATCTACCAATACAGTTTTGTGTACCATTTGAACATAACCAAGTAGTATAACCAAAGTGTGCTGGTAATATCCCTTTCTTATTTTGTAAATGGACAAATATTTGCACATGTGCCATGTCTATGAAATCTTTCTAACTGATGCAATTTCTAGGTTTATGGCTTCACATGGGATGTGGTTCTGGTCATGCTGCTTGTTATGAAGGTAAAAGCAAAGTTATATATTTCTTCGGTTTAGTTTGGTCGGCATTTGTCTCAAAGAGCGAGTGTTCACAGGTCCAGTGCTTATGCCATTATTAATTAGTCCGAATTATGTTCTCGTGTAGAATATTATGTTTAGTTTGGCTGCATTTGTCCCATAGAGAGAGTGCTCACAAGTTGAGTGCTTATATCAGTTATTAATTAGTCAAGATTCTGGTCTCATGTAGAATATTCAGTTTAGTTGGTCCACATTTGTCCTGGAGAGCGATAATTACTAATAAAATGACTATCTGGCTTAAATTAAATTTTATGGATTTGCAGGCTCAGGTGAGCATCATGAAGATGAGCAGGCGAGTGGCTGATACAGAGAGCTCCTCAAACGGGGAAGTAGAATTGCTGGAGGAACTCGAAGATGAGAAGTTTAATTTTGGCATGTCCAGTTCATGCAACCTTTGCATATTTACATATCTTCGCCTTACTGCCATTTTATTTTTGCTTCTTTGGGATTAGGTTCCGAAGTCATGCCTTTGCCTTACTATTGTGCTGATACTGGATGCAACATTGTGGACCTCTAGTTCGAGCATGGCCAGCATGGCCACGGATTGTAGGGGAGGAATGTATTGCTTAATGAGTTGTATGCTTTTTTTTATCCTATGTGCTCCCTATCACATCTGGCTTGGCCACCTAAAGATTCTTCGGTCCAGGTGAGCTCTCCTTCCACTCTGCAAGTTTTGCTTGCTCTTTCTGGGCTATTTGTGAAGGCTAGCCCCTTTCCTAAGTCTCTTATTTTATTATGGATCATAGAAGTGGGGAGTGCACATTTTTATAACACCGATCCTTTAGGTATATATACTTTCATTTTCTGAAAGTGGATTGCATTTTCTTCCTTGTCACATTGAAACAAGAGTGGAAATAACCATTGTTCGCCGACCGTTCTTCCTCCCTCAGGTTCCTGATCTAAAGCGGAGGAACACGAGGTTGCATCCGCAAAGTGGCGGAAGGGGGTTGCAACGATTTTCTTTAGTCTGGCAATCATATCGTAATTAGACGGTGTAGTACTATGGCGGTGGTATATTGATTTGGTGTAAGAATCACTAACATGACTTTGCATGTACAAATCTTACATGTTAATGATATTAAGAATTAGTAGCGTGTTTTTTTATTTACTGCTGGATTTGCTAACAAGCTGTCTCTTGTGTTATTGATTGATATGCAGACTTGTTGTTTTTTGTTTAGTTGAATGGCCATCCAGGCTTAAGATCTTTCTAGGACAATTGCATCATTGAATCTGAAGGTATATGATTGGTTTCTCAACTCATGTATCAATAAACATTTTTTCATCCTCAATATATTGTTACTTACCTGACTTGTTGTACATTTGTGAGGTTTCTGAGGAAGTTCACTTCTTGCACGCGGTGTATAACTTGAGTTGCCTACAAATGATTTTGCTGGTTCAACGAAAACTTAGAATAACCAAGGGAACTTTCTCAGTTTTGTTGTTCTTGCTCTTCTCAGATTTTAGGTTGGGGTATTAACATATATGCCACACACACTAAGTTTAGATCTTAGTGTGAGATTAAATTGGCATAAATCCTTGTGCCGTGTTGAAAAAATAGAATTACAAAAAAGAAAGGAAATATTAAAGAATGGATATGGTTGATTAGGTTATTGTGGTGTTTCTGTGTAAATAATGACATGCTAACTTGCTGGTTTACTTTAGGTGTGTGGAATATAGGAAATACAGGGAGAGATATTTCAGTTGCAATCCAACTTTATTTCAAAGTGAAACATAGTATACATGCATAGCATGCTGATCTTTTACTCTATAGTTGTGCGCCGCCATGGTGTCAATTTTGAACTTGCAAACTGAACTGTAATTTTTTTAATGCCTTGGCGCATGAAGTTTTCTTTGCCTGCTCTGACTACTTCATTTATGTTTATTTATCAGGTTATGTGATCTCCTGTGTTGCTACATGTTGATCTTCTATTTGGTTGTAACTCTGCTTTGCTACTCAAGGTTTGCTTCCTTTCTTTCTAGCTACATGTGTATTCCTTGATTTCTAGCTACATGCATGTTTTCCTTTTGCTCACGGAATAGTTTACTTATATTGAACAGTACATCTCTATTATTAGAGACATACTAGGCCCGTGCTTCGTCATGGTGGCCATCTCTTTTTTTGTGAGAAATGTGCCTTATGGCTTATTCTTATATATTCAGTTCTTCGACCTTTCAAGAGTCAATACCAAGCCCTTTTTATGGAGCCGATAGTGTTACTTCCGGTGGTCAGTGATAACTGAAAATCTCTTTCATTATCATTGTTTGCTATGTAGCCATTTTTCTTCTTTCCGCTTTGCTTCGATGTGTTTGTTGCAATGGAGTCTCTGCTACCTTAGAACATCAAGATGAAAACTAAGCATTTGAGTTTCTCGGAGCAGCCCTACACGTGGTTGTTGTGCATTTTTCCCATGTGCTTTTGAAATCCAACATGACAGTAGTCAATGTCATATATCAGGGTTGTAAACCTATTAGATTTGGGACAGAGAAAGTATGAAGATCTTTTGATTATTGCAAAGTAAAAGTTGATATTAGTGCCAGCTTAGGTGATCTGGTCCAAAGGGATATCTCAGCTTGATGAGTTGATAGTATATTTGCATCTAAGAATAAAACTTAGCTTCTGGACATAATTTATGAGTGACAGTATTCTGGTGTACACCAACCTTTTGTGCAGGATTGTAACGGTTATTGTGGTTGTCAATTTTGTTGACAAAATTGTTCCAAAGGATATCTTTTTCGGTGTCGTATGGTAGATATATTTGGTCTGATGTTTCGTGCGTTCTTCGTCTTTATGATTAATATTCCTAGAAATTTGAACAAAATTTAGCTATTAAATATACGTCCTAGGAAATTTAGATTATTACAGTGGGGGCACTCCTTTGCACGGTTTTTGGTACAAGAGATTTAACCTTTTTTCCAGTATCATTCTCCCTGGTGGATTACATGTAGGTTGTTGTTTTAATTACAAGCATGCCTTCAGCTCATGGTTCTTATATTTTTGATTTTCCATAGGACAAATTCCTGGATTAATATCTATACTGGAGATCCAAGAGTCCACCCGAATTCAGTCTCCAAGAAGCCTTTCATCCAGGATCCACCAAAATTCAAATGTTATGTGAAAAGCGTGTGTGCTACATGTGGCCACTGTCCAGCGTTTTGATCTGTCCACTCAGGTGCTTTTGTCTAGGTGGTAACACAACAAGCTGCTTATCTTATAGATACGTATCATATGTACAATCTTATGTTCGTTCTGTATGCATGTTGGAGCAGGAGCTTCTGCCCCTATGAGAGTAATCCTATGGGAATTAGCAACTTGCATGTACTTTCGAGTGGAATGAATCCAATGCAAGTTTTTGGAGCAGTTGGGTTCCAGAACAAACGATTAGGTATTCCCAAAGAGGTCAATCTTGGGTGCGGTGATCTAAGAAAACAACCGACGTTCTACCAGCACTTGCCATAACTGAAGAAATTACAGAAAGCCTCCCTATGACAATTTGCGAGTGTTGTTTGTGCAATATACTAGTTTTATGGCAGGTGCATGTCTGAATTCAGATGGCAGTGAAGAGAATAATAAAAATATTGATAATGGTATTTCCACTTTTACAATCTCAGATTACATTACTTGCTTCCATTAGTAAGGAACTGCGGCTCATGGGTTTACTGGATGATCTTTTTGATAGACATTTACAAAATAGCATGGTTTAACACATGGGCTTTCTACTATGAGTATCAAATATGTCCTTGGAAAATGAAACTATTTTCATCGACAACATGTCTTTAGCGGGTCTCTGCGCCATTTGGCGCCACCGGTCAACTAGTTAAGGTAAACCTAACCATAGCATGAAACATATGGATCCAAATTAGCCCCTTACGAAGCAACACATAAACTAGGGTTTAAGCTTCAGTCACTCTAGCAACCCATCATCTACTTATTACTTCCCAATGCCTTCCTCTAGGCCCAAACAATGGTGAAGTTTCATGTAGTCGACGTTCACATAACACCACTAGAGGAAAGACAACATACATCTCATCAAAATATCGAACGAATACCAAATTCACATGACTACTTATAGAAAGACTTCTCCCATGTCCTCAGGAACAAACGTAACTACTCACAAATCATATTCATGTTCATAATTAGAGGGGTATTAACGTGCATAAAAGATCTGAACATATGATCTTCCAACGAATAAACCAACTAGCATCAACTACAAGGAGTAATCAACACTACTAGCAACCCACAGGTACCAATCTGAGGTTTTGGGACAAAGATTGGATACAAGAGATGAACTAGGGTTTGAGAGGAGATGGTGCTGGTGAAGATGTTAATGGAGATTGACCCCCTCCCGATGAGAGGATCGATGGTGATGACGATGGTGACGATTTCCCCGTCCCGGAGGGATGTTTCCCCAGCAGAACAGCTCCGCCGGAGCCCTAGATTGGTTCCGCCAAGGTTCCTCCTCGAGACGGCGGTGCTTCGTCCCGAAAGCTTCCTCCTGATTTTTTCCAGGGCAGAAGACACCTTATACCAGAAGATGGGCATCGGGGGGCTGCCAGGTGGCCCACAAGGCAGGGGGCGCGCCTAGGGGGTAGGGTGCGCCCCCACCCTCATGGACGGTGGGTGGCCCCCCTCTGGTGCTTCCTTCGCCCAATGTTTTTAATATATTCCAAAACTGACTTTCATGGAGTTTCAGGAATTTTTGAGTTGTGCAGAATAGGTCTCTAATATTTGCTCCTTTTCTAGCCTAGAATTCCAGTTGCCGTCATTCTCCCTCTTCATGTAAACATTGTAAAATAAGAGAGAAACGGTATAAGTATTGTGACATAATCTGTAGTAATAGCCCATAAGGCAATAAATATCGATATAAAAGCATGATGCAAAATGGGCGTATCAACTCCCCCAAGCTTAGACCTCGCTTGTCCTCAAGCGGAAGCCGATATCAAAAAATATGTCCACATGTTTAGAGATAGAGGTGTCGATAAAATAAAATACGAACATGAGGGTTGATACGTCTCCAACGTATCTATAATTTTTGGTTGTTCCATGCTATTATTTATGACATTTTGGATGTTTAATGGGCTTTTTCATACACTCTTATATTATTTTTGGGACTAACCTACTAACCCAAAGGCCCAGTCCAGATTGTTGTTTTTTGCCTGTTTCAGGGTTTTACGGAAAAGGGATATCAAACAGAGTCCTAACGGAATGAAACCTTCGGGGGAGATATTTTTGGAGAAAATCATGCACGGGAGACTTGAGAACCACAGAGTAGGGTTTACGTGGTGCCCATGAGGGTGGGGGCGCCCCGCCACCCCACCTAGGGCGCGCCCCCTGCCTCGTGGGCCCCATGTATGGCCCCCAGTGCCCTCCTTCCTCCTATATATACATACGTACCCCAAAACCATCAGAAAAAGAGAGAAAAACCCTAGTTCCACCGCCATAACCTTCTGTTCCCGTGATATCCCATCTTGGGGCCTGTTCTGGAGCTCCGTCGGAGGGGGGATCTTCCACGGAGTGCTTCTACATCATCATCATCGCCTCACCATGAGTTGTGAGTAGTTTACCACATACCTTCGGGTCCATAGCTAGTATCTAGATGCCTTCTTCTCTCTCTTTGGACCTCAATACAAAGTTCTCCTCGGTCTTCGAGGAGATCTATTCGATGTAATCTTTTTTGCGGTGTGTTTGTCGAGATCCGATGAATTGTGGGTTTATGATCAAGATTATCTATGAGAAATATTTGGTTCTTTTCTGAACTCTTTATGTATGATTATAATATCCTTGCAAGTCTCTTCGAATTATTGGTTTGGTTTGGCCTATTAGATCTATAGTTCTTGCAATGGGAGAAGTGCTTGGCTTTGGGTTCAATCTTGCGGTGTCCTTTCCCAGTGACAGTAGGGGCAGCAAGGCACGTATCGTATTGTTGCCATCGAGGATAAAAAGATGGGGTTTATATCATATTGCTTGAGTGTATCCCTCTACATTATGTCATCTTGCTTAAGGCGTTACTCTGTTCTTATGAACTCAATACACTAGATGCAAGCTGGATAGCGGTCGATGTGTGGAGTAATAGTAGTAGATGCAGAATCGTTTCGGTCTACTTGTCTCGGACGTGATGCCTATATATAATGATCATGCCTAGATAGTCTCATAATTATTCGCTTTTCTATCAATTGCTCGACAGTAATTTGTTTACCCGCCGTAGAATACGGCTATCATGAGAGAAGCCACTAGAGAACACTATTGCCCCGGGTCTATTCTCAACATATCATTCTACACCTACTTTACTTTTTCTGCTTTTACTTTCTGTTCTTATAACCAAAAATACTAAAAATATCAAACTATCATCTCTATCAGATCTCACTCTCGTAAGTGGCGGTAAAGGGATTGACAACCCCTTATCGCGTTGGCTGCGAAGTTCTTATTTGTTTGTGCAGGTGCGGGACTCGCGTGTGGTCTCCTACTGGATTGTTACCTTGGTTCTCAAAAACTGAGGGAAATACTTACGCTAATGTGCTGCATCTCCCTTTCCTCTCAAAAACTGAGGGAAATACCTTGGTTCTCAAAAGTCATATACCAAGTACCTATCACAAACCCTTATCCTTCGCATTACATTTTTTGCCTCTCGTTTTCCTCTCCCCCACTTCACCCTTGCCGTTTTATTTGCCCTTCTTCTACCGTGTGTTTATCGTTCGCTTGCTTCTTGTTTGCTTGTGTGTGTTGGATTGCTTGTTTGTCACTATGGCTCAAAACAATACCAAATTGTGTGACTTCTCCAATACCAACAATAATGATTTTATTAGCACTCCGATTGCTCCTATTACCGATGTTGAATCTTGTGAGATCAATGTTGCTTTGTTTAATCTTGCCATGAAAGATCATTTCTTCGGCCTTCCTAGTGAAGATGCCGCTACCCATCTAAACAACTTTGTTGATTTGTGTGATATGCAAAAGAAAAGGGATACGGATAACGATATTGTTAAATTGAAGTTATTTCCGTTTTCACTTAGAGATCGTGCTAAAACTTGGTTTTCCTATTTGCCTAGAAATAGTATTGATTCATGGAATAAGTGCAAAGATGCTTTTATCTCTAAGTATTTCCCTCCTGCTAAGATCATCTCTCTTAGAAATGATATTATGAATTTTAAGCAACTAGATCATGAGCATGTTGCACAAGCTTGGGAGAGAATGAAATTAATGATACGTAATTGCCCTACACATGGTTTGAATCTATGGATGATTATTCAGAACTTTTATGCTGGCTTGAATTTTGCTTCTAGAAATCTTTTAGATTCGGCCGCAAGAGGCACTTTCATGGAAACTACCTTAGGAGAAGCTACCAAATTCCTAGATAATATTATGGTTAATTATTCTCAATGGCACACCGAAAGATCTACTAGTAAAAAAGTGCATGCTATTGAAGAAATTAGTGTTTTGAGTGGGAAGATGGATGAACTTATGAAATTATTTGCAGCTAAGAGTGCTTCTTCTGATCCTAATGATATGCCTTTGTCCACTTTGATTGAAAACAATAATGAATCTTTGGATGTGAATTTTGTTGGTAGGAATAATTTTGGTAACAATGCTTATAGAGGGAACTTTAATCCTAGGCCTTTTCCGAGTAATTCCTCTAATAATTATGGTAATTCCTACAACAACTCTTATGGAAAGATGCCTTCTGAATTTGAAACTAGTGTTAAGGAGTTTATGATATCGCAAAAGAATTTCAATGCTATGCTTGAAGAAAAATTTCTTAAGGTTGATGAATTGGCTAGAAGTGTGGATAGAATTACTCTTGATGTTGATTCTTTGAAACTTAGATCTATCCCACCTAAGCATGATATCAATGAGTCTCTCAAAGCCATGAGAATTTCCATTGATGAATGCAAAGAGAGAACCGCTAGGATGCGTGCTAAAAGAGAGGATTGTATTAAAGCGTGTTCTTCTAGTTATCATGAAAATAAAGATGAAGATCTGAAAGTTATTGATGTGTCCCCTATTAGATCCTTGCTTTATAGCATAAATCTTGATGAAGATAGGATTGGAGATGATTCTACTTTAAGGTGTCCCAATGATTCAGAGTTTTTAGATCTTGATGCTAAAATTGTTAAAAGTGGGAGTGAAGAGATTAAAACTTTGCATAGTGATGAACCCACTACTTTGGATTTCAAGGGATTCAATTATGATAATTGCTCTTTGATTGATTGTATTTCCTTGTTGCAATCCGTACTAAACTCTCTGCATGCTTATAGTCAAAATAAAGCTTTTACCAAATACATAGTTGATGCTTTGATGCAATCTTATGAAGAAAAACTTGAGTTAGAAGTTTTTATTCCTTGAAAGCTTTATGATGAGTGGGAACCTACTATCAAAAAAAAAGATCATGAATGCTATGCTTTGTGTGATTTGGGTGCAAGTGTCTCCACTATCCCAAAAACTTTGTGTGATTTGCTAGGGTTCCATGAGCTTAATGATTGTTCTTTGAATTTGCATCTCGCGGATTCCACTATTAAGAAACCTATGGGAAGGATTAATGATGTTCTTATTGTTGCCAATAGGAATTATGTGCCCATAGATTTCATTGTTCTTGATATAGATTGCAATCCTTCATGTCCTATCATTCTTGGTAGACCTTTCCTTAGAACGATTGGTGCAATTATTGATATGAAGGAAGGAAATATTAGATTCCAATTTCCGTTAAGGAAAGGCATGGAACACTTTCCTAGAAACAAAATCAAATTACCATATGAATCTATTATGAGAGCCACTTATGGATTGCCTTCCAAAGATGGCAATACCTAGATCTATCCATGTATCGTGCCTAGCTAGGGGCGTAAAACGATAGCGCTTGTTGGGAGGCAACCCAATTTTTTTTGCTTCTGTTTAGGAATAAATAGTGCATCTAGCTTCTGTTTAGATGTGGTTTTGTGTTTTGTTTAGTGTTTGTGCCAAGTAGAACCTTTGGGAAGACTTGTGTAAAGTTTATGTGATCTTGCTGTGAAAAACAGAATCATTAGCACTCGCTAGAATGGTCATCAGATTTTACTAGAGCTTGCTATTTAGTTGATTCTTTTTGCATATAATTAATAGACAAATTCCTCACGTTTACCAATTTAGTTTGAATTTTTTGGAGTTACAGAAGTATGCGAAACCTGCAGATTACTACAGATTGTTCTGTTTTTGACAGATTATGTTTTTCGTGTGTTGTTTGCTTATTTCAATGCATCTATGAGTAATATTGGGAAGTATGAATCATAGAGAAGTTGGAATACAGTAGGTTTAACACCAATATAAACAAAGAATGAATTCATTGCAGTACCTTTGAGTAGTGGTTTGCTTTCTTATACTAACGGAGCTCACGAGATTTTTGTCTAAGTTTTGTGTTGTGAAGTTTTCAAGTTTTGAGTATTGCTTTGATGGACTATGGAACAAAGAGTAGCGAGGGCCTAAGCTTGGGGATGACCAAGGCACCCCAAGTAAAAATCAAGGACAACCAAAAGCCTACGCTTGGGGATGCCCAGGGAAGGCATCCCCTCTTTCGTCTTCATCTATCGGTAACTATACTCGGAGCTATATTTTTATTCACCACATGATATGTGTTTTACTTGGAGCGTCTTGTATAATTTGAGTCTTTGCTTGTTAGTTTGCCACAATTATCCTTGCTGGACACACCTATTTGAGAGAGTTAAATATGGCCTAGGAATTGTTAGAACACTCTATGTGCTTCACTTATATATTTTGAGTTGAATAGTTTTTGCTCTAGTGCTTCACTTATATCTTTTAGAGCACGGTGGTGATAATATTTTGAAGAAATTGTTGAACTCTCATGCTTCACTTATATCCATTTGAGAGTCTATTAAAACATCATGGTAATGTGCTTAGGCTATAAAACTAGTCTTCACATGATAGACATCCAATATCAACGTAGTAAAAACTTTCATGCTAAGTGCATTGAATATGATGAGAAGTTGGATGCTTGATAATTGTTCTGAGATATGAGGATAGTGATATTAGAGTCATGCTAGTGGTGTTATTATGAAATTGAGAAATGCTTGTGTTAAGGTTAGTGATTCTCGTAGCATGCACATATGGTGAATCGCTATGTGACGAAGTTAGAGCATGAGGTATTTGTAAAGTGTCAACCTTTGTGTGGAGGTCGGGGGAGCGTGATGGTTAAATCCTACCAACCTCCCCCCTAGGAGCATGCGTTGATTGCTTTGTTTTGATGACTCATAAATTTTTGCAATAAGTATATGAGTTCTTATGACTAATGTTGAGTCCGTGGATTATACGCACTCTCACCCTTCCACCATTGCTAGCCTCTCTTGTATCGCGCAACTTTCGCTGGTACCTTGCACCCACTATATATCCTTCCTAAAAACAGCCACCATATATATTCCTCAAAACAGCCACCATACCTACTTATCATGGCATTTCCATAGCCATTCCGAGATATATTGCCATGCAACTTTCCACCGTTCCGTTCATATGACACGCATCATATTGTCATATTGCCATGCATGATCATGTAGTTGACATAGTATTTGTGGCAAAGCCACCATGCATAATTTCTCATGCATGTCACTCTTGATTCATTGCCCATCCCGGTACACCGCCGGAGGCATTCATATAGAGTCATACTTGTTCTAGTATTGAGTTGTAATATCGAGTTGTAAATCAATAAAAGTGTGATGATCATCATTATTAGAGCATTGTCCCATGTGAGGAAAGGCCAATAAAAAAGAGATGGCCCAAAAAAATAGAGACGGGCTAATAAAAAAAAGAGAAGAAAGCCCCTCCAAAAAATGAGAGAAAAGAGAGAATGGACAATTGCTACTATCTTTTCCACACTTGTGCTTCAAAGTAGCACCATGTTCTTCATGATAGAGAGTCTCATGTTTAATCACTTTCATATACTAGTGGGAATTTTCATTATAGAACTTGGCTTGTATATTCCAACGATTGGCTTCCTCAAATGCCCTAGGTCTTCATGAGCAAGCAAGTTGGATGCACACCCACTTAGTTTCTTTTGTTGAGCTTTCATACATTTTTAGCTCTAGTGCATCTGTTGCATGGCAATCCCTACTCACTCACATTGATATCTATTGATGGGCATCTCCATAGCCCGTTGATACGCCTAGTTAATGTGAGACTATCTCCCTCCTTTTTGTCTTCTCCACAACCACCTCTCTATTCCACCCATAGTGCTATATCCATGGCTCACGCTCATGTATTGCGTGAAAGTTGAAAGGTTTGAAAGAATAGAGTATGAAAACAAGTGCTTGGCTGAAATCGGGGTTGTGCATGATATGAATATTTTGTGTGATGAAGAGGGAGCATAGCCAGACTATATGATTTTGTAGGAATGACTTTCTTTAGCCATAGTATTTTGAGAAGACATGATTGCTTTATTAGTATGCTTGAAGTATTATTATTTCTTATGTCAATATAGACTTTTATCTTAAATCTTTCAGATCTGATCATTCATGCAACAATTAAGAGAATTACATTGAAAAACTATGTTGGTTAGCATTCCACATCAAAAATTCGATTTTTATCATTTACCTACTTGAGGACGAGCATGAATTAAGCTTAGGGATGCTTGATACGTCTCCAACGTATCTATAATTTTTTATTGTTCCATGCTATTATTTATGACGTTTTGGATGTTTAATGGGCTTTGTCATACACTCTTATATTATTTTTGGGACTAACCTACTAACCCAAAGGCCCAGTCCAGATTGTCGTTTTTTGCCTGTTTCAGGGTTTTATGGAAAAGGGATATCAAACGGAGTCCAAATGGAATGAAACCTTCGGGAGAGATATTTTTGGAGAAAATCACGCACGAGAGACTTCAGAACCACGGAGTAGGGTTTACATGGTGCCCACGAGGGTGGGGGCGCCCCCCCTAGGGCGCACCCCCTGCCTCGTGGGCCCCACGTATGGCCCCCAGTGCCCTCCTTCCTCCTATATATACCTACGTACCCTGAAACCATCAGAAGAAGAGAGAAAACCCTAGTTCCACCGCCGTAACCTTCTGTTCCCGTGAGATCCAATCTTGGGGCCTGTTCTGGAGCTCCGCCGGAGGGGGGATCTTCCACGGAGTGCTTCTACATCATCATCATCGCCTCACCATGAGTTGTGAGTAGTTTACCACAGACCTTCGGGTCCATAGCTAGTATCTAGATGGCTTCTTCTCTCTCTTTGGATCTCAATACAAAGTTCTCCTCGGTCTTCGAGGAGATCTATTTGATGTAATCTTTTTTGCGATGTGTTTGTCGAGATCCGATGAATTCTGGGTTTATGGTCAAGATTATCTATGAGAAATATTTGGTTCTTTTCTGAACTCTTTATGTATGATTATAATATCCTTGCAAGTCTCTTCGAATTATTGGTTTTGTTTGGCCTACTAGATCTATAGTTCTTGCAATGGGAGAAGTGCTTGGCTTTGGGTTCAATCTTGTGGTGTCCTTTCCCAGTGACAGTAGGGGCAGCAAGGCACGTATTGTACTGTTGCCATCGAGGATAAAAAGATGGGGTTTATATCATATTGCTTGAGTTTATCCCTCTACATCATGTCATCTTGCTTAAGGCGTTACTCTGTTCTTATGAACTCAATACACTAGATACATGCTGGATAGCGGTCGATGTGTGGAGTAATAGTAGTAGATGCAGAATCGTATCGGTCTACTTGTCTCAGATGTGATGCCTATATATAATGATCATGCCTAGATAGTCTCATAATTATTCGCTTTTCTATCAATTGCTCGACAGTAATTTGTTTACCCGTCGTAGAATACCGCTATCATGAGAGAAGCCACTAGAGAACACTATGGCCCCGGGGTCTATTCTCAACATATCATTCTACACCTACTTTACTTTTTCCGCTTTTACTTTTTGTTCTTATAATCAAAAAAACCAAAAACATCACACTATCATCTCTATTAGATCTCACTCTCGTAAGTGACCGTAAAGGGATTGACAACCCCTTATCGCGTTGGCTACGAAGTTCTTATTTGTTTGTGCAGGTGCGAGGGACTCGCGCGTGGTCTCCTACTGGATTGATACCTTGGTTCTCAAAAATTGAGGGAAATACTTACGCTACTGTGCTGCATCTCCCTTTCCTCTTCGAGGGAATACAACGCAAGCTCGAGAAGTAGCAAGGGCATCATGATCATTCTTATAACATCAACACACACACACACACACAC